>OZ035957.1:23472361-24072361 GCA_964034955.1 Orchesella flavescens
GTTACACAATAAATCACGATAATACATGACGTGACCAGCCCCATTATAAGTTTATTCAACTATTTGAGCACGTGCCGGCAACCGTTACTGTACCCTGTCCTATGCGATTTTTACGGTTCATTGAGCGGACATACAAAGCGCGTGCAATTGATGCAGCAGAAAACATAAGGATAACAGCTACGACTATCAACATATAGAATCCTGGTTGTCTAGGAAACAATCAATCATTATGCTGGTTTTTTCCATTATTAACATTGTGATATATTATTTAATAAACTTATTTATACGTATACTTACTTCCAGAATGATCTACAATCACAGTTTGACACTGAACATTCGGGTACCTGAACTTCTCCTTCCCTGACATCAGTACAGTTTCTATCAATGTTTGAAGTACCAAATACAGTCGATTCAAGTACAACTATTCCATACTAAGTGTTTTGCATAATATTTATCATATTTATGTTAAGCGTAAAATACAATGCGAACGTAAAACAATTTTTTATACAATATACCTTTACTGTGCAAAACATTAGTAGTGTTGTAGACTAATGCACTCATCGTTTTGTAAATTGATTGATTTTTTTCGTCAAAAAGTACTAAATATCTACTCATATAGTCTTGTTACTAAACAATTCCCTACTGTTAAAAAACTATCTCTTTACGTGCGATGATATAACTGTCCCATTTTTTCTAAAACTTCTTGTTTTAATGAAATCAATGTAATGCAAAGAAATGTAAAATGCAAACATAAATACAAACGGAGTAAATGTACAATAGCACATATTATTACAACAAAATTATTTATTATCCACCAGTTGAAAAATTTTTCAAAGTTAACGCTTCAAAAGTTGTCAAACAACATAAACCTATCAAGGGCACTTTATGGAGTTGACGTAGTCAGTCACCTTGATAAGAAAATCCGACATAAGCAGGTTTCTCCAGCTTGCCTAGGAGTATGTGTCATCGACTACCTAGTTTTGTGTCACGGAACGAAGTTCTTCCATGATCTAGATTATAAATCTTGACGTATTTATACAGCGAAGTCGAAACTTGGAAAAAATACATCACTACGTGTTACGTAGCAATCACTTTATGGGAATGCGGTTGTAGTTCTGGTAACATAACTAAATTAAAATCTGTTATTATTACGAAATTTCATATCATACTATGTACTAGCTGTGGCTGTGATATAGCACAGAATTATTACACACATACACTACAACAATTAAATATTGCATAATATAGATGCATATTATACCTCCGGCTAACAGGTGTAAGAACTGGCACTAATTAAACTTTGTTAGTATTTGAAAACATTGAATGCTGTAGCTGCTATCTCGAAAATTAAGATATTTCGACCCTTAAACATTCGTTCGTCACGCTGAGAAAACCCGTAGTACTGAATTAGAGAACCCCTGAATTGAGATTTTTTATTATAAATAATATTTTTGTTTATTATAAATTGATTTTTAGCTTATTTCTGACTTCCAAATATTGGTCTAATCTAAACTACTACGGGAATTTGCTACAACGTTGATAGATTCCCGTTGCTGTTAAATAATCCTGTCAGTGGTATCTCGCAACCAATTTTAGACTGATATGTCAAAAAGGAGGCCAATTTGAAACAATTGTGTCAAGTTTGGCCCGGTTTAACCATTTCTAGTTAGCTTGGTTAACGTTGACCCATTTTAACCATTTTTGGACAGATGTGTCAACGATGTCTCAATTTTGTTACTTTAACACAGCTGTGCACTATATTATCGCATATCGCAGGCGAAGTAATAGCTCGATTGGTGTTTAATAAGCAATCTGCAATACCTGTTATGTGTGCATAAACCGTTTATTATTACCGTTTAAACGTAAACGAAGCCGTTTACGTTTTCGTGTACCTGAGAAAACAATAAACGGTTTTCGTTTTCAATTATTTCGTTTAAACAGAAAATGTTTCCGTTTATTAAACAAATGACAAATACGACAGCCCTAGTTATTAGCAAAAATTATCACGACTACTGAACATCGTTGTCATAATAGGACCAAACGATGCTATCCACAATTATATCTAAGCTCCATTACGCACAGTGTTTGCCCAAATTCATATTTTTCAAAATTTTACCTTGTTCCGACTTTCAAATTTTTAAAGGCTTACATTTAATGGCACACCTCTATAATAGGAAGTGACCCCATCACACAATGAAAAACTGATCCCATGAAACAATTGTACCTTACTCAGGATTTTCATCATACAAACAAATGAAAATGACACTTTTTAAAAGAAACATTGAATCAAATATATTTTATGCTAATGACTACATTTGAACATAAAGATGTACTCAATTTTGAATAATACACATGAAGCAAGAAAGAGCACTTGCAAGTTGCAACATTTAACTGGGTACTCATTATTGTCATTAATACCTGCCTGTACATTAATGCTACTCACAATTTCATAAGTGAATGAGCAGCACCCAATTTGTAATGTCATTAAATTATTTTAATTAACTTTTTAAAAAGTTAGTAGTACACACACACTATCTGGCCGAGTCGATGAACAAAAAATATTTTACTTAATTAAAGCAACCGGAACCTCTAAGCTGAAGGACATAGACACTGAGAAGTATGTGCTGGGTTATTATTAGACGTGGTAATATTTGATAATGTGAAGGTGTGCTTAGTCTTGCGTTCTGTTGGCACAGAATGTATTCGGTCATGTCTAGTTGTTACGCTAGGGCCATATACGCACGATTGTTCTCTTGTCACAGCTTATTTATCTTATAAAGTCGTTATTAGTCATAATCGATCCTAGGCTTATCAGTGATTAAGCATACAGATAGATTGTAGATAAGTAGTATCTAACACCGTGTTAAGGCATATGTTACAAAGTAGTCTCGCATGCAAGTCATACGAGCTAACTAGCCAAGATAAAAAGTTTAACGTTTGAGCCCAAATACATACAATCGTTTGAAATCACGGGCTGTATTCCTAAAGGCATTTCCTTTGTATGTCTAGGAAACTATCAGGCTATCTGACATTACAGCTAACAGAAGCGATCATTCCAAACGCTCGGGAAGGTGTTACTAGGTTAAGGTGTTAATTTTAGTTTATAATAAACAGTTGTTTTAAAACCCCATTGTTGACCCTCACGATTCACGGGAATCTCTTGCTATGTATTTCAAATAGGACTTCTCTTCATATGCATTTCAAATATTCTCAGCTAAATATTAAAGAAGACCAACAACCATGATACGCGCGTTTATGTTGGATGTTATCTTAGGGGTCAAATGTTATAGTTTCCTTTTATAAACCCTAAATTGCTTGTTCGTTACACTCCTGTGTTACCAGATTTATTAACAAAAAATATTTGTGTAGGCATATTGTTGGGTTTTGCAATAAATAGAAAACTTTTTTTCTATCATTCCGGAGGCTACACCAATACCAATTCTTGAAAAGCGTAGGCGAGGAAGGCCAGCTAAGGCCAAGGAAGCTCTGAAAGTGTGATTATAGCAATTTAATAAGCTGTTAAAAAGAATTTAATCAGTAGGTTTTCCATATAAAACGATATTATGCCACGAAATTTAACAAAAAAAGTAAAGTGACGATGTGTAATTTTAAAGTGGAAATTTCTACTAAATTTGTTTATAAATTTTTTAAAAAAGTGTAAAAGTTTCATGGGATCACTTTCTCCTACAATCATGGGGTCACTTACTATTATACGGGCGTTGCGTTATATATAAGTCATTTTTAAATGTACTTCATGGTACAGTCCAAATTGGCATTGTTGCAGTACGTACATTGTAATTTGTTATTGCTATAATAATATATTTATTATGTATCTTTGTTATAGATCCCGAAGGTCTAGATACTGGAAGGTGTGTAATTTAGGGATAAAGTAGATGATCAAATAAAGGTCAGAGTAGACAAAGAGTGTGTATGGCCGAATCTGTAGCTACAAGCTGACTGCTTTAATCAATCTCAAAAATCATCTTTTGTATCATCATTCATGCATCAATACATTAATTTCCTGAATGTAGAACGGAATTTCTGGTTCTAGAACTAGGTCACTTGACTTGAGTCTGCACTCATGTAACATTCTTTCCTTTACTCTTCTTTATGACACCACCTCCGCATCTATTCCATATGCTTTGCCTTGATGTCAACCTATTCCAATGGGTTATGCTTATCTTATGACTGACTATGACATGAACTAATTACTGACTCAACACAACTTTATATTAATGATGTAACAATAATATTTAATGACTCAACAACCAATAATATGACTTGACTTGAATGACTTTACAGAATGGAATAATATAATACAATGGTACTCTGAGCTGTTGCTCATTCCTCGTTCCGCTGTGTACTGACGATGCTGATGTTGATGCGCTGGGATGACTCTGAATGGATGAAGGCATTTGTGCCTTTTGTAAACTAGTGGCATTCCCCTTCATTGATGGGCTCATGCGCCGCAGATGTCGCTCGGATGGTGAAGTGGCTTCGTAGAGTAGCTTGTGAATGCTACACTCATCGTCACTATATTTACTTCACTAGTTTTCACATCTGACATTCCATATACGACGGAGGATTTCCAGAAGGTGTGTGCCATTGTTGCATTGTTGGAGGGTATGGGCATTGTACATAAACATAAAGTTGCTGTCTACTGTACGCTGCTCCAGTAGCACCATCAAATGGTTGGCCAATAGGACTGACAATTGGCTCTAATTACACCCCAATCAGATTATTTTTTTGCATTACTTACGAGCAACAATTGTTCGACGTCCAATTCGTAAGTGACGATTCATTAGACGAATCACAAAGTCGCGTAACGTGAGTAAAAAAAACAAAACAATAATCCAAACAACGGGTTGTCTAGTAAAATCAATATGGAACTATTTCCTATTAATTTCGTATCTATATGTCAAAATATATAAGCCTTACTTCCAGGGTGGTCTACAATCACAATGGGCAAGTGCGGCCATTCATTCTGAAAGAATGTCATCAGAAAATTCTGCACATGTTCATGTTCTACAAGCTAATTGCACAAAAACAAAATTAATTTTATAACACATGTAACTTTTAAGATATCACTATAATTAGCAATTTAATACAAAATATCCACTTACGACTCTGAATTGATGGATTGACAATATGTATCACACTTGTGTATTTCTCTGGTACGATCAACACTACCACGAGGCTTCTTAACTCTCCGGTAACAACAATGTGACATTAAAGGCTGGGTAATCAATTGATTAGTTAATCTAATCTGTTAATCAGATTATTGATTAGTTAAATCTTTAATCTGAAGGTATAAAATATTAGTAATTAATCAATAATCAATTAATCAACGCACATAGAAAAAATAATTTAATCAATTAATCAACAGCCTTATTGCTAAACGAGAAATCTAATCTAATTAACTAATCTGATAGTTGATTAAAATTCTGATCAACTGGATTTCTTAAACACCAAAATGTCGTTTTTACTACAACCATTCATACAATTCACAAGGAAATTTCTTTTAAAATGACTTATTGAGAGACGGGGATTTCTGTATACACCTAGACAGCATGAAATTGCATTGGAATGTTAACGCAACCGTAGTTTTGAATTTGAGGAATTTGAAGCAAAAAAATAATTAGTATGTCTGAAACACGCCAATCTGTTCCGTTGAAACTCGATGTAGTGTTTTTTAAATTAACGGTGAAGTTGACGTAAAGTGTTTGAATTGTAAAAAGGAAAATTTACACCCAGCTCCAACTTTACGACCCATTTAAAAACTGTAAGTTCGTTAGCCTTTATAATTTAAAAGAATATTTTGAGGGATTAAAAATCAATAAAGCTTTACAATTGTATTGTCGTTGTTATAAAAATTAAACTTTAAGCCATCAAAATCTGTATATCATCAACTGCCATTCGATTAGGGTTAACATGTCAATTAATCAAAGGGTTGATTAGTTAATCTGATTAATTAATCAATAATCTTTAATCTACTGTTTGTAATTAATCAATTAATCAATAATCAGATTAGTTTTTTCTTTGAAATTAAGTAATTAATCAATAATCAGATTAGATTTCCAAACTCAAACTAATCTTTAATCCTTAATCTGGTTGCCATTTTTCGTTGATTACCCAGCCTTGGTGACATTTGTCACACTCAAATTTTTTTGGATGGAAAATATTTTGCGTATTAAGGTTGCAGACTTGAAAACCCCAATGCTCGCATAAAATTTGATTTTGAATCCGATAGGAAAATAAAAACCGTGTCGCCGCTGTCGTGCTCACGGACACACTGACAGACAGACAGACACCATTTGTGAAAATAAGAACCTACCCCCTTTTGCAAAGGCTTCCGGTTAATAAGCATATCAAACTCCCAATAAGCCACGCTTATATATTTCATGCTTGTTTATTCAGCACATCAAAATATTACTACGAACTTAATAATCTGTTTTTAATTTCCTTTTGTTCACTTATCAATAAGAAAACACTAGTAAACCTCACTACAAGAAAAAAACACAAATGCCTTAAATTTCTTCCACATCCCAAAACACAGCTCTATGAATTTGGTAATATCTAAAAAGTTCCTTCATTTATCCTCATTATCTGCCGTCAAATAAATTCTCTGGTTCTCCAGCTCAGTTTTAGCAACCCCACCAATCTACCACTAGCTCTCTCGTCTTTCCTCTAAGCGTCAGCCTTTTCAGTTAACATCCGACTTGAGAGATAAATCATTCCTACCTCAGTTTTTTAACATGTGATTTGCCCATGTTCGGTTGCAGCTTTTTGGAACGCTTAAACTTTCCAGTTCAATTTAAAGTAGTTATAAATTTACTATGTTTACCCCTCCCTCCGTTCGCCCTCTCCTAGGCCACATAAATTGACCAATGTACACTCGTACACAGGTAGTACTCCTTCAGGGCTTCTCCACAAACAATTTGAAAGTTCTGAGCGGGAAAATAAAATAAAACAACCGATTTGGTTGAAACCATATATTAAGAGGTTAATTGATATGTTAAATTGATTCGTTATAGTAGTAATATCCAATAATTAGTGTTTCATGTAGTTTTGAATGTTTCTGAGCGTCAAAATTGAAAAACCCACCAATTTGGGTTAAAATCAGTACATAGAGTTTGGAATAGCATTAACTTTTCCGGTATTTTTTAATATCATCCCGTCCAGTAATATAACGATCAGCTATGTTTCTAGATCAGCGTACAAGCACTTTATTAAAATTTTCCTTCCCTTGAAAAGTTTTTAGGGCTGTTTGGATAAAAACGCTTTTCTATTTGATCGTGAGTCTTGAATGAAAATGACTTCATAATCTTTTAGGGTTGCAGCCGATTTAGACAAATTTAGATTCTTGTACAGATTATTATCAGCACTATTATAAATTCAGAAACCGAAGAGATTTAGTTTTTTACAAATGCAGCAGATGATTCTACTGCCAGCATAAATTTATTACGGCAACAAAGTCTTCTGAACCAGGAGCCTTAGGATCAGTTCCTATTGTTGAAAATCAAAATAATAGCAATTCCAATCTACAAACAATATTGCAAACCACCTCGCCTCATATAATCGTGACAATGACCACCATGATATACTCTATGTCCTTCCAACGTAGCCATAAGAATGTACTTCGAATAACCAATAACGCTACAGTACCCCACTAATCATTTTGTTCCAGCAATTAAAAGACATTTCCATACATACACTGATGAGTTAAAAAATCCAGATTCTTCTAATCCCTAAATACAGTCATTATGAGATTGTTTTAAATTGCAATTGTTGTAGAAAAACATGTTAAAACGAAGAAAAATTTAGTTAAACTTCACCAGAAATATTTTCTTTATGTATCAAATCACAAAGTATACTTCCTGTAATGCCAAACATTTTTAATACTCGTCTTCAGTACATAATTCAAATGTCCTCTATCACTGTCAAATAATGTTGGTAGAGTAATTTGATATGTATGTACCGATTTATTTTTCTGCGTTTCTAAAAAATTATGTCAGGATATGATATAATTTCCATTAAACTATTCATTTTGTTTCAATCCACAATATTTTTTCATCATTTTTCTCAAACCAATACACAACTATGTATAAAGCAGAAAGGAATACTTAATAGAGCTCACTTCTTTTTGAATAATCGATGATCGATCGATACATCCATATAATCGAAATCAAAGTTTACAAGCACTTGTTGATTTCAATAAATCTGACAATACGGATATGAAAAACCGGTGACTCAAAATATTTTTTTAAATACGTTCATCCACATCCTTCACTTCAGTAATAGTGCAACTGAATTCATTATACTGTAGCTTCATTATAAAATTACAACGTCTTACAATATTATACATAAAAATCGCAAAAATGTTTGCCCAGTGTCTTTAAATCCAATCGCTATCACAGCAAAACTCTTAAAATAACTTGACATAAAAAACCAAATCTTTAACCGTGAGGCATTGTCCTACAGACAGACTGACTACCATTGTCATCCTAAACAACCTGTTGCAAGTTAATAGCCTAGTCAATCAATATTAGGTACTCTGCTCCAGTTTGCAGTTTTATTCCATATACATTTCTTATGTTGAAATCGAATGTTAGTATGTGTTACGACGGCAACGGCGACACAACCAAAATATAAATTGTCCTCCAATATGTCTCAAAGCACAAACGAAACCCCACTGGAACCTAAATTGTAATACAGATTTTCATTCTTAATTGATTTAAATAATAGCTTTAATAATCAGAAACAGATTCGTTTATAGAAAATCTTAACATAATTTTGTGTTTAATGTTAGGAATGACACTGATGTCAGTCAAAAAACAAGGGAACTTCCGGAAAATTCAGTGTGCAATTGTGATTGCAAATCGTTTTGGGAGTGAATTAAATAACATGTCATATAAATCATAGAAATAATTGAGAAAATTAAGCTGGACTTTAATGTTCTGCTGTTTATATTTCCTATTCAGTCAACCGGGAGCCTATATCTGGATTTTGCTAGTTGTTATTACAATATTGAATTTGGCACAACTTGCACGTGGCATATATACCCGGCGATTGAACAGGAGAGATCGTATAGGACAAAATACAGTTGTTGCAGGTAAATTTGTAATTATCTTAATTTTTTCAATCAAATTTTCGTACAATGAAAACAATTTGTCATATGTAATTGGTTAACTAATTCAAAACATCTAATTTTTCAGAGCCAATTGTCAGTACAATACAAACACAGTTCAATGAATCTACAATTTATTGACCTTCCTAATATAATTTGCACATGGAATGTACAAAATACTTATAAATAATCTAAATCCATACACAATAACTAATATACATTTAATACATCAAACTGGTTGGTTAAAACGACGTAGTGGTGAATTAAAGTGAGAATCCAAATTTAATGACTTCAAAAATTCCAATCTGTTACATCTTTTAGCTTAAAATGTACAAAATTGCTTTATATTTAGATACAAATATCTATTATGCTGAAAGTGTGAGGAGAATTTCAGAAAGGTTCACAAATAAATTTTTTCTGAATTTGTTATAGTTAATATGCTATAGAAACGAACTTTTGAAAATAAATTAACGAAAATTTCCCTTGGTCAACGAAAGAAACGTAATAAATATTAGTTTTTAGCTTTGGAGACAAAATTAAGTTTTTTTATAATTGGTGACCTGGAAACACTTAATTCCTTGTTTTGATTCTCTACCTTTACTTTCTATATTTGCTTCGGTTTATAAAAAAGTTGAAAATACAAAATCATTTCTTGGGATTCACCCCTAAAACGTATGCAGCAGCTAAGCAGCTCATACGATATTTATTTTCATTTACATGTAAAGATCTTCAATTTTGAATGAGGGAAAAATCCAGGCATGTTAATAAACCAGGATAAATTGTATTTTATCCTGGATCCGGATAATAATGGAGAAAATGGCTAAAATGGTTTAAATGGCTAAATATGGATAAAAAAGTATACACTACATTATACGTAGGAAAGTCTTATCCTTAGGCATATACATAAGGATATCAAAATCAATTCCTTTGCACTTGCAATTTGGTATGCAGCACCCTGTACATGATAGGGTTCAGTTTGTGTGCTCAGAATTTGATATTTTAATCGTTTTAAATATACATAATTTTATAACTAAGGCATATTTATACGCATTTAAGGTATTTATCCATTTTAGCCATTAAATCCACCTGAAGTGGGGTGGATTGGAGAAATTAAAATCCGGTTTAAACCGGATCCAATCCACTAGCCTTATTATCCATTAACATGCCTGGAAAAATCGAAATGTTTGCATTTCCAAAATCGAGATTATGGTAAATCGAAATGTTTGTATACAAACATTTCGAGAGGAAAAAATCGAAATGTTTGCATATCGAAAAGGTGACTGGACACCGATCATGGACGACCAAAATTTCATTTTAAACCATAAACAGACAACACAACACAAAAGACTTGGCCAGAATTTAAAACAAAAGGGAAAAATGCGCGAACTAAACATGCCGTACCAATTCGTTTTGTTGTGAATATATATGTACTTGGTCCTTTCTCTTAGAATTAATCCTTTGAGCTTAGGGGTAAATATAGTAAAAGACTAAGACTTTTTTGTATATTTGACTTTGACTTCAATAAAATGCATTAATTTTTTCCCATATTGATAAAAAACACCTCCTTAACTTCCTATTCCACTCTTACTCGTGGTATTTCATTTATCCATCCATACTAAAATATTATAAATTTTACAAAACAGCTGCATGAGTGAACATCAATTATCCAAAAAAAAATATGACAAATATTCCCCCGCAAGCCCGACCAAGTGGCTACAGCGTAGCCACTTGGTCAGCCAGCGAAAATAAAACGAGCACATGCAATTTGATGAACAAATAGTCTTTTTATTTGACAATTTAACCCCAACATTTTAGCTTCTAACACTTTGAGTTGACAGCTTACCCATAGCTGTATATTTTATTCAGAACTTAAAAGTAGATTATAAGTACAGATATGTTTTAGCAAAAAAATAGTATAAAAACAAAAATTTACCGACGCTGCGGGATGGAGCGACAGCGGCAGAAGTGGCCCACGACGATGTTTGATAAAGATTATTTGAATAGACCGTATTCTCTACCTCATTATTACTTGTATTTGATGTGGATGTAATCTTCCTAGAAATATCTGAAGACGAAGGGATTTTTGCAGAAGCAAGTAAAATACTTGCTTCTAAATTGGGGTGACAATCAAGTACCCCTGGACTATAAGCAAAGGTCCCCCCTTTATTCACATTTATGTTATATATCTCAACTTCTCCAATCCCATTGATATCCAGAGCATCAGCACTTGATAACGGAAGCCAATACTTATATTCAACGTATGATTTCCCATCTACATAAATTTTAAAGTGATCCTCTTCACAGAATATTTGGAGACGAAACTTCTTCCCTTTTTTAAAAGGAGACAGTGTCCTTTTTTCCTTTGTCCAACGGCCTTTTATATGGGTGTTGCAAACTACGTAGTAGTCTGGTTCAAAGAAGCGAGGATTGAAATGTAAATGTACCAAACCGTAGCTCCCATTCCGTTCCCAATTGTGGTTACGAATGTTGAATGCAAAGCTGAAAAATCAGAACGCAATTATGAACAAAATTACATTACATGAAAAATCTTTTTTTTTTATTATCGATGGGCAACAAACTGTTTGGCAGCTGGAAGAATACGACCAGTGATACTAATTTTGTTGCCTACTGTCAACCCACTGCCCAACCATGTTTGGTAAGGAATTTCCTGTGAAACACAAATAAAAGTCAAACAATGTACTTATAAAATTTCAAACTTAATGAAAACTTGTAATTATTACACGCAACAATTCTATATTTATTTTGGATGTTGGCTTCATACTGGATTGATTACAGTCAGCGTTTGGGATGCGCATATCGTCAGCAGGAACAAATATAAAGTGGTAATCATGGTTGAAAAGTCGAAACCAGACTACCGATTTATATCTTCCACTTTTGAAAAGATGACTTGATTCACATTGAAAAATTACTCATTCCCCACTAAAACAGCTTGGCTAGAAAAATCAAAAGGTAAAAGTACGTCACTGTTTATGAAACCAATCGCAAATATGTAATTGCACTGAGAAGCAAAGCAAGCTTTTCGAAGGCAAGAACTGGAGATCGTGCGAAGCACGATCGACCACTGTAATATTAACGGTGCGTAAGCACCGTTGATTATATTTGGAAACCAAGGGTTTCAAAAAGAGACAGTCGTATACGACTGAGTCTGGATTCACTTGATACCCCAGATCGTTCAAAATGTATTACAGGCGAACCCTTAATAGCTAGAGACTTGGACCAAATACAAAATCCGTAGATATTGACGTTCCGCATCATATACAGTTTCAAGTGTCACCACATCTGATGTAGTTTTAAAATTATTCATGAAAAGCATGGTTTCCAAGATGACCCTATCGGGTTTGAACCCGTGTGGTTGGCGAATAAGAAAATATATGGTTTCAAAAGGGATCAACTCTATATATAGAGTATTAGAGGTATCTTATGCACTACAAATCGTTTGTCTACCTTGCGCTCGTTTCAAGATTATTGAGCACAAAACTAAAAAAACATAGTATATTATACTAGTACATGAAATTGCATGTGTATCGTTGAATTCGTCATTTTTTCGAACAAGTGAGTTGAATATGTAATGTACGATGACAATTAAATGGTTTCATATAAAAAGATTAAAATAAAAGAGTCAAAAAATTGAAAACGAAAGGCAAGAAATATACGAAGACTCATTGCCTTCAATATGAAAGGAATAATTCTATAAAATAACAAATTATGATTCCGATCTTTGGCCTATTGTATTCCTTGCATATTGAAGGCAATGAGTCTTCGTATATTTCTTGCCTTTCGTTTTCAATTTTTTGACTCTTTTATTTCCTTATGATAACATTTAACTAACCTTGGATCAATTCGGTCCATAAAGATAACCATTCCTTCATTGCAATCTCAATTAAAACCCATTAATGTCATTCAGAAGCATCTCTGTTTGAGGCAAGAAGCGTAAAAATTTTCTGTTGCAAGCTAAAGGGCATGTGATAAGAATATGTCTATAACATAGATACGCTATGCTCAATGCACTACATGCAATTTTTTGTGTCCATATAAAAAATCCTACGGACATTGTTTCCTGAACTACTACAGTTATGTTATGAAAATCACATAAAAATATTTTTTGGACAGAAGAGCAATTTTTTTTGAAACTACACCAAAATCAAAGTAGTCAGGGATATATGGTCCGTGGATCATTTTATATGGATTCAAAATAAATTCGGCATGTCCAATCTAGTTAAGTTTATATCTATGGTCTATAACTAGTTTCCATGTCATACGTTGTGTTGTGGACTCTTGTATTGGAAATATAATACCAATATCATGCCTATTAGTTTTATTCATAGGAAAAATGTTTTATAGGTGCAAACGGTTGGACGATATCTTTTAATTGCAAACAAAATTTAGATGTTTCTTCCTGTACTAATAATTCAGATTCATCAGCATTGAGATACTTCTTACAAAAAAAGTAAAAGCAAAGTTAATAATGTACTGACTGGGATTAATTTATGATGAACATATGTGACGTTTTTTCGTAGAGATTGGAAGCTGATGTATTATGCATATTTAATTGAGATACATAAGCAGCTTTTCCTTGTGAATCAGTATATAACAATTATTCCGCCTACAAAATTGAAGGCTCAATTTAAAAAAACATTTTCAAATTCTACAATGTTTTTAACTAATTACTCGAAATATATGCAACTTGTTGTATTTAATTGTAATTTGCCTGTTTACTTGCATTTCTTTCAAATATACACACATGCATTTTCTTTTCCTTAAACAAATCATTTTTCTACAATCTTCGGGTATATCGACTTATTATTTGTCAGCAGTGGAGCCCATGCGACCTGATATTGTGAAATCTGATTTCTAGCGATTAGTCCAGTACCAATGACGTGCGGATTGTCCTCAACTGTTTTTCAACAAGAGTTCTTTCGTTTTGTTCCCACCTTTTGGAACTATTCCTTTTGTCGCGACATCCGTTTAGTATTTTCTATATGCACATCAAAGGCATTTGCACATTTTTTCCAATTCAATACTGAAGTTCTGGTGGGTGGTTGTTGAATAAAGAAATGGAGTTCTAATTCATACAAAAAACAACATGAATTTGTGAAGGAATGAATACAATATAAAAACTGGGAAATGTTTGCAATATGTCCAATCCAGAAAAAAACGCTATAAAGGAGTGCACAACATATATACTAGTTAGCATTTTAAAAGCCATTATTTCATCCATGTAATCGATTCAGACCGCAGGTTTAGGTTGTCAGTTTCCCCTTAAAGCCATATCTCCCAAGCCAAGACTCACATATCTGATATGCAACAGGTCCTACAGGTCCTACCTTGAAGATAAAAGCACAGTCATGGAATTTGTTTGGGTCAATGATTGACCGTCAATCGGAAATCGGAGTGCCGAGTACCACAGAAAATTCAGAATTTTGCATGAGCTATACCATACCAACGCAACGCCATAATCTTCAACAAAGTTCATGAATCCATTTGATTGGGTTTCCGCCAACCAATCAAGGGTCCGTTTGTGGCACGTGATATGAGTACTTTCCAACCAGTGCAGTAATATGAAAATTGCTTTTTTGTTGCCTTGGTTCTCGTCGTGGTTATAATAACAACATTTCTATCTTTTTTATTCGATTTTAGGGATTGAATGAATTTTATTTTCATCTACAAATTTTACTGACACGAACCAGACGGAAGAAGTGGTAGTTTACTCCTAAAATTTTCACTACTAGCTAATTTGTAAAACATTTGATTACTCAAAGGCATCAAATAATTATTTGATCAGCAAATATATTTTAAGTTTTTAAAAATTTCCTTCTATTGTAGATTGAGTTCTGGGTCTGAATTTTGGGACATCAGCTACCGTTTTTAATCACTGGCAGTAAGGTTATGGTAGTGTAGGTATCGCAGACATAAAATTAACATACTAAAGAACAAATGACGAATGTAAACAGAGGACAGTCAACAGTAAATGCTCTCTCAAATTCCTAACTAATTGTGAAATTCTACCGATTTTTGTGCTATCAACAGGTGACAAGTCCACGTTGGTTCAGCTTCTCAGTTCAAAGGTCTCAGGGGTCAAAATGGCAAAATCCGTAAGTTTCTGCTCCGTTGCCCTTGTATCGTTCTCTTATTCAGTCAGTTTTACAAATGTAATGATATAAATAATTAATAAATTAATTTTGTTGTTGTTTGGACAGGGTCGCCGCCGTCCCAAGACTATGGCCACTAAAAAGAGGACTCCTGCTGGACCTCAAAAGAAGGCTAGCTCAACTGCCAACTTAACCAAGCACAACCGCACTTCCAGTGCTCTAAAATCCATGCCAAAATGTGTGATTCTTTTACGGCGAGTGGGGGTAACATCGCTGCGAAAATGTGTAGTGAAGTTACAAAAGTTGACTCACATTCCATCCGCTGCCCAACCCCAACTTCAAAACGGCGACTTCGATGCTGAAGCTGAGACGACCCCTCCAGTTCCTGAGCAGGCAGCAGCAGCGGCTGGCTCCTCTGGTACGGCAGTTCGAAAGTCAGCTAATAAGAAGAGGAAGTGATATTTTTACACGTATAACTACAACATTGTAATCCTTATTAGTTAAAAATCTCAAGTAGTAGTCTGTCTTCTTTCTGTGTAGTGAAGTGAATCATATTGGTAGGAAAATGAAGAATGTATTTCGTTTATACTGTTTTATGCTTTTCCTTCTTCTTCCTTTTTTTTGTCACGATATTCCTTGTGTAAATAAGATTTAAAATGGAAATTCTGAACTGTTAACAACATTTAAAATGATCTTCTCGTTTAGTCACGTACTATTAATGTCAACTAATTTTTCTGGCTTTACAAACAATATATGATTATAATAAAATGAAGTATTGTTAGATCAACTGATAAGAAAATAACCATCAGACATACGCTTTCTTACGTGCTAATACTTTTATTCGAGATAACAGTTTTACATATATTTTATATTAATCACTTACTTGATCAGATTAATTTTTATAATTTATAATTATACTTATGGAGAGCTTCTGGAACATCATACTTGCCTTACTCTTCTTGATGTATTTTGATGTGAAATCAATTTCACATTGAACTTATATTTAGCTACTTTTTTCATCAGTAATTTTATTAAGGACTATGCATAACGTAGTAATTTTTAGAAAAACAAATGGATATTCATGCGTCGTATATCATCAATTGTTGAACAATAAAGTAATACATAAATTATCTTGGATTGGATTTAAACTTGATTACGGCCTTTATTTTTTTCCTTGTTGATTTCCCTGAGCTTTTCTTTCTTTTTTCTGTTTCTTCTATTATTTCTCCCTTTTTTCTCCTTGATTTCCCGGAACTCCTTTACGTCCAGATCCAACTGTTCCTTCGTAGCCCCCTCCAATGAAACCGAAATCATGTCGTGTCCTTCGTCAGCAGTAGCCAGCCTACTCTGTCTTCGCTTGCTCTTCATTTTGCGTATCAACTTATAACTTCCAATACTGCTTCCAATTTTTTTCTTCCTTGGAGTTCCAACTGCTTCAACCATTGAGGAGTCTGGTCCAAAATCTTGGATGAATTGATCCCCTGTGAAGTTGAAAGTGAAGGATTGATGAACACATGTTACAACAACGGTGATAGTCAACAGTAGAGAGAAATTTCAAAGCAAGCATAACAATTGAAACTCACATTCCATGGTCAGATAGTCCACTCCTTTCTTCAACTGAAATAGTTGGTTATTTATTTGGAAATCAGGTCCTCCAAGCCCGTTCATAATCTCATCGACTTTATTCCTAAAAGTAGTATAAAAAGTAGGATTAGTACCAAATAATCTGCTATCATTAGTTGACTTTTGGTCACTTCTCATTTTCAATTTTGTTTCCCAATCGCCATTCATTTATATCATAAAAATTAAAAATACAGTTCAGTACCTGCTTTCAAACTGAAGTATCATAACTAGAGGTCGATTCTCATTCCAAACAAAATCCGTGACTATTGTACTGGTCTCCCTTTTCGTGAAAAACTGGAGTACACTTGCAGGAGGCACCGGAAATGAGCAATATACGACCAAAATACATTCTCGCATTTTCCTATCCCAGTTCACACACTCAAGCCTGGCTAGATTTTGATGAAGAGGTTCAAGTAAATGTTTGAGCCAGAGCCAGTCCTTTGTAGTGTCAAAAACAGTTTTGCAAACGGAACATCGAAGTTCCCAAACGGTTGGAGATTGCATAATTACTAATTACTGATAAAGTAATCAATTAAAGTATACAACTAATCTTTGATTGAAGCTCAGGTGTCAGGGAATAAACTGTAGACAAGGGATACAAAAAAAACCCACTCGCAAAACAATCACAACCTGTCCTGATACTCCCGGCTACCAATTTTGGCTGAATTGGGTGATTGGGATAAAAGCAAGCCATAAATGCAAACAAAGACTATTATACGCCGTGGCGTGGCGTGGCGTACCTGCAAAATCCGGGTTCTCATACACTTGCACCTACGGGCCCTTGCCATATCTGGGTAAGTCAAGCACCTGACAGGAAAGCCTTTAATATTATGCTCTTTTGAGTTCCCAAAAAGTTATAGGTTGACTTGAATGGAAATTTAATTTTATGACAATAATTGTATAAGAGTGGAAATTGAACAATAATTGCTCAAGTTATATGAGAATTAGACATTTATTCAGCAATAAAAAATCAGGGAACGGATATGAAATCTGACATGGTTATTACAGTTTCAAAAATAACAAAACATTTACATTTGTTAGTCTAACGTGACGATTACAAAGTTCGTGTAAGTACAATTTTCTTTGGTTGGCTTTCTCCTTCTGGGTATGCGCAATAAATCACAATCCTCTTTAATTTTGGTAACACATCAAACTCCCTTTGTAACTGGTCTAGTCCACCTTTTGAAACTGAAAATGTTTGCAGTTTAATTTCCTCAAGCTGTTGGGAGTTTACTTTGATTGGATTCCAAAACCAATTTATGTGCAAGTTGGATAGTTCCGTTGTTAATGAGATCAGTTTAGGTAACGGTTTCATGACAAGCTTTTTATGCTCATCATCACCATCATCCTCATTTTTAGGTGGACTCCAGACTAAAGCTTCGCTAGCTAACTTGACACCATGGAGCTTCAAGTGAACCAAACTAGATGAAAAGTTATTCACAGCACGAACGAAATCTTGGCCGAATATTGTGTCAGAGAAAGGGTCATAGTTTCCCCCACTGGCATCTTCATCTCCTCCCAATTCCAACTCTTCCAGCTTCGGCCACTCCACCTCAGATAGGATTAGTAACGTGCTGGAATGAGTAACAGAGTTGAGACGAAAAGTCTGAAGATTTGGGAGACCGGAATTCAGCACTTTCCCCACATTTTCCCTTTTAAACAAAGCTTCCCCACAAACAAGGGTTTTGAGCTGAGGTCCATAATGCTCCACAACAAGTTCATTCAACGTGAACTTACTTTTTCCTAAAAAACTTGAGAATTCTTCGTTAAAATTTTGAACATCAAGCACCTCCAACTGCTCAAGTTTAGGCAGTCTCACCACGACTCTGACAAACTCCTCAGATTCCACCCAGTCTTCTGCGCATCCACAAATTTTCAAACATTTGAGATTTGGCACGAGAGGTAACAAGGCTCGGAAGTGGATGAGGCTGTCCCCCAACAGAGCTCCTGAGATGTGGAATGTCATGCTGCGAATGTGATAGCCAAAGGTTTCCAACATTAACGCGCGATACGGGTCCACAATTTTTGGGTCTTCCTCTCCCTCACAAACAGTTGAAATGTGGAGAGATCTTGATAGGAATGGATTAGACATAACCTTCTTTTGTGAAAAGATTCGAAATGATGATGCTCGTGATAGTGAGGGCGCACCAAAATGACTGAGAAATTTTTGAACTTGGTCACCATTTTTAAAAATATATTTCTGAATCAATTCCTTTGCCAAATAGGTTCGATGTGAAGTTTTCTCCAGAAGTGGTTGGGTTAGTTTTTGTTTCAAATTCTTTTCTATTCGAATTGATTTTGTGTAGATAAAGGCAGCTTCCTCCTCAAATATCTCATCAATTACCAACTTTATTTGTTTGCTTATCAATCTCCAGCTAAGTACTGTGTTCAAGGAAACATTCAGACTGTCTTTGAGAATTGGAAGGATCTAAAATTAAAAGAAACAAAGTTTTTGAATTTGCTTTGAATCCATTAAAAATTAATGATTAAATGCATGCTTGCTTTCTTCATTTTACCTGCGGTAGCAAAATCCTTGCTGTTTCTTGACTTGGGTCATCACTTTCACCTTCCTCCATTTATGTAAGATAATAAAATAAAACTGATATTGATCACAGTTGCAACTTCTAATTTAAGGAATGATCAGTAGTTTAAAATCACTTGGAGAAAACGTGAAAGCTTGTTGTGTGCGTGTCTTTTTGTTTATGTGCCCAAACTGAGGATTTCATGCAATGAGAAATACATAGCTAGGCAGCAGTTCCTCAGCTGCTACAATTTTTTGCAAGCAAGGAGAAAAAAGAAGTGAAGAAAAGCGAAGGAATATGTGGCACTATGTGGTGCAAAGTGCATAGCAGTCCATTGAAAAATACATGGAACGTCAAGCGAAGTTTGCAGGTTATGATGAAAATGTTATAGATATATATATACATTCTTCAACCTTTCATGCAACTTCGAGCAACCGTGGCTGGAATTTTGTTTTGTAAAAGGAGTTTGATAATGATATAATGTGTGTTGATGATATAAATGATGTCCTTGTTCCATTTTCAATTGTGAAAATCGATTTAAATTTTATTTTGAAGGTAATTCGCTGTCCATTACTTACTGCATTTACATTCCCCTTCATATCTTTGAGCACTTGCCGATTTGAAGGGGAAGATACATAAATAATATATCATGTTCATGAATTCTATGATATGGAATTATTGATTTCTTTGGAATTGAAGTGAAAGTCCCGATACAGTAGCATTAATTATTTAGTGGACCAAATTATGATAACCCAGTACTTTGTTTGCGAGTATGTTTAGATGCTAATTATTTTTCCTGAAGGGCAATATGAGACGTTATGAAAAATGCCGTTTGAGTCGTTTCTTACTATTATGAGCTGCCTTCTGTTCATATTATTTAATTTATCCAAAACACAAGCATCTTCTATTAACTTTAATAATAGATTACTCCCCATTTGTTGCTCACTATTACAATTAGCTGGCAAAACATTAAAAAAGAAAGCCACTGAAGCATTGCATGTTTGAAACCTTCCTTGCAAAACTAAACAAATTGGTCTTTTGCTTGTTCAGATTCAAAAATGTGTACATACTTGCTTACACGCTAAAGTCTTTCAACATATATTTTTGTCACGTCAACATGTGGCCGATTTCCAGACATATATGTATGAAATCCTAAGTAATTCCAAACATTATTTATGATGGCTCCAAATTATTGATTGGTCATATTTTGCAAAATTAGTTTGTAGCTTTTGTTTTTCTCAAATTTTATACCACAATCCACATCGTTGTATACAAATAAAGACATTGTAATGACAGTTGTAAACACAAAATCATTTATTTAGGAAGATGTCTCGTCACTCCTCAACACGGAATAAAAACTGTGATCAATTTTGTCAATCGTAAGTTAAACAACTATATAACGTAACCTACACACAAAAATACATCACACTTATTACGTAGCTGAAGCGGAGCATTCAGCGAAGTAATGGTTTTACTAAGTTCGTCTGTCTGTCTGTCTGTGCGCACTCTCCTGGTCACATACATTGACCGATTTGGACCAAATTTGGTACACAGGTAGTACTACTCAAGAGGACCTCTGGCAATACTTTTCAGACAAATCGGTCAAACGGTTCGAAAGTTATAGGCGCTAGAGTTCAGGAACTCATCGATTTGGCTGAAAAGTATACGTATACGAAAGCATAGCAAAGCATCCTTGTGCATGTTCTTGTGTATAAATTCGGAATCATGTGCTTGTGCATAAATGCAGAATCCGGAATTGTATTGTACAAGTAATGCTTTCACTATACGTTGGGAGAGGATCGCGGAGGTGGGTTTGGAGAGAGAGGTGGTGGAGGAGATTTGGTGGACTTGGGAGGAGGGGGGTTGGAGGTGATCACTCAACGCCTGTTTCAGCTACGTCTCTGGCCTGCTTACTAGCAGTTTATTAAAGAAATAAAAGTAAAAATGTATTTGGTTCGGAAGGAACTGTACCGATTTCAGTGAGGATGAAATCAAATTTTCAGACTGCACGACAACACTATCTACTTGTGACTGCAGACCTATTTGGAAGTAAAATTTACAGCATTACATGTAAAACATAAAAATCATAACGAGAATTACAAGTTTCACTAAAAGTTTAAATTTTTTTTTCTGCTGTCACAAGTTTGTTTTCCTGGAGTATATGATGAAATGAGGATACTGTGAACTATTTTATTTGTCATTCGCTCTTTATTCAATCATACTGTAAAGGGGGTTAGTAAGTGACTGTTCACTGTTGACTACTGACTACTGATTCTCTTCATACATTCATTATTCATGGTTTATATAGGAAATGGATGCACGTACACATCCGTTGAATCATGCATCATACGTGTACATCACATCACACATATTTTCATAAACTCATTCATACATCATCATCAATAATAATAATAGAACAAGATCATGCGTATTACACAAAACGTTTTACACCTCAGGTCATACACCTATGATCTTCATCATCATCATCATGAATCATCATACATACATATCTAATTTTACATGTACAATGACATGCATATGCTTAATCATAATTATTATAGATATTTACATCTAATATTCTAAGATATATGTTACACTGCAGACAACCAGTTCTTTATGTCATGATTGCTGTAGTTGTTTTTGCAATCTTGGTGGTAGCGCGTACTTTTTACGTACGATTATTGAACCGAAGAGATCGCGTTGGACAACCTACTGTTGTTGCAGGTAAGTGTTGAGTTTGCCTATTTCGTGTAGTAAATTAGCGGTACAAGTTTTCATAATTTTTTTTATTAACTTACCATTTATTTGGTCAGATCCAATTGTCAGTACAATACGACCACTCGACGCAACTATGACTAACAATATACCTTCAGAATACGGAGTATTTTAAAAGCATTTCATTGAATTTCAAAAATATTTGTAATTTTTTTGGAACATTGCTCAATAAACCAAGTATTTATAATATTTTTGTTGGTTGGTAAATTTAAGTAGGTATCATTAATAGAATATTGGTTAAATTTCTTATTGTATTATCAAAAAACGTAACCTTAGTATTTTGGGTTGGCTTAACAAAAGAACAAAATGTAAAATTGAGGGGTTTCAATGCCATAATTTTCCTTTGAATACGTGCCCTTTCTTTAAGATTGTGAAATACCGTAGCTCTTAACCAATACTTTTCCCTAGCCAACATTTTCCAATGGTTTACCATCTGATGTGAAGTCTCATAAATGGACACGGACGGAAAAATAAGGACTACGGCTCCAACTAAAACGCACCCTGATAGCCCTACCATAAGTGTGTAACCATACCATGGGAAAATATGCCAACATTTTAGAGCAACAAAGTAAACAAAAACGGAGGTAACATGTAAGTATAAAACAGAGAGTCCAAGAATAAGGTTGATTGGTCTTGAAATCCCGGAATGAATAATGGATAAGTTAACATAGCGGTTTAGTGTCTTTTTTGTTTGCATATTAAATTGGCGCTTCATGATTAGAAAGTTTGCTCCATAAATTTGAAAAACAGAGTCAAGGAGTAGTATCGTAGAGTTCATCACCCTAAAGGCTTCCATAACTCCACACTGTGCAACCAAAAGCTGAACAATGTAAAATGCAATCAGACCAAGTTTGCTCAAAGAATATAGGGCTTGTGGGAAGAAAACTCGGACGACATGGAGAAGCGTTGAAATATTCATGTAAATGATGGCAGAAGGTATTATATAGCTTTCAACACCTAATAATAATATTAGATTAATCTTTGCATATTCATGCCATATTCCTTTATCTGAGGTGGGAAGCAGTTTCATCCAAAGTTTGTTTAAAGTTGGAATGATTTCAAAAACGCTACGAGACTGCATACTTTGATACCATCCTGGAATTTAACAAAAATAAAACCAAATGTAGAAAATGGAAAATTTTCTGACAAATATTTTATTACTTAAGTACTTCCTAATTTACCTTTAAGAGCAGCATCCTTTCGAGTTTGTAATGAGCCACCTGTCTTAACCGTGTCCAAAAGTAGATTTGTTGCTTCCACTATTTCATGCCTTGTCCAAGTAATAACAGAATTTATACCAACTCCAATAATGACGCTCAACGCACATATTAAATACAAAACTGATTCTGGTAGGTGAAAGTGATCGTCCCCATAAATAAGCTTGTTGGCGAGAACAATGGCACTAAAAAGATCTGCAGTTATAAGGTTGACAAAGTAGACATTAATCATCCATGGAATGAGTCGCCAGGATTTGTGGGTGGCCGTTACGCACTCCCGTTGAATATCCCATTCTATGGGAGCTAGAAAAAAGGGTTGGTACAACTTTTGGTGGAGAAGGAACCCGAATTTTAGCAGCCCAATGTACATTATTTTGAATTAGTTGTCCGCAGTGAAACGGTATACTATGTTGCGTCTTCAGAATCAAATTACTTTTGATTGTTTCTTCTTAGATGAGCATTTGTTGAAAGAAATCGTCTTGATAAAAGTATGTCAAGCAAAAACCAAATAATATTAAAAGACATTGAATAAATCCAGCCTTTTCCTCCCATTTTACCTTGGCACGTGAATGACATTTAGAAACAAACAATCATCGTTGGTAGATAGATGGTGACTGTCAACCATGATGGGATGATTATGGCTGATAAAATTCAGGCTCACTGACAATTTGAGGGGCGTTTTTAAAGAATAACGAGATCCTACGTTTCATTTTAGTTCAATGTCAGCAATTATTTATTGCAATCGTTTGTAACTTCGCTAACATAGTATACAAACATTTACCAGTATCTACGCTGCAATCAATAACCACTCAAGTTCTTCGATTTTTATTTTTTGAAGTCATTTAACCTTCCATGAATTCAAGGACGGATGACTAAAATTATTTTAACTGTTTTAGGCTGATGGAATAAATGAAATATGTAAACTGTATAACATAATACAAATCACTATGTTGCCTTAAATAAACAAAGTAGTTTTTTTAAAAATAATTTGATTAGAGGATTTCATACAGCGCCGGAATGTAAGGAGTTGTGGTGCCAATGATAGCAAATGGTACACTATTTGAAAGTAGTATGAAAAGACAAAATAGTGACGGACATTTCTTATACATCAATCAACCACATGCAAATAGGAGAAATACACACATTGAAAATGAGAAAAGGCCACACTATATTTTTACAGACATATTTTAAAGAATCAAACCAGAAAAATAGATGAGAATTCAAACTCCCACTTCATATTAGATGGGAATTTGAATTCATACATCAGATTAGATGGCAATTTGAGACTTCCGTTCTTGGAAAAGAAATAATTTGTTGATTTGTCGGTGAGATTACGGCAATCGCAATAGTAATTTTCAATACCTGCTTGTTTTGCACGATCTTGAAAGAGAAGAAATTGGCTGATACCACGAGGCGATGATGCGTAATCTTCATGAAATTTTTAATGCATTTCTCTGTACTTTATCAGATTTGTCTTTAAATATTCCAGTGTTAAAAACTCATTCAAGGGTCATGTAGATCAAATGCTGTGGTGAGCCTGTCTTGATTTTTCAACAAATTCTTGTACGCGCCGTTGTAATTTTTTTAAACGAAAGTGGCATCACAAACTACAGAAAAGGCATGCATTTTTAAGTAAACCTTGTCGACAATGCATATATAATCTCTCCCGTTCTGACCCCTTTATCACTTACATAATAAAATAACTATTGTATGGTTCAAATATCCTCCATTGTGAAACCACTCAAGTGTTGATCGAAGGTGCTTATCCCCCAATCGTCCTTTATTTAAAAAATCGTGAGTTAGTGCAGTAGACCATATAAATTGGAAGTAAGGTCTGTCGTTACTCATGGAGAAGGCAAACTTTTGAATGTAATTTAGAAGCACCTCAAATGAAAATGTAGGTGTCCGCTGTTCTTGCAAAATGATGTAGATAATAATCCATTGGAGGATGGATGAAATCTTTTTGTAAGTAATTAAATGTTCCTATCCAAGCAGCATCTTCTCCGAACGACGTACGATAGCCACGCTCCGAGAAATTCTTCCAAATCAGTGGACACTTGACGAAGGTATGACGTTCTTCGAAATTTCAATTTAAGTCATCTACATCAACAGATTGAGATGCTAAGAGGGCAACCACATTTGGCAGGGTGTTATCTGTTCAAGTTAATTAGTTCTGTTTTTTGATGATTTCATCATGGACTCAAAAAAGGTAGACGATGACTTGAAGGCGAGATGGATCCCTTTGAATTTTCTAACCGACTGAAGATTATTTTCCCACAGGAAAAAATCGATTGAAAGTAATGAAAGGAAGTCAAGTAATAACCTTATATCATGGGTATGTTATCAATGCAATTTTGACCCGAACTGGACCGTATGAACTAATAAACTCAATTAAGATAAGATTTGATGCATCCCATTGACACATTTAGGCAAGCTGTAAAGCATAGTGTGCAGGGTTTTTATGGAAAGGAGAAGTTTGTTACGAAAAGATGCTTTGTCAGTTGTCTCAATGTGAATCCCTCCGACTTTCTGAAGGCCTGAAGGAAAGCTCAAACTATTTAATAAAAAATCTAGACAATATAGTAGTTCGATACAGTAATCATAAGTAGTAAAAATATTATTACAGTTGGTCAAGAAAGAAATGCGCAATAAGAGCAAGGTCAACAACGAGTTGGTCTAATTATTTTTTTTATATATTACAGTAAGACCTAAAAGCTAATAAGCCACTAATTATTTAGGAGTAATGGTGGTGGAAATGCACATGGTAGTCTTATTTGACTAACTTCTGCTCATACTCTTCTGACTTTTATAAAAGATGATGCTGAGCGGAGTGACCACATCTTTGATGCTTTCGCTGAACCTCTTTCTTCATCTCCAGCACCTCCAACGTATTGACAACTTCCGCAGCTATGTAACCCACCATTTCATTCACTCCTTCTAAAATTCGCTCTTGTATTTCCTAACGAATAACTTTGAAATTATAAGAAATGATCGATGGATTTCTAGTGGAAATCTTGAAAGATTTGAATGAATTCATAATGGAGAGAGAGGCACTGCATAAATATCTTACCGGTGAATATGGCAATGAATTTCCCTGGCCAAAAGGAACTCCGCCGGGGAGAGCTCTGGATTTTTGTGCAGAATTGCCATACTGGACGTTATTAAGACTTTGATCAGCCTGAGTACCTTGTGGTTGATGGAAATTAGCTGGAGAAGATTCGTTACATCTACGCTAATGAATGATTGTATTCAATAAAATATATGATGATAATGCTGTAGCAAGATGCAAAATGATTATGCTATATTAAAAGACGTTGAAGTTTTTGAAATGAACAAAGATACATTTATAGACAATTCTCATCATATCCACGTTAATATTTGAACATATAGCTTAAAGTTGCTGATACATTTCAACACTTTTAAAGCTATCAAAATTAACCTCAGGATTTCTAGAACACAATAGTTTATATGATTAAATATGAATTTTTAAACGATAGTTAGTACGTATTTACATTATAAACTGAATGTTCCATATGCTTTATAATGTAGTACATATCATAAATACCCTTTTACAATTAATACAATCACCGTTTACAACAAGCATTATTTTAAAATACAATTAAAAATCACCCATTGTTCACAATTTGTTAAAATTAGAGCGTAATTAACAAGGCGATAATGCTATCAGAGAAAGAAGAAATATCTTTATGAAATCATAATCTTTTGGTTTATGCCATCTACCACCTCCTTTATATCGTTCGTTGGGAACTAATTTAGGATTAGAATTGAAGGCGTACGACACGGATTTAATCAATCGTAATATTTTACTTGATACAAGGCATGATGGTAAGAACCTTTTTACCATCAACCTTTTTTCTTTTAACTAAACGTTTACATGAATCATACATTTTACTCTAACCTACAACGAAACCATGAGCTTAAAAAAAACTTGTTTTAGTTTTTCTGCTGCAAAAAGTTAAGCCACTCCAAACAAAACTCCTTACAAAAAATCACTGCTTGCCCTATAGTTTGATTTTATAGTTTGAACTACTTTTATAATCCAGTTTATGGAACTTTGTCGAAGGGGTCAACAAAATTGTCACTTAGTCTAAATGACATGCATAGTTGATTGCTACAATTGATGATTTTGTGTGGTCCGCTAGTGTGAATGTGATTGTTTTCAATCACCTATTTTTATTTATAGGTACAGAATGAGTTATTACCAAAGAATTTATATGCATGGAATATACAGACGTGTAGGTAAGCTTTCTTTTTATAGGGGTAGCAGCTACACCACTTCTCATGAGACTTTCATGTTGAATTGGATTAAATAATATATCAGTATATATATCATCATCAGTTGTACATGAATTATCTATTCTATTTTCTGAACTAATTTTTTGTTGGGTGAGTTGAGCTAGAGAAAGAGAGAAAGACTAGGTATAGGTGGAATCATTATATATATGAAGTTTATGGAAATCGGTAGCAAAATACATTTTTTGCTACAGAACATAGAAATGAAAAAATAATAACTCTTTTCTGTTACATCCACCTAATCTAAGTATATTTCGAATTGTAAGTAAACTTGGAAGTTTGCATACTTTACAACTACATTATCACTTCTAAATAATTGCTACCATTTTGTAACTATTAATTAACTATATCCTGCATACTATATACTCCATTTTGAGCTTATATACTTACGATTAGTACAAAATGAAACTCAAAGGAACTTTATTTTGGCTACCTCGACCTCCGGACGAGTAGCACGGAAGACCACACATATTGATTAACTTTGGGTGAGATATTGGGAAGAAAACACATCTTTTGAGCTTTAACTACAAAGCGTTTGACGACGGTTGATGGGTGATATCTCTCTGCAATGAAAAAGGAAAAATGAGTATGGAATAAAAAGTCACGTCATATTTTTGGAAACATACAGGACATTTAATATATATTAAAATGATGTAACAATTTTACCAACCTCATATGAAATTCTAATCCACAAGCACAACAGTCTTTACTGCCTGAATCCGTTATGAAACTGCAGGACACTGCAGGACATCCTCCACGTCTTCCGATCCATTGTTACTACTTCCCTCAGTTCCAATAAAATAAATGTATTTTAAAAGAACATTATTAGTTGTCAACTTTAACACATTTCACGTTCAACCAAACAAAAGAAATTTCCCAACTTCAAATTAGTTGTGGAAACCCTATTTGATTTCTACTGACAAAATACTTTTGATCCGCATTTTTAAAAATATAAAAATCTTTACCTTTATTTGGACGAGATGTGCGGAACACGGACCGGACAAGGATGTGTTTCCTTTCCAAAGAGCAAAATGGAAGTGAGAAGGATTTCACTATGAGCTTGCCTTTTCTAAGTTGAACAATGAAGAATCCTTCAAGAAGGAATGAAGTGATTTTGGCTTCACTTCTGTCTTGTCTTTGGCTTTAGATTCTGTAGATGAGGGAGGAAAAGATTCTGTACTTCAAGGTGGTTCAAGGCTATATGAATAAAAGTCCATGAGGAGAACAGCTAGTTCTAAAAAAGATGGAGGGAGCGTGGTCTGTCTGCTCGGCATGCTACTTTGCATAAGGTTGATAATCGCGTCCTCCAACCATGTAGAAAAATTATCATCAAACCCAAATTGGGAAGTAGATACAATATATATGCATATATGATTATTGTGATCACCCATTTTGTTCATAAAAGTAGACGACAAACTGCTATCAAATCAAGAGGAGTCGACATGCAGTAATGTTGTGTTTAAAAAAAGGTTCAGTTTGAAGCTATGTGCATTTCTCTAATGATACTGATGAAGAAAGAAACCATGTTGTTCGGAAATGAAAATATTTTTACATAAAAATATAATTATATGCATGACAGCTTTTTATCTGAGTGAAGATTTTAAATTGTATCATTTCATTAAGAAGATAAAGCATTTAATGGACTCAAAGTCAAAGAATACATAGGTATGTCTAGTGTACTCAAAAGTGTGCTAATGAGAGAAACGGGCATAATTGATAATAATAATTTCTTTTCCGAGCATAATATGCCACTTTCCTTTCGTTGTCTTCTTTCTCATTACCATTGATATACCCATAATACAACCGGATTTCCTTTTTAAATTCTAAAACTCATGCAGTTTGATTCATTAATACCTTTGTAATAATCGACCCTTCACGTATAAGGACTTATAGTAGTTCCAGTTCAAAAGAAAATGAATCCACGTCCACTTACTGATTTCCATAAACTTCATATTCATATCAAAGAAATATTTTATTAGAAGCGTAACAAACGTTCATGATAAAAATTAAATGACATAAGCAGCCCCTCTGCACTGCAAATTATTTTTTCACTCAAATACAACAACAATAGCAGACGTGTTATCAGCCCGAGCTTCATTCACTGCCCAGTTATCTATCGCCCGCTTGACCAAACGCTTCGCTGCATCCAGCCCTCCTGTATCCTTCGCTCCACACCGACGCCTTCGCGCTCCATTTTTCTCAACAGAATACACAATATTTACCGCTAGCTCCGGACTCAGCGCATTCCACAACCCATCACTTCCCAAAATCAAGCAGTGATGAGTCCCACGCTCCAACTTGATAACGGTCGTATCCGGAACAGGACTAACAATGTACTCCTCCTTGGCTGGATTGTAACTCCAAAAGTCCCCAAGGGATCTCGCCACATTAAGGAAGGGAATCGGTTTCTTGGGAGTCGACCTTGTGAGCATGCCTCCATGTGCAGCCTTGGCAATCACCGGCAGCTCATAGACGATCCTGTGAACTCCATGTCGATTAACTATTCTCCCACCTGCTCTCCGAATTCTTTTGATTTCCGTTGGGCAATCTGGCTTATGATCTGTAGTCACCTGCTTCGCCTTCCAGAGCTTGGAACCAGAAGTAGTTGGGTCTTGGAAACCGAGAACTATAGCACTGTCCCCAACATGACCAATGTAAAGCTTCCCATTCTTGATGAAAACAATGGTCGCAGTCGTTCCACAGTTTGAGGGAAGCCCAGTTGGCGACTTTGGCCATTTGTCGCGCTGGCGAAGCATGTCCCTTTGCAGTTTTGCGTAGCCATCCTTTATTGCTTTGAGAACGAGTTGGTCATCCTCTGAATCAAAATCCTTGTGGGAAGTGATGTAACCCTCGAGGTGGATCTTGGCTTGACGAGCTGCGGATGCCCCACCGTGTCCGTCAAAGATACCAACAAAGGTGTAGCCAATACCAAGGTCCAGATCCGATTCCGACGTATTTAGATTGCTACTACCCGGGGAGTTCAGGTCTAGGAAAGGAGGGTCCTGAATATTTGTCACTGCCATGTAGTCCTCCATGTGCATTCTGGCACCTTGGGAAGAGTGCTGACCAATACGAACTACTTTTGGAGCTCTGCCTCTACTACCACCAGTATTCAGTGCGTTGCTGACACCACCACCTCCTACTTCATTCATATCGGGAGTGGAGAGGGTCTCATTGTTTTCAGTCGTTGTTGCCATACTTTTCAAGGTACTCACACTCAAGCAAGCAAGCGACTGTTTAAATAATTGGCAAAAAATATAAAATAATAACTATATAATATGTAATATTTAACAATTTAAAATATTTTACTTTGAAGAAAGAATAAACTTACCCAAATTCGAATGTCAAAATCGATTGAACACCACTTTACAATAGAAAACCAGAAGCCGGAAATAGATGAGAGATGAAGAGATGATGATGTCGATGATGAGGTTCGCAGTGACGTTAAAACCAAAACAAAACAATGAGTTGAGGTTGAGGTGTCACTCTATTACAAATCAACAGGATTGATGCTCAACCAGGTACGTCACGTTGGGGGTAATGTAAAACTTGATCAACGTTGAAAAAATGAACAAAAACACAGAACCAACTTGGCATGCAATATGCATAAAAGTTTTCATAATTTTTTGAAACTCGGTGCTTTTATTGCGCTATACAACCATAACCGCATAATTTTGAATTTGGGACTACAATCAAAATCAATACGATGAAGCATTCGAAAAGCGCGTTGCAAGGGCTTCACCCATCCCTATTTTGTTTTGTGTTGGGTGCTCTACCTCCTCTTGGATGGCTTTGAGAAGTAGATTTTCTGCATTAGGATCTGGTTGGGAATACTGGCGATAGGTCTCATCAGCAAAGAAGCAGATTTCGTGACCATCCTGAAGAAAATGTTAGAACCAAAACTTATATTTATAAAGAGCTACTAAATTTCTCTTGTCAGGATTAGGAATTAAGAATCTTACGGCATCATGTATAATGACAATTTCAAGACTTTCCCCATTGGAAAGCCTCAAGGATGAGACTGGAGTCTTGACCACCATCGGTGTGTACTTGTTTGAGAGAAGACTATAACGACTTTGAGCAGTGGATTTGTTCACCGCAGCTTCAATTAATTTGAGTTCATTCAACGGAGCCGCAAATCCAATTTGACCGATGAAATGATTCATATCCGCCACTGACACTGGTGGCATCATTTTGAACTGGATCTTGCACTGATGAGGTCCAAACATGAGGCTCTCTTTACATTAATTCAATTTATTTTGGGTGAAATTATATTAATATTTTAATTTATGTTCATAAATTTTTAACTTTTTATTTGACCAGGATTAGATACCATTAATTTTGGTCATGCCAAGAGTCTCCATCCAAAAGTGTTCGGATCGGGGCACATCTTGAACGGCGAGCACCACCCTCGAAATACAGTTGCCCCCTTCGTCCTCAAATACTTTGAAGACGTAGCCTTGATATTCAATTGTAATGGCGGTGAGTCCTTTCACCCCATCCCGAATTACTTCCGACTTGGTCCCTCCAGCGTCAAGAATTGGGTAAATGTTGTCCTTCCTGATTTCAATGGAAAGGAGCTCACCTTTGGTGATGTAGCTTCTGAGCCCGTAGTTGAAGATTAGTTGGAGGACAAAGTGCTTATCTTCTGGGCCGTAGCCGACCATTGTTCGAGACCATTTGTTGGGCCCAGGTCCGTGAGCATGGTAGATGTGGGTGGTAGCTTCGCGAACTGTGTCAAACTCGTCATGGCGAAGGACTTTCATTCCTAGCACAGTGGTGAAGAAAGTGAGGGCTTCCTTACGGTTATCCACTTTGAGGACGTAGTGGAGGGCACGCCGACTTTCGCTTGCTGCAAGATCCTGAAAAACAAAAACACTGATGATGTTATTATCATTCAATACTTTGAGAGTTTAAAACTTTTGGTTATTGGTGGTTCGACACTACCTGTGAAGCCTTGCGGCGAGATCCCAGACAGCCACAACACTTGCTCATTATGATAAATGGAAATTGTAATCCAAATTACTTACTCTCAAAATTTTGAAAGTTAAACTGAAAATTAAATAAAACATACTAACTTGGAATAATTTTTTTTGACTTTATAATAAAAAAATCAAACCAACAAGAAAGCAAAATAAATTGAATCCATCGTCCCCAGTTTTGTTGTCAGGGGAGTTGAGGCTTCAGTTTAAAGTCGGAGAAATGTGTCCTCCTCGCCAAACGAAGAAGAGGCAACAGGCTAGTATGAAAGACGAACTTTATGTTTGGTTGCACAGTGCCCCACTTTTACGCGGATTATTTCAAGAGGTTGATTCAAATCAAATCAATCTTTGATCATATCAAAACATCAAAACACAGCAATTGGCTCACTTTTTGTTATTATTTGTTTGAAAGTTGAGTTGATTGATTTGATCATCCAGTCATTTTTTATTAACTTAATTATTAAGCATATTATTGGTGATGGACCTCCCAAAACCCAAAACGAGGAGGAGTCACCGAATCATTGGCACTCCGGTGAGGAATGTAGACATTTCCGATGACGTTATGGAGGGTACACTCCGAGAAAGTTTTAATAGGGGATCCCCTCCACCTACACCACGACAGTCAACGAGCAGGAGTAGTTATCTAAACCAGAGTGACGCCAATTCGAGGTCCAGGCCATCATTCTCTTTATCTACAGACCGTCATGGTGAGCATGGAATAGAGCCCAACGTCAATCACAATCACCAGCAGCGTCATCATGAGAAGGTTGTTAAAATACCCTCAACTGCTTCTTCGGTTTTTGACAACAGACTGCGTTTTTTCCACGGGCACGACTCCAACCAGAACCGAAACCAAGCTCACAAGCAACCCGGAGTTTCCGGAGGTCACCATAATCATCCTCACTCATCAGCAGCGTCTGCTGTTAGAATGGTTCAGCAATCAGAGACCAACTTTCTTCCAGATGGTTCAGTTAGAAATAAAGTGTGGACAAAGACAAAAAGGGCTTCAACTGATGGAACCTGGGTGGTATCTGAAGAGGAGGAGTATATTGCTAACACCAGCGGCGGACCACCACCAGGGACCAACGCCATTATTACCATGCCGGATTTCCACAAGATTTCGAAGGCTTGCAAAATTATGCTTTGTCTGATGATAGTCATCCTTGTTATTGGAATGTTTTGGAACTACGGTAAGTTAAATATTGACAATGGTCAAGTCCAAAGTTTAGTTACTTAAAATCATCCAATTTTAACATATTCGTTTTGATTGATAACCATTTCTTAGGTTTCCACATTTTCCAATGCTTCAAAATGGCAATTTATGGTGGGTTGAGCGTCGTAACCAGCAGTACTGGCCCTGTGATGTCGCTGCCACTCTATCAGCGTCATCGTATTGATGCTGCTGCGCCTCCCGAATCTAACAGTGAAGCTGCTGTTGTCGCTCTCCACTCTATTCAAGACGCTATATCTTCTTTGGAAACTGAATTGGCAAGACTAAGACAAACGCTGGATGATAAGGTTATCAATTTGAAGACAGAGCTGAGACAATTGGAAGCAAAGGTGATGGTGATGGAAACGGAGACGATCGAAAGAGAAGTTGAGGGGAATCCTTCAGCAATACAGATTGATAAGGTGGAAATTGAAAAAATTATGCTGCCCCTGCTCATCACAGAAGTTGAGAAGCAAATTAGTCTCTGGGTGCCCAAGAAGCATGAAGACAATTATGGGGGCGTTGGCGTTTCATTCCCTGGGTTATCAATGAAAGATGTACACTCGACGATCAAACTTGCCATAGAAAAGTACGACGCGGATAAGATAGGACTACCAGACTTGGCTTTGGAATCTGGTGGTGGATCCATTTTAGGTGTGAGGGATACACCTAGTTTGCAGGGGAGAAGCAAGGTGGTTAAATCGTTTTGGGGATTTCCAATTTGGTCATGGTCACCTCCCAATACACCAAGAACTATTATCCGGGTATAACAGAGACACTCTTCATAAACAATTTGAAGACAATCAAAACATATCTGACTAGCTAATAATAACATTTTCCCTTGGTTTTGTGCTTTGTTTTTAGCGAGGAGTTGTACCTGGAGAATGTTGGTCGTTTGAAGGATCCGTGGGAAGTGTTGTTATAAAACTTGCCCTTCCTGCCATTATTACTGGATTCACTTTGGAGCACATTCCCAAAACTATTTCGCCATATGGAAGCATTGACTCTGCACCCAAGGAGTTTCAAGTTTTTGTAAGGAAAAGATACCAAACCAATAATTGACCTGATTGAAATGAACTATTACATGCTGATTTAATTAATTAACTTTCAACTTCAATATTAGCGTTTTTTTTATTTGCAGGGACTGATGAATGAGTACGAACCGGATGAAAACCAAATTCATGACTTTGGCACGTTCACATTTGAAGATACGAGTGAATCGCTTCAATATTTTTCTGTGTTGGTAAGTGTCCAGTACGACGTATTAGCCCTAAATGTCTGATAATGATGCTAATGAATGTTTTAATTAGCTGTGTTATTCAATGTGTTAATTGTAAGTCATTTGTTACAGAATTCTGCAGCCAAGTCTTACCCAATCGTGGAGTTGAAAGTACTTTCCAATCGGGGCAATGTGAAACACACCTGTCTATATCGCTTCCGGGTTCATGGGTTGGTAGATTTCGATGGAGAAGATAGTATCACCACCACCAACAACAATGATTCAGAATAATTTGCTGTTTGATTTCCTTCCAAGATTTTATGGTCGGCTCGTGCAGAATGCAAGTGTTTGTTTGCATTTTTATACTTAATTTTAAAAAATGAAGCTTTTGACATTTCTAAGAGGGTCAAAAAATTTTTTGTTTTCTTGTGATAAAGAAACGGTATCGTTATAAGTAATAGCTTCTTTTGAATTTTCTTTTGATGGATATGCAACTAAAACAATCAATGTTTATTTTATTTTATGAAATTTTTAACAAAGGTAATAAATCAATGCGTGCAAACAAAGAGAGCTTCCCTATAATACTAGTGACTAGAATACAAATTTTGCTAACTCATTCCTCCTTCTTCAAAGATGAAACTGGCGGTTGGTATGGGCGTAGGGGTTGAATTAGAACAGGAGTTGAAGTAGTAGCCCTCTGAGCCAAAGCTGCAGCATTTGCTAGCCGTGTTAATCCAAACTGGGTTGTTGTTGAAACTTGTTGAAAGTTTAAAGGCATATGCATTGGTAGTATTTCAACTACGTTTACATTCTGAACCTGACTTGGTGGAACTTGGTGGAAATATGTGACAGGATGTTGCTGTGGACGTGGTAAAGGAAATGGAGTGAATGCTGGTCTATTTTGCTCAGGCATGAAAACGAGTCGTTGAAAGCCATTAATGTTCTTGTAGAATAGCTGATGGTCAATCAAATGTTGAGGATTTATAACATGTTGTTGCTGGAAGGATTGTGGTTGTTGAGGTTGAACAGCGATCACCTGACCAGTTGACAGGCCAAACTGTATATTTTGCCCATTAGCTGCTGACATCGTGTTTGAGAGAACGAGAGGCATGGTGTTTGGAACAAAAGGTAGAGATTGAGGTAACGGTCCACTGAAAGGAAAGATCTGAGTTATGGATTGTTGTGAAGGTATTATTCGTGGTGGTTGCTGGATTGGTCGACCATCATATGGTTCAGCTTTTCTTTTAATCGCTGGATTTTTTGAAGTTGTTGCTACATAAGGTGGAGGAGGTACAGCTGTAGGAGTTGGTGTCGCTACTGGCACGTCACGCATCGGCAAATCATACGGGCAACACTGTAACAAATAACTATCAGCATCTTCCACACGTTCCCACTGAACCGTTAAAGTATCATAGCTTGCATGTGCAAGCAATACTTTCCCAGGCACTGCCAGCGGCTTATCCACTTCCAGTCCAAGCATTTCAGAAAAACACGATTGTTTCCCCATCTCATCCAAATTGAAGCCATCCTTCCCACCCCAAATGTAAATCCTTGTTTTCCCAGCGACAGCACAATGGCCAGCTCGTGGTTTAGGCCAGTAAGAAGAGCTCTCCACTTGATTCTCTCGTTGTGCAACCTGCTCCCATGTCAAAGTTTCCAAGTTGAGGCAATGTAGCTCGTTGGTAACTTTCCAAATTTTTTGCACCTCCACAATATCACCTCTACTTTCTCCAACAACTTCTGGATGTTCAGAGGCTGGACGCCAACCACCGAAAACGTACATGCAATTGTCGATTAGGTTGGCACTATGCATTGATCTTGGAGTTGGTGGGATCCCCCGAACAGTCGGCTTTGTCCAGATGCAAGTGTCAACGTCCAGGAAATACAAATCATTTAGTCTCCTCCCACACATTCCACCGTAGATGATAAGTCTATTGTAACGCATAACAGATGTAGCAACCGCTGAGTGACTTTCTCGAGCTCCCGGGATGGAGCCAAATAGATATGGACTTTCCCAAAAGAGTTCATTTGAATTGTGAGCTACGTTCAATTTGAAGAAATCTCCAAGATAGCGAGGAAACTCCATTTGAGGTGGGATCCTAGTGTCATCAGTAAGACCTCCAAAAACGAAGAAGGAATCGTTGACTCGGGTAAAACTGTGGCCGAGACGGGGACAAGGGGGTAGACCACCCGGTTTCAATTTTTGCCAAGTCCAGCTTGTCACGTCCAGCCGAAATATTTCATTAGTGTAGTAACCATACTCCAACAGACCTCCAAAGATATAGATGTAATTCCCCAGAGTTTCCATTCCATACGATGCCCTTCCCTCTGGAACTGTCCCGTTTTGTTGAGGCTTTGACCAAGTTTTGGTATCCGTGTCGAAAACAAGAAGATCTTGAAACATTTCTTGATTTCCTCCAGAAAAAATTATCATCTTTGAATTCAGCATTACTGCTCTGTGACCCATGCGAGGAGACGGAGATCCCTTGATTGTGTTCCAATCTAGTTCTGTTTGGATAGGGGCCCAGTGGATGAGCTTTGTGGGGATGTTATAGGCTGGGAGAGGAGCAGCTAGTTCACGGATTAAGGAGGCTCGAGACCGTTTCACAATGGATGGTGTTTGATCAGTCAAAGATTGAGTGGTTGAGGAGATTGTAGAAGAAAGTTGTTTTCGAACAACACCATCGTTACATGGAGTTGATGTTGATGGGGACGGTAGGGATGCTGATGTTGGTTGTGAGTTACGATTTTCCATCTGACCAGGGTCTTGAGAAGGTAGGGCGACTAATGTGGACCTTTGATTTGGACTCTCCATCCTGTCAACCGTGTCCTCTCGATCTCGATCTTGTTCAACTTGGTTGTGTTGTGGCGACATCGTGACTCTGGAATTTGCAAAATTGAAAATATGAAGCAATACATCATCTAAATGGGTAAATCAACTTTTCTTGAAATTTCTATTGGCAATTGGAAATACTTCATCCATACTATACCTTTCAACTGTAATTTCCTCCGACATCTGATAACTGTTTCTTCAATTTGCTTGAATAATCGCCAATCGGTTGAAATTAACAAAAAACTAAACAACATAAACTGGCAACTGTATCAAACAAAAACAATGTTGAATGTATTAGCAATTCTAAAGATAGATATAAACTAACTTCTGTTTTCAAGCGTCATAAACAGGAGTTTTCAAAATCTAGGACATTTTATTCTAATTTTAAAAATATATCATATGATGATGAATGAAATATTAAAACCAGCTGTCAAGGTCAAAACTTCAAACCGTACGTATGACGTAATAGCAAAATGAGATTACGCGAAACAAGATCGTCAAAATAAATAATTGATTTCTTGCGGGTTTACTTTGGCTGGCTTCAAGTTCAAGCCAAGCGAGCGCAAAGACTTTAACCTAAGGAGGTGCTCTACAGCACACATTATAAAATGCGATGATGTATAAAAATGATGCTAATGGTGAAAGTAGATCAGTGACAGTTTTCGAAATTATTTCCCAACCCCAGCGTGACCTTTGACCGTATTAAGGTTATTTTTTTGACACAAAATGCATACTATTTAAGATAACCTGAAGGTCCACTACATCTGGAATTTTCGGGTTTATTAATGTTGGATTGGAGTGAGAATTGAAAAACGACATTATTTGAGATCTCTGTGTTGCTAATAAAATATGTTGAGAAATATGTAAATATTTTTTTTACTTTATAAAGGAACAAAAAGCTACACACGTTCAACGTAACTCTCTCTATTTTATTTGCATTCATTGCCCAATTTTACATTGACATTTTAAGGTTCCCCAATCATTAAATTCTAAAAGTAGTATTTTCTCGCCTATTTTCTATTTTCTCAGATTTTCCATGCATTTTTTCCCATCCTTTTTCTTCCATAATGCCATGACGGTACATTATAACTAAATCATAGCAGTTCAATGCTAAGTACTCATCGGTAACCATTCCAATCCATTCACAATACATACATTCATAACCATCGTGTCATAACCAATAATGTTTACTCTGTTAAAAGTTTCAACCGGATATAGAGCATAAGTTACTAGGTAAAAGTTGGGTGATATGAATACATGTTCACATTTAGCTTTCTTGGTAAAATTCCCCTTATCCTGTTTCTTATATATAGCTTGTATTCACTCACGAAGATACAGCTATTTTGAATTTCTTGCATCAGTCGTTAACTGCAATGATAGACGACCTGGACTATTTTAATGTCGGGTGCATTAACACAGAGTTCTGTCTTATTCATCAATTCTGTCACCAATTTATCACACAATTAACTTGTTAGTCTATCTTTGTGTCCATTAAAAATGGGGATTCGTACATTTTTAAATGTGCTCTTTGCGATTTTGATGACTACTACATTGTTAACTGAAACATTGGGACATACATGGCGGCGAAGGAGAACTCATTTTCACATCCCTCAGTCAGTACAAAAATTCTCTGAGGTCAAAAGTAAAAATATAGTAGTAGTACAATCGATTATATCGTTCTTACTTTGGTATTGCTTTCAGAGTTCATGATGATGATCATGACGGTTCATCAGCAACCAAGCAATTTATTCCCAGAGCTCCAATACAGGTAACAATACCCATATTGTCCAATCCAGGAGATATCCATCATGCATTGAGAAAACCGCTTCCTTATTATGGTGGAATGTGGATTTATGATTTCAAACCCAACCAAGACAGTTACGGATTCAAATAAATTATAAATATTTTTTGCTGTAACGAGCCTTTCACATTTTATTATTTTAATTTAACAACATTTATAATTGTTTTTAGTGTGTATTGTTTTAATCTACAGGAATTAAATAAAAACTACTAACACGTTACAATATTGTTTGAAAAGTATACTATTTTAAACCGCAATTCTCATCCCGTATCCTTAATTAAATTTCATATTTGGTAGCTAGAATTAAATATAACATGTAGAAACGAATATACACTCAGTCAAATATGTAATCGGGCAAATTCTGTTTTTTTATTCCGCTGATAATACCAAGCTTATCGCGCCTCAAAAATATGTTTAAAATGTATCATTAGAAAGAGAATTTTCTGGTTATCATGTAGCATATTTAATTTTACCTCAAACCCATCACTGGTTTGTAAAATATTTCAAAACAACCCTTCAAGTGGAAATTAAGGCAAAAAAAGTAATCGGGCGAAATATTTTTTCCCAAAAATCATAGCTTTAGTTTTTCAAAAATGGAACTAGCAGCGAGCAGGACCTCTATTTGGAGCAATGACATCTTCGAAGTGACTTGGGAGGAAATTTACGAGATTTTGAGTGACATCCGGGGTCAGTCTTTCCCAGATTTCCCGAACTTTCTCCTTCGGGGCTGGAATGTTGGAAGAGGAGGTATTACGAAGTCTACAACTTTTCTCGTCCCAAAGATGTTGAAAAGGGTTGATTTCTGGTAATTGTGTTGGGAATTACAACACTTTAAGCTTGTTTTTCTAAAAAAAAAAAATCTTATTTTTTCTGGACGTATGCTTGGGCCCTTGTCTTGCATAAATGCAAACTTCTTCCCAAGCTTCAATTTACGAGTAGTTTGTTGCCAATCATGGCTTAAAATGTTGACATCAAGGTCAGCATTCATATTAGAATGGATAAACTCTCAGTTTCTGACTCCTTTTCAAACCATAGACCCCCATAGCATGATACTGTATCCGACATGCTTCACCGTTGGAATCCGGTACCTTAATTGGAGCGCTTTCTGGGGTCTTCTTCATACCAATATCGTCAGGAACTCCATATTATGTAGCGACAAGTCCAAAATAAGCCTTTTCGAGCCTGATGGATCACTCATGGAATGGAAAAACCCAATAAATTGCTCCAAACAAGTTACCTGGTTCCAACGGTGAAGCATGTCGGATACAGTATCATGCTATGGGGGTCTATGACTGGAAAGGGAGCCAGAAAATTAGAGTTTTTACACTCTTAAATGAATGCTGGCATTTTTGGCAACATTTTAAGCACTAATTCGCCACAAATTGCTCAGAAATTTTCACGTGACAAGAAGTTTGCGATTATGCAAGGTAATGGCCCCCAGCATACTTCCAACAAAAGGATGGATTTTTCCAAGAAAAATAAACTTAAAGTGTTGTAATTCCCAACACAATGACCAGAAATAAACCCTTTTCAACATCTTTGGGACGAGAATCAGTGTATACTTCGTAATAACTCCTCTTCTAACATTCCAGCCCCGAAGGAGAAAGTTTGGGAAATCTGGGAAAGACTGACCCCGGATGTCACTCAAAATCTCGTAAATTTCCTCCCAAGTCACTTCGAAGGTGTCATTGCTCCAAATAGAGGTCCTGCTCGCTGCTAGTTCCATTTTTGAAAAACTAAAGCTATGATTTTTGGGGAAAAAATATTTTGCCCGATTACTTTTTTTGCCTTAATTTCCACTTGAAGGGTTGTTTTGAAATATTTTACAAACCAGTGATGGGTTTGAGTTAAAATTAAATATGCTGCATGATAACCAGAAAATTCTCTTTCTAATGATATGTTTTAAACATATTTTTGAGGCGCGATAAGCTTGGTATTATCAGCGGAATAAAAAAACAGAATTTGCCCGATTACATATTTGACTGAGTGTAGATGAAAAAGATATTTGTATGATGTCAACATGTTTTCGTTAGCACGATTTTTGTTGTTGTTGTGGTCAGGTCAGCGTGCAGGAAATGGAATTATTTTCTAAGTAAACTGTAGCATAATAAGGTTCAATACTTGGTAAAAATTACACACAAGTTAAATGTTAAACGTAAGCAAAAATAATATTTTGCAGGGCCAAACTAATCAAAGACAAATTTTGTTGAAAAATGAATTTCTACCGATAAGTTGCGTAAAACGTAGAAAAAAATACAAAGATAAAAATGATTATAGCATAAAAATAAAAACAGATTGGTAAAATTCAATTTGAAAAAATAATGTGTCAATAATAAAAGGTATTCATGTAATTTTTCTATGCAGCGACAGTAATCCAAGAGTTTAATGGCTAAACCAAAGCCTTTCAACAAGCTTAAACTAAATTATATTATTTATCAATATTTGGAATAATTTCCAGCTAGAATAATAGTTAACATTGCTTTACAATGAGCAAAGGTATCAGCCTGCCCTAAATTATCAAGAAATGTCATGCAAAGAAAGTAAATTTTCTTAATCATCTTGATATTATTCTTGTTCGGATTTTACGGTAATAACTCTTAATCTTACTTTGTTCGAAGAAATTATCAACGTTTCACTGAAAGTAAAAAATGCCAAACATTTTATCCTTACCTTTGCAACAACTTTAAACAAATTACGTGGAATTTTCCTGCAATTCATCCCCATACATCTCACTTTCATTACAACAATTATAAAAACACAGAAATATGATAGGATCGCCCCAAAATAGCACCAGCACACAACACCCAATGGGGAATCCAAATCAATTGTATAGTTTTCCATGGCGTAATACTGATTGGTTGTCCAGTGGAGTGGTTCTTTCAAAAATTTACTGTGATCAATGAGATGCTGCAGCCATTCAAATATCCCTCCCTGATTCATTCTATTGTAGCATTTATAAGCTTCTTCAGACAGAAATCCCCATAATCTATAATGTTGACTATGGGTGGGAACCATCCCTTCCGGAATTAAAAATCGACCACACACAATATTATCATCATCATCCATGTCATACCCAATAATCACCCTGTTATTTTGACTGGAGAGTAAAAACAACAAACTACCAAACCATTCGTATCCTAACGTAGCGCTAAAAAGGACAACTTTCTCTTTTATCATTGCCCTCAATTTATCTCCAACAGTTCCACCTGTAGGAATGGCGTAGTAGTCCTTTCGAAATACTTCCTCTTCTAAATTAGTCGTTCCAACAAATTCACATATGATTTTGTAAATGCGGGGAAATGAGTGTTTGGCAAATTTTAGAAATTGTGGAGTTGTTCCTAACGCTCGATAGCCTAACTTGACAAGTTTTGGGAGGCTGATTGGTTTATCAATGCTGATAAATTCGGTTGACATTTCCGAATCATAAATGATGCTCAAAAGTAGGGCATAAATTAAGTAAAATGATAAAACTTTACGTTCATGAATGAAAGTTGTGGAAAGTCCAATTATGGGCCAAATAAGGTCGAGTCCTTTCCATAAACTTTTGTAGATAAAAGCCATAATCAGGCACACTAACAAAATATAGAGCCACGTAAATATGTCAAAAGGTGTGATGTAAATATCCAAATTTTTTTGCCGAATAGTAGACACGTTCTGACAATAAACGAGCATCGGTTTAGGAGCTAAAATGGATTGAAATGCGCCTCTGGTTTGGGCCCACAAGTTTTTCATTGAAGTCATCTGAAGCTCCCACCATTTTATTTTGAGTGTCCAGTCGAATTTACTATCTTCATTTTCCGCGTCATAGCGTCTGAAATCTTGGATAGTTAGATTGAGATGATGAGCCACCATTTTCCACACTAAAATTCCAGCCATGCTCACTTTATGTAGAGAAAGGTATGTCTCTCGTCGGATTTCTGAAAGGGTTATAAACTCCATATTCAAATTGTAATACGTTCCTTCTACCATTACGAAATAGAATACTGCCTTGCTTCCAAATCCATTATTGGAAATGGATTTTAGAGTTGACAATTTCGCAGGACGGAAGGTTTCAAACAAATGCTGAACTTTTCCAACTTCCAAAGGGCAGAGGTAGCAATACGTCAGAAATTCTATGTGAATTTCCTCAGTCAATCGGAGAAAAATAATTGTGGCATGAAATGGAGCAATGTATTCCATCATTTCAGAATTCTCCACCCCGTTTTTGAAATCTTGGATAACTTCACTATTTTCTGATTGTAGCTCAATGAGAAAAAGCACCCAATCACTAGTGCCATATCCAGAATTGTGAATAGCACTCAAAGTTCCGTTGACGGTTGTGGTTTTTAGGTAAAATATTATGCAGTTTCCAGCATGTTTCATGATATAACGAAAGTAGAAATCTTGGATGGTTAGAGGTTCCGAAAAAATGTCAGTTAGAAACTCCTTGTCAATACTAAAATTGAGGTGGAAAGGATTAAATATGGTGCTGGTTGTAGAAATGTCGTCGTTATCTGAAATCAAGACTGGGTGCACTTGTGGGGTGAGTTGAGACTCCATCTCAAACACCCAATTGATAAAGCAATGGCTATTGAACTGAACTGGCAAAATACTACTGAATGCGAAATGTGTAGCTGAACTATAGCTGGAAATAAATGTGCTAAAGAATAGTAGCCAAACGATTCCCAGAGACATTTTGGTTTTTTGTTGTTGAAATTTTAAAGATTTTCTCAAAGCTAGAAAGAATACACACTTGCTGTCTTTTTGTGTTGGGTTATAATCGTAATGTGGTGTAATAATCAAAAACAAATAATGTGTTATGAAGCATAGTTTTTTTTATTGAATTCTACCAGACTTATGAGCAGCTCATTTGCCTAATTACAGCGATGTCTCATTTCAGTTGTTTGCAATGTCCGCTTCCTGCTTGTTTAGCTAATAATATATGGATATAACGCGACTCGAGCCGTTGGTAGAAGGCTGACATTTGTCTTTCTGGTGGCTTACGTATAATATTACTATAATATGCATTCGTTGCCTCTGGATCGTCTCGTCCATCTGAATAATTAAAAAAAGCATGCTTAGCGATCACATATCAGCTAAAACATAAACTGGCATAAGATTTGAGGGCCGGGCCGGAAAATTGAGAATACTTACATTTATTGGCATAGCTTGATGGGCGTTAAAGGTAGAGCACGTGTAAAAAATTGTTCAACTGATACTGATATAATGACTACGTATAATATAATGAGGATAAAATATTGACATAACTTTACTTATGGACGCACGGCATTTTCTATTTCTACTTTGACATACCTTTAATTGTTGTTGGTAATAAATTTTCATCCGCATAACTCATTTTTTAAATTAAAAAATGCTCATGTATCTTAGATGTTTTGTTAATCTTCCACTTTTCAGTCAACCTTATGCTATGGTAAATATGATGTTTTTGTACTTTCTTTGTGTTAAAAGTTCGTGATTTGGAAACAGAAATTTATTCGAATTAGTATTTTTTTATTAAATATTTCATCCCGTTCAAGTTTTATATTTAAAATGGAATGCATGCATACTATTTATTTAAATTTAAATAATGGAAATAGTAATAAATGTTCATATACGTGTCGTAAGCAAAAATAAAACACGCTAGTTTGCACCACATAAAAGGTTTGGCTTGCTAACATGCTCTTTATAATAATTTAATAATTATTGGATCTGTGAGCAAAAATAAAGTTGCGGCATATAAAATGTATGATATTTATATATGCCAAATATGCTTAAAATATATGAATGCCGCTTGGATATAATTTTACATAGAAGTTTGAAGTCAGCGTATAGGCATGACGTCAATGATTTTCTTGTTATTCTCAGATTGATCAACGTTTCACGCTAAAAGCTTATTTATCGTCAACAAGGCCAAATTGAATGAAAGAGTTTATTCTCAGACTGCAATTCATCAATGTGACAAAATGAATGTATAGCGTGGCGTAGCGTAGTTTTATGTTGTATCAAATCAACGCATAAATTTATGCAGTCTCCAGCCAGATACTTCTCCACTCCATGAACTCTACTTATCGTCATCATCATCATCATCATCATCACATTATAAATCTGGTTCAGATCTTCATGAATAAATTTCTGCCAAGAAGAGACGCTTTGCTTTTAATGAGAAAAATGTACATGCTTTTTTTACCACGAGTTTAACTACAAACACATGACATGACCAGCTTTCAATGAAATGAAAAAACGGAGAGATTAGTTAAGTCAGCGTGAGCCATCAGAACGTACATGAGTTGCTTGTTGTTCCTCTTCCAAATTATTTATCATCATGTTCATTTCAAACCGAAATAATAAAGTCATCTCCTCACTTCTCATTCTTGCAGTGGCAATCGTAATTTTCATCGTTCCCATTTTTGCAGAAGAAATAACGGTAAAATAATTTTTTGTAATTTAAATAAGATTGTTTGTACAAATAAAAAAATCATTTGAATCTTAACAGGTCTCTCAAAAAGGAATTACTTTGAGCAGAAACCATGTATCCGCCTGGTTTGAGTCTCCGTTAAAACCAGAGCATCGCAACAGCAAGGAAAACTTGGTGGGTATGATCAACATGGTTTCTGGAACATTTGGAACTATATCCATTGAGACTGCTCCTACACTTCCGAAACGTAAATTGAAATCACATAATATATTTTCAAACTTTAACCGTATCTTGCTATTTCTCCCCGAAACACATTTGTTTTACCGTACCCTCTTAATTTTAGTCTACCCACTTGAAGAGCTTCCTAGCAACCACCACCAAATGTTCATTCCTTCAATTGCCGCAGACCACAATCGAATGTCAGATCCTAGTCAGCAACTCGAGGTCATAGTTCCCTTCGACTTACACCCTTATTCTGAAGTAAAGGAGAATGCAAGTTTGGTTAACAGCTTTCTTGTTGCAAAGCATTATTCAGATAAAGCCAATGCCATTTTTCCTGGCACGGTTCAAACTCTTTTGCTTCATCACAACGATTTCTTTCTAGTAAATGGCAAAAGTCTACTAAATCATTCCAGCATTGCAACTGAGATTTATTCCGCCTGGGAATTTCTAAATGAAAGCACAAGGGATGCAAGTAGTGTCGACTACAAACTTGGAGTAACAGTTTCTCTGGATTTGTGTGGAAGTGGTCGTGAGGACAATCCGAATAACTTTACCAAAATTTTATCAGGAATTGTACATTATGTAGACAAAGTCTTTCCAGTTGTTTACATCAAACAGGATTCGCATCCAAACTACGACTTTCATCCTGATGAAGAGCATGAAATGCAGTTGGCAGCTTTTGAAAATTGCGAACGGATTTTGAAGAAAATAAAACCAGAGGTTGAAATCATTCCTATTGTGATTTGTAACCCACCAAAATCCCGAAGTGTTAAGGATATGTCCCAGTTTTTTCAGTGTTGGCAGTTAATAAGTAACTGGGCTGAGGAAAATAATAGGAAGGTTATAATGTACGAAGCGTTTGACAGATTTGATGACAAAAAATATGCGACTGGAGTGGGATGGTGGCGCCTAAAATCTGAGGCAAATGATTATGAGCTTGTCAACGAAACATCTTTTATTGAGAAAGCAAAAGGTTTTCACAAAAAAATATACAAATTATACTAGTGCATTTAGTGCCCCCATTATTATGCATGACCCAATTTAGTACACGTTTATTTTGTTGGAATAAAAAAAAATCATTTTACTTTATTTTCTAGTTGACCTTGACACTCGTGTCAAAACAGAAGGCATCACTAAAATTTTATTTGACCACCGAGTACGGTACGTTCCCCATCTCAGGCACTACTTTGAAGAGGAAATAAAATCAATGTTGGAAGTGGTTCGTACTCGTTTCTCAACCATTGTCACTAGCCACAAACCCTTCGTAACTAGATTAGAACCTGCGAACTCTGGAAGCAACGTTGTATTCACAAATTTCACATGGGTGCCAGAACTAGTTGCTGAACTGAACAAAGAAAATGAAAATGCTCCCTCCTTCAAGCCTCTTAGAGTCATGTTCACATTTTACCGTCCAGATAACAACGTTTGGGATCCAGACTTTTCCTTCCAAAATTCTTTATTGGATCTTGAGGTAGCGTTAGAAGTTGCCAAGTCTACAAACGAAATTTTTCCACACACAGTTAATTCCATAGCGTATCACAAGTTGGGAAATTGGAACTTGCTCTCCGATTTAGAAACTCTTCGTGCCAGCTTGGAATCTGAATTGGGAGAAGAAAATAGCAACAGTGGATTCTCTATTGGAACCTTTGTTGATCTTTCCGCCTGTAATGAATTGAGAAAGCAGTTTTCAGGAGTGAAGCCTTGGCTGAATTTCATTGTTGTGGATTTAAATGGCTCATCAGAAACCGAGGTTGCTCATAAATATCCTGATTCTCTTCTCCGCGAAAGAATATCAGAGCTGACAGAATGCCGAAAAGATTTTCAAAGAGAGTATCCACAAGTGGAAATAATGGTGACGGTAAATTGTTCAGAAATCGCGAGGGACCCGAATAAAATGATAGTCGAAGATATGGCAAGATGTGCACATTTTATTGGTGAATGGGGAAGAGAAAATCAAATGGAGGTGATATTGTCACAAGCTTTTGATGTGCCGTCTGCATCCGCAAGCGAATATACGGCAGCTGACCCTAATGGAGGGTGGTGGAAGCTGAAGAAAAGGTCAGAGGTGAACATCACGAGAGAATCATTTGTGGAGAAAATTTTAGGTATTTTTTCATTTTTGGACAAAGTCAATGATTTTGATTAATAGTAATTAATATTAATTTCGTTTTGATTTTTAGATATTGGCGTGAATCCAAGCTTCGTTTGGGGAAATGGGAGTGAATTTTCGTCAAATGACTATTCCTGGGATATAATTTCAAATTATGATCAAGAGGGTAGTAGCAGTAATACAGGATATGTTGTGTCGATCGTAATTCTAGTTCTCATTTGTGCATTTTTAACGGTATTGGTTGTGTATTTCTATGACCTTGTTAGGATTAAGGGAACATTTAGACGGGATGATAACGAGCTTCAGGTGCTAAATGAAGAGTAAAAATTGAATAAAATTCCCCCTTTTTAACATTGTTGCTCAGTTTAATTTTGATAACTAAAAGCGCTACTATTGCATCAATTGTTTAATCAAATAAATTATTGTAAAGTTGAAACAATGTATTGAGAACTATGACTATATCAGGTCTCATTTTTCTACAGAACTCATAATTATTATAAGTAACTAAGTGCATTTACTATGAAAGTTTGATTGGGATGTTAAATATTTTATTCCTAATAATTGTGTGCTTTCATGTCATTTATGTGCGTGCTATATGGTTAACATAAATGGAACCAATTCTTTAAAATAAAATCCATGATATGATATGGATGGATCTATGAAAAAAGGGTGGTTGAATTTAAAAGTTACAATCCATTTGACCATTAATTTTGTAGTTTTTGTAAGTTATTCATTGATGACTGATACCGAAGGGCTGAAACCTAATTGTTGTATTTATTGGACTTGTTAAAACAATAAATATCCAGATCCACGTCCTGCTATTTTCATTTGTGATTTCATGTTACCGACTTCAACTTGCTATTTGTTCTTGTCCGCATCGCAGGTTAGTGTTTGGAGTGGGTAGTTCGTCTCTACCTCCAATGCCAAACTCTCTGTACCTTAATTCTGTATGGATTTCCAATTTTTATTCTTCTAGCTGACTCGCTTTGTCAATTATGTTTGTCCGGCAATGAAAAATGACGGGATAAGAAAGAGAAAGCTGCCGAAGCTAATAAAGATTGGCTTTTCAGGTGGATTTGAATTGATTTTGGCTGAGCCTAGAGTCTCCCTTACCTAGGACATCCAGTTACCGTTTAAAAAATGCAATTATCAAAAAGTAGCCAGAGATAACCCGGCCTCATGCAAAAAATATTGTGGCTTGCATGAAAAAAAGGCCTTTGTTTTTGGTGTCCTGTTTTCTATGCGTTCAAAATGACGCACAAAGTTAAAGCGGGCTTAAATTGTTTGTGGAACTTTGGCGACGCGGGGATGCAGATAGGTTCTTTGTTACGAAAGAGCGAAGGCTACTGGATTTCTTTTCGGTTGTGGTATCATTTTATTTACTTCTATCGAATTCGTGTCGTGTAGTTGTGTTAATCAGTTTGGATTGTGACAATAAAGTCGAATAAAATAGAATGGGGAAAGTAAAGTCTCAAAAATTGAAAACCAACGGGGTGGAGAAACGGCACAGATGTGCTAGTTGTGGGTTGGTGTTTAAGGACAAAAAAGGTTTAAGTCGGCACTTGTTAACTCATACAGGTAAGCAGGCAAATACTGCATGATGTTCGATGTTGAATGAATACATAATATTATGTTGAATGTTGTGTGTGAGCTGTGTAAATGTTGATTTTAAACGAAATATTGCATTGATTTATGATTTGTCTGATTCTAGGTGTTAAGCCCTATCGATGTTCCAAGTGTTTGACGGGCCTTCGATTCTCTCGCAAAGATGGCTTGAAACGTCATCTTCAAGATATTCATGGTCTAAACGGGGAAGACGCAGGAAAAGTCAGCAGTCAGGTATCTCCTTCACAATCACGGTCTGCTGCAAAAAGAAAACGAGCTGACCGAGACGACGTCCTTTCTCCCTTTTCGGTTGAAGATGAGTCTCAGGTGGTGCTCACTCCTCCTCAATTCACTGTCACGGAGCCCATTTCTCAAACAACAAGTACTTCTTCTGCTTCCTCGTCACCAAAGAGAAGTGCGACGGTTATCATTGAGGGTAAGTTTAAAACTAACACTAACACAAGTAGAAACTTTATCTCAGTCGTTGTACTTAATACTTTATTAAATAAATTTTTAAGCAATAAATGAATGTGACCTTGGCTTTGTTTAGAAATGCTTGATTCTGGAACCTGTTTCGAGAAGGAACTTGGGGAGATGGAAGAAGCCAGTGAATCTTTTGCGAGTGCTTCTCCTAATGTTTCTGCAAACTCCACTTTTCCTTCCGCCGACAAAGAGAAAGAGTTACGGAACTCCTTAGGAGAAACCGCATTGCACATTGCTTGTCGAGCTGGAAATATTCAAAGAGTCAGAGAACTACTTGACAAAGGAGCTGATTTCAGAGCTGCAGATAAAGCTGGATGGACTCCGCTAGTAATTAATTGTGTTTATAAGTCCTATTTGATAACTTGCGTTTGACATTTGATAACATTTACTTTACAATTACAGCATGACGCTGTCAGTGGAAAAGGTACGGATGCAGCCAAAGCAGCCACTGTCCAGCTCCTTTGTCAACGAGGCTGCAACGTCAATGCTCGAGGTTGGATTGTAGAAGATACTCCGCTTCACGAAGCAGTTATCAGTGGTCAGGAGCGGATTGTTAAAATCTTATTATCCTATGGCGCTACTCCCTCTATTCGAAATAATGATGGAAAACTTCCAAGGTTAACTATATAAAGATAAAGATAAGATCATATCTGTAAAAGTTTAAAACAACAAATTATAAATGTACCGTAATATAATGTAAGCGACCCATTTTTGTTTTCAGGGACTTGACTGACAAGGATTTCATTGTCAGATTATTGGACAACCAGGATAATAAGGACGACCGTCTCAGCCTTACTTCTGCCAACCTGGCTCACTTGGCTTCAGATGATCCAACCCTGCATCAGATACGATCTGGGAGGGCCCTTTTCTTCTTCAACTTTAAGATATCGGACCAAATTCTTCACGAAGTGGCTAAGCGACTCAATTTGCGAATAACTGACGAGTTAAGGTGAGTATTGGTTTTTGAATCACAATGATTGATGATATGATAAGCATAAGTCACATTAGTTGAATACTCGTTTGTTTTGTTTTAATAGCGACAGAGTGACTCACATCGTTTATTACACTTGTTCCGAGAATGCAGAGGATGATGTTCGGTTGGCTCCATTCGGTTGGGATTATTTGGTTGGCGTTGCAAAAGGCTTGTGGCAATTGAGCTATCATTGTAAGTACTCATTAGACGGGTAGATCAATGGTGGCATTTTCATGTTGATTGTAACAATGGCTAACAACTAACTTCTTGCATTGTTTTTTAAATAGGGATTACCAAATCCTTGAATCATTCAAGATGCTTACCTCTCACCGACTTTGAAATTATGGGATGTAAGAAGTCAACAGAGCCGGCGTTCAGTTTGTACAAGAACGAGGCGTTCTTTGGAACCACTAAAATTCCTGGGTTGGCTCGTGTTAACAAGGAGAATGGGGTAATAATTAACTTTCTTTTTTTCACTTTCAGTTCAATGATGCAAATTGCAATGGTTTTTTTTGTATTTCCGAATTCTGAAGGCTGACTTTATTTGTATTTTAGGTCGGGAATAAATAAGATTAAGATGTTAATTTAGTTGTGTATTATTTTCATTTCAGAACCCTGGATTGTTTGATGGCTTTACGTTCTACTTGCACAATACGTGTGCCTTTTCAAACTTAACTAAAAGGACTATTGGGAAGTTGGCAATGTGGGCTGGAGGAAAAATCAGTTTTCGGGAGCCAAACCCGGAAACCATTGACCCTTTGGAGTATCCCTCTCGATTTCACACTTTGAAGTTTAACAATCACAGCTTCACAATGACCACTCATGTCATCTTGTTCCGTGACTCTGAGAAACCTCCTGAAAGCAAGATGTACAAGTTGGAGCATGTGAAGACGTTGAATCTGAACTGGTTCATTTCATCCCTTGGACAATTTCAGCTCTTGGATCCGGAGGAGTATCAATAGACTGCTGGCGCTGTTGAACCATAAACCAGTATTACACTTTACATTTAAATTAATTATTGTATTATGATTAGATTATAATACTATGTATATTATTATTATACCATGAAATGTATGTAAAGCATAGCACGAAGAAGTGTTAAATTAAATTAGAGAAATTGTTGGCTGTGCCCGAGATAGACCCAATATCATGTCTTAGTAGTTGTCTTATTAGTTTAAGCGTGGTTTCTGACAGTGTCTCCAATTAGTTACATTTTCATTAGTTAAATGCACGGATTCGAGTCAGGTCAGAGGTCAAGTCGATGGATAAGTAATGAGATATATTATGATTATGACTATTGCATTGTCACTGCATTTCCTTTGTTTCTGCACACCTGCTTAGTGGATAAGGTGCATTGAGATGGTGTCATTGAGTATTTTTTTGGTGGGAGAATTTGAACCACTTGACCATTATTTTTTGGTAGTGCTGCATTGCATCGTTGTGAATGAATCATCATCGCCAATAATATCAAAATTTAAATGCGTTTGATAACCTGCAACCTAAATGCACTCAACGGTCAACAATGCTCGTGTGCGTGTTTGGTCACGTTTCGTTTATCTTGATGTCTGCTATGTGAAGAGTGAGTGAAGTTACTTTTTGATTTGATCATTAATTGTCAATCAATTTTCGATTGACCACCTCGAGTCGAGCGTTGAGCTTGAGCTTATCAAGAGTTGAAGTTAGATTTACATTAACGACGGTTAAAACGGTTAACTTTTTTGTTCAATTGGTTATTGTCAGTTTGTGAGAAGTTGGAAGAACAGTCTCTCCTTCCAAGACGTGTTTGAAGTACTCATCAGTGCTTTCTCCTCCATTCAGTTTCTACGGCAAATTACATTTGGGATTCTCAGAAGACGGAGGGGAGTTTGGCAGCGAATTTCTTGTAAGTCGTGGTGTAGTGTGGTTTGAACAGATTTTGGCGTTGCCTTTTAGAGCGTTTAAATAATTACAAATTAGTATTTCTATGATCTCATCACGACCTGATCATTTAGGTCACCAAGATTAACCATTTTGCTTGATGTTTTTATACTAATTTGCACAGAAACCAAACAGAAAGCCGCAAGGTGCAAGGAAAACGGTCGCTGCTGATGATGAAGACAGGAAAGGAGGGTTTGAAAAGCGACGACAAAGGTCAACTGAAGAAAGCCGGGACAATGTCAACTAGTAGGAAAAGTATGTGTGTTTCAATCCAAACACCAAACTGTTGCCAGATGCACTCACCCGTTTTTTATACGAGATGAAATATGATAATACAATGAATTTTTTTTACACGTTCCCTTTCGTAGGGAAGGCAGTTATGCCAGAGTCGGAGTCCATTGCTTCATCTAAGGTTAAAAGTAATGAGGTGGTAGTGGTAGGTGAAGACGTCTGCAAGATAAAGAACAAAAAGAATGACGCTACAAAGCTGAATCCAGTAACTGAAGACGGAGAGTTGAAGGTTGTAAAGAAGTGGAAAATTGGAACACTCCCCAAATTGGAAATACAGTACTCTGAGCTTTGCTCATACATTCGACTTTCAAACTCGGATTGTCAAGCTGTACTCGCTCTAAAAGCCAGAATGAAAGAAGCCTTGAAAAAACACGATCCTAGGGTCAAACTCAACCCCTTCCGGCAATGGAACTTGAAGCTCCAAAACCCAGCATCAAATGCAAATCAACTCCTAATCTACCTTAGTCAATCTAACTACCGGAGTTTGGAGATTAGCTACGAGAACATCACCAAGTTGTTCAAGCCCATTTCTATTAAGCCGAATGGAAGCGAGTACGATACGGATGTTGAAGCTGGCTACCGTTTCGTTGACGAGCAGAGTGGACTCAAGTTTGAGCTTGTGACCCGTGACCATTATCATGCTGAGATACTGACCAGTTGGTGGGCGCAATACCTTTGTAAGTTTGACTCCAGAGCTCGACCCCTTCTCGATCTGGTCCTCTACTGGGCATCGACAAACGGTGTGGTTTTGGGAACGAACGAAGGAAAGCATAAAGCATTTGATGCTATTCAAACGGATCCTGCAGCATTAGAATGGCTTTGCCTTTTCTATTTGGGGAAACAAAAAATCATTCCGACTCCAAAGGAGGTACTAAATCACCAAAATCACTCCAAGCAAGGAAGCGTGGTCGACTCAGCTAAGAAATGGTTGATTCCGTTCCCCCCGTACCATGATGACTTTATCGAGGAGTGGAAATCAACTAAGGGGAATGCTATTGCAGATGAAAGAACAAAAGAGTACGTGATGGACTTGATGCGCCTTGCTCATGGATTTTTCCAGTTTTTTCCCAAGAGCAACAACTGTTTTCGCGGCTCAGTGTTACATACCTACGATTCTAAAACAATGACAATAAATGCAGCTGTAGAGCAAGGCTTGTTTATGAAGCCGCCCAAATATGGGATAACTAGAACCTATAGAAGGAAACAGGAAGCTGTGAAGGAGGGGTGGAAAGGGAAAATATGTTTGTTGCAGCCTTTTGTATCTGGTCGTTACGTTTCCATTTGCCAGGAAAAATTTGAGCATGTTTTGGCCCTCATGAAGATCACTGTGAAGAAACTAGATTTCTTTTTGAAAAGCGAAGAACCGAATTGTGTGGGATTGAAATCTTTGTTTCGTGCTAAAAACATGAAAGTTCTTGTAGAAGCCTCCGAACATGAACTAGAAGTGGATGATTTAGACAAAATGGTGGAAGAAGTTGAAGAGGAAAGCCGATTAAAGTATCCGTGTCTCACGGAAATCAAATGTCAGGAAGACGCAACATCCATCTGCACCGGAAAGTTTTTAGGCCGCCACTTCGCATCAGTGCTTGATGCGATGCTCATGTCGAAGAAGGAAGAGAAGGCTATTAAGGATGTCCAAAGGCAACTCAACAAACTATTTGGATCTTCAGGGTTGATGGATTGTCAGGCGATTTTGTTCCGCGGTGGACATTTAAAGTTTGGAGTTGGCAGCAGTGTTGTCATCTTCTTTTTAGAGCATGCTGGTATGTAAATATGATGAATCCGGTTTTTGTGTTTTATTTATTTTTACGTATTTGTAAAAAAAAAATATTTCGTTTATTTATTGGACTTGATCACTTGATTGATATGTTTATATTTTAATTCTACAGATTTGTATACTGTCAGGAACGAAAGTCTTCAAGTTGTTCAACTAAACGACAAAATGCGAAATGAAATAGTTGCAAGATTTCAAGGCAGATTTGAAGATTTTGATGATCGCCAAGACTTACTCCTTGCACCTTTTGATGAAGCAGTGCTGGCAATGGAGAAAGGACAGGAGGAAATATTGTCATCGTTTAGTGATCCCAAACTGGGACTGGAGTTTAGTGTTGCTCCTCGGTCTTACTTTCCAGAAGTCCAGGCTAATCGATTGGTACAATACTTGTGTACGTTTGATCCACGCGTGAAGCCGCTGATGGTGGTCATTCTTTATTGGGCAAAGATGAACCAGATAAAGTTAGGAAAAGATGGCCCAGTACAATTTGGATTTGCTCCGGATCCTGCTCTGTTGGAATGGCTGGTGTTGTACTTTTTATGGAAGAAAGGGATTGTGCCATCACCCAGGGACTTGTACTTTGAGCACGGTGGCGAGGATGCAAAACTGATGTTTGATGGTGTCAACATTGGTTTCAAGGTGAATTCTGAAGCTGCTCGACAGTGGAGGGAGGCTTCCCACATGGTGGAACGAGAAGAAGGCAACATTCTGCAAATTTATCGGCTAGCTCAAAAGTTCTTTGCTTTCTGCTGCAATTTGGGAGAGAAGGCTAAGAAGTATCCTTTAGTGGTCGACTTGAAGAGTTTCTACTCATTTCGAAAGGATGCGTTGGACGAGTGCAAGACTTTGGAGGATTTGAAAGCCTTTTGTGTCAAGACTAAAGTTACGATGACGACCTTGAAGATAATCGAAGAGGAGCCGTGGATTGGGGAAGAGTTCTACTCTCGAATGAAGGCTCTTACCATACTTCATCCGTTGCATGTCAAGTACGGGTTCTCCTTTTGTTCAGAAACCTTTTTGGATTCGGTTTGTCCTAAGATGAGCGCAACGGAGAAGCAGTTGTCTGGTTTCTTAATGGATTATGAAAGTCTCGGCAAGCGAAAGAAGAAGAAGCTGGCGAAAATGGAATATAACATCGCGTCTCTTCTCATTATTTAAACATTACTGATTATTTCTTTTCTCATGTGGTACTAATGATTTACCTGTGTAGTGTAAAATTGTAATGCTTAAATACGAATTCAGTTGATGATTAAAGTTCTTAGTTTTCATGTATGAAGTTTGTTTTCTGTTTCAACAAAGTTATTAAGACATTTCATTTTTGAGCATTAGATATCTTTATTTTTCAACGCATCATAACTTCTGAAAATCTTAACGTGATCGTAACGTTTTAAGTAAGGTTAAACTATTCCCCAATAACTGAATCATTGGGGCATCACGACATGCTAGTTGTTTCGTTTCATAGCGTCATATAAATTTACTGAACGCCCATCGGCCCAACCTTGTCAATGTCACAATTAAACTACATTATTAAATGTTTAAATAACTTGCAACTACCAGCATGTTAATTTTCACAATAATGTTTTCGCCAGTTATTATAAATAAACCTGTAGGTTGACATTAAATAAGACTCGTCTGCATGTTTCTGAAGGCACGATAACTTTTAAACGGTTTGAAGTTTACGGATTCTGCTTTCACTAATCGGTATCTTAGATCGAAGCGGAGATAGATGGAGTTCTAAGACGGATGACGTACCAAAACAGGAGGAGAGGAGGTCAGGGTAACCGGATCAAAGGTTAAATGGGTTATGAATTATGATGTAATATCAAAAAAATGAAGCTACTTTAATTACGCTATTTTGAAATTCCTATGCATAACAATATTAACAATGTATGAAATGCAGAACGAACGAAGGCATCAGTTTACATAATCTGTATCCTAAAGGTTCCTTGTTAAATTGCTGTATTTCGAATTTATCGAGTATTTATTTCTTTATTTATTACAAAGTATTTTACATGCAATTCAAACTATCATAGCCAATCTAACTCTTGAGCCAGTTATCAAGTTCTTCTGATGAGTTTTTTGAGTCATTGAACAGTTTCACTTCCAATGGATCCATGTGATGATCTCGAAGGGAATTCCCAGATTGGTTACTCGATTCATCAGTACTTTTAACATCTCGGTGCAAGGAATAAGAATTCGCCATGGCCAAAATGCGTTTCTGAAGTACCTAAAACCAATTTGATTCCAATGCATTGTTAATTAACATTAAAAATTAAAAAAGTGTACAATAATATGTCGCTACGAAGACTCATTATTCTAATTTCTCATGTTTTGATTGGAACCTCACCTCCGGCAAATATTCGGAAAGTTGCTCAGCCTCCTCAGTTGGTAAAGCACATAACTGTAACGCCGACTGGTAATACTGCGGTCCCATCTTATTCAAATCCACCACTCGTGGATCGGCTGTTAATGCATCCCTACAACATATAAATGCCAAAATCCATATCATCTTAGTGTTTAATTTTCTTAATATTTCATTAAAATTATGCACAACGGGGGGTTCTGGCCTACTTCGCTACTTTCAAACTGTCATCCACTCACCCATAACTTTCCTTCTGGAACTTGGGTAATCCAACCGATACAAAATTACGCGTTCGTTTGCTCATGGCTTGAGCGGCCCAAATCGGAAGCTCAATTTGGCTTCCGGCTGGAAGATCTTGGGATTCTTGACTGGGATCCAGAAATCCTAAAAGGGACGTCAGTAATTAAAGCTTTGAATAAGAATGACTTAACAAAATCATCACACATGACCTGACGACACCACAAACCCCAATGCAATTTTACTTACCAAAGTTTTTAATGTTCACCTTAGTCTGGCATGGCACTCTTGTCTGCGATGCTAAAATGTCTTCCAAACAAAAATAACTTGGAGCAAATCCTTTTCTTAGTTCACTGGACGTCATTTTCATGTAGAAATAGTAATGACAACTGACAGGGCAGGGTTTATTTTACACTTTTGGTTGCTTTAACTGTCTTGAAAATCTGCAACTCCACAATTAAAAACGTAAACACAAAATTCTAACATTGGACGTCGAACAAGATGCCCAAAATTTTACCGCCGATTCTTTTTAAATCAATAATATAATAGCTTGGATCATCATTTGTCTCGATGATGTAGCGAAAATGAATAGGATTGATGAGTTGAACTCTGGAGTGGACGGTGGACGTCAAGATAAAGTTTGACATTCGCCTTCGCCACCCAGGCTGATTTCAGACTTTGCTTGTGCACTTGGAGGGGGGGGGGGGGGGGGGTAATCCTCCTGGATTACCTTCAATACCTCAATCAACCAATTTTCCTTCGAGTTTTGTTAAGAAATCTCTATCATTAAGTCGTTATCATTTTGCCCCAAATTCATTTTTTGCGTAACTAATTTTAAGTAACGCGTTGGAATTGCGATGGTTATCTTAGTTAATTGTAGTGCTATTTCTTTAAAATGAAATCCATGACGTATGCTGACGGTGGATATTTGAATACAAGTCAATGAATTTAGCAGGTGCAACCTCGTTTGGCATATTTTTTATGGTATTTTACGGCTTCAGAAATATTTACTGACACTGAAATGTAGTCCCTGAAGGGTGGAAACCGAATTCTTAAACTTAATAGATTTGTTACACCATTTAATATCCATTTAACGTGCCCATTTATTTTGAACTGCACTTCTCGACGACGTCTTACTCATTCAAGCAACCGAATTCAATTTGCTATAGTCATTCTCTTCCGTAATGGAGGTTACTGTTTGAAGGGTGTAGTTCATCTCTCTTTTATGAGAAACCCACTGATATGAACTTCCAATTTTTACTATTTTGTGCATCTTGTTTGTCCAGCAATGGAAAAGATGTGGATGTGACTTCAGTGTATGTCACGAGGGACAGTTGATAATACATAATATTATGTTGAATGTTGTGTGTGGGTTGTGTATGTAAATGCTGATTTTTAAACGAAATATTGCATTGGTTTGTCTGATTCTAGGTCTAAAGCCTTACAAATGTGCAAAATGCTTGGTGGACGGTCGATTCTCTCGCCTAGACGGTTTAAAACGGCATGTCCAAAAGGTTCATGATCTAAACCCGGAAAATGCAAAGAAGGTCATGGATTCAGCTGAAATAGCGATTTTCCAGCGTCTGGGGGTGGAGATGGGTTCCGTCCCTCAACATAAAAAGAGCTCGTATATCAGGTAGCCAGATAGAAACCAGTGTTCATTGACGATTTATGTGCCTTTTCATTTCAATATAAATTAAGTAAACAATCAATATTTTATTTTTGTCTCTCTTTATTGTCACTTGCAGAAATCTACTTTTTGGATGGGAAGTTGACGAAAGGAACTAGCGCTTCTCCTCCAATCAATCAGCAACCCATCAAGTCTTATTTTGTAGCCAACTGAGCTGAAGATAGATCAAGTTCTCTATGTATCTCTTCAAGATCTCAAGAAGAAACCTTCATAACCAAATTAATTATAGTATTTATATTTCATGTGTTATATACTAGTCTACTTTGAAATGTATGTAGATGTCTTTCTTTTCTTTTGTCATTTCAAGTAAATTTTATGTATATGTTTAACATATTTATTTGCTTTAGTACATACAATCAAATTCATTTTCAATTTCTAAATTACTCTGCATAAGTCTGATAATCCGACTCAGATTCTAGTTATATTCTTACTTATACTTTCAACTTACATATATGAAACAAATATAATTTTTCTAGTTTTAGGGTTATCCAATACTAATAGTATACTCATTTGATAGCTTAACTTTCAACTTTACAAAACAATTCCGTGAAAAATTAGAAATTTACGAAATTCTGATCGTTTTTATGCAAAACAGTGAATATTATTAGGGAAACTCTAGCTGAAAGTTAGTAATTATAAGTTTAGTTAGTATCTTAAAAATTTTCTATTAAATTATCTAGATAGAATTTTCTTGCCATTTTTGAAATAGTAACCACTAGGTTACAGCATTGAAAACAAGAAAATTGGGCAACAATTTGGCAAATGTTTCACAATGTCTGGTCACCAAACGGATAAACATTTTTTATAAAGGCAAGAAAAGTCTATCTAGATAATTTAATCGAACTTTTTACAACACTAACTAAGCCTATAACTTTTAACTTTCACCAGAGTTTTCCAAGCAAAATTACCATAAAAACGACCAGAGTTTTGATTTTTTTTCTCAGGTAATCGCTTTGTAAAGTTATAAGCTGTCATATGAGTTCAATATTGGATTACCCTAAAACTGGAAAAACTTGTTTTTTAAATATGCGACTCGAAAGTAGATAGAATTCGAAAAAAGTAAACATTCTTTTCTTCTGCAAGTATGTCTTTACAATAAGTAGACGCTTAGAATATATTTATTATTAATCGAATCAATGTAATAACCTATTGCTTTAGGATATTCATTCGTTTGACATGATTTAATTTTCTGCATATTGATTAATAAATTTGAATTATTATTATTGTTATATTTTAGTATTTTTACTACATAATATTTGTCTTTGTGCATACTTAGAAAGCAAAGCTTAAAAATACTGAAATAATAAAAAGCATGCCAGTTGTAGTAAGCAAATGCGAAGCTACGTTTCAAGGAAATGACTAGGCAAGTTTATTAACGATTTAGCTGAATCTTTGTAGAGAATTAGTACGACTTATCAATTATTTCTTATACAATACATGACCACAGAACACTATTAACTATTCCATACTACTTACGTTCCAAACACAGCAAATCATTCCCTCGACACATCATCGACTAATTGATAAGGAGTGAGTCAACCAGCCGTTTTAAAATAAAATCCTGAAATACAAAAGCTGTCGTGATTTCAATGTAATTGGTGCTCCCAAAATTCACCTTCAAAACCTGAAATGACTTCACAACTCGTTGGATAACTGCTCGTCTTCCCTTAGCTTCCAACGAGAACAGTTTCATTTGATCCAAGCATTTGGTTGAGTTCGCAGGAATGTTTCCACAAAGTAGATAAATCGCATTTACCGACACAATGCATACGATTGTCAGCATGGATAAGAAGGCCATGAGTCCAGGGTCCACATGCAGTTTCCCAGTACCAACTTTGATTAGCATTTTCGAGGAAATCACAGCCGCTGTTCCAATCGCCATTAGAACCGCTACAAGTGCATTGGAATTCACTTGGCTAAATTCTTTCGTCAAGATTTGAAGTTGCCTTTGAACCCTTATGACTCGCATTAGAGGAGTCAATGACTCTTGTTTTGGGATGGTTGAGATTTTCCTGTAAATACCGTTACCGGTTATTTCATCGTAAGAATTTATATCGTCGTGCTATTTCATAGTCTTATTTGTCATCGTACGGTCACCTCATCGTAGCCATATTATGACAATTATGCATTTCATCGTATACATTTTTGCATGTTAGCCAATTCATCGTATGCTAATTTCAAAAGATTGCCTTTTCATCGTATTCATTTTTTGAGGACTTCTCCGTTTCATCGTATCCACATTTCGAAAGATATCCTTTTCATCGTATCCATACGATGAAAGTAACAAAAATCAGTAAGTGTGTTGATATTCTATTTCCGTTCTTTAGAACAAATCAAGCTAAGATGTAAAATAGCCTAGTTAGGTACTTTTTACCTTGTATATATTAATATATGGTATTCAGAGCGAGAGAGGACTTGTAGTTCATACATCTATATTTACAAAAGTCATTTTATGTATTTATTTTTGGTTTTCTTCATGTTTTTTACACACCAAGTCATATCAAAAATCAGCGGTTTGAAAGATAATAGAAGAGAAATGAACACTCATAAGTCATATCAATCAATCTACAAGCGCTGTACAATATTTAATTACAAGCGAGAGCAAAGAAACTACGTATGTACCTTACAAAATTAACATTACTTGAACATTCCTTCTGCAAATTACTACTAAGATTTCTGTACAGATTTTGTGTGAAATGAAAATAACAGCCTTGTGGCTTTGCATTGGGAAAAGTGTCAAGCACTGCAACAATAGCTGCGTTGTCGAAATCCATTAGTACCATCTCAGGATTCAAATTCAAACCTAATTTACCTGCGGCACTATTCATTGCGCCAAACATTTCTCTGTAGCTTTTTGTAGTCTTATTTGGAAGCAGAGCGTAGCACAATGGCAATACCCATCCATCTTCTCGGAGTCCATGAATAGTATAGATTTGTGTGTAGAGTTTTGGGACAGTTTTAAACGTTCCGTCACATAGCCATGTGTTACACAGCGAAAGATGCTGTGAAGAAACAAAATATTTGCATTATTAATTTTTTATGCCGACATATATTATGCAAACTTTCAATAGGTAAAAATTATGCAAATTTTGATTCGAGAAAAATTAATACCGTTAGGTTATTTGCTGTTGCAAACACAATGATTCGGGTTGAGTCTCCACTGTCATACAAAACGAAGTTTTCTCCTCTGTTGTCACAAAAGTTACTGATGCAAATATCATTTCTTGTCCTTGGCTCCTTCTGTCCTTTTGCCTTGGCTGCATACATAAAAATACATAAAATGACTTTTGTAAATATAGATGTATGAACTGCAAGTCCTTTCTCATTCTGAATACCATATATTAATATATACAAGGTAAAAAGTACCTATCACACATGAAATCCGAAAGAAACAATGTTAACTAGGCTATTTTACATCTTAGCTTGATTTGTTCTAAAGAACGGAAATAGAATATCAACACACGTACTGATTTTTGTTACTTTCATCGTATGGATACGATGAAAAGGATATCTTTCGAAATGTGGATACGATGAAACGGAGAAGTCCCCAAAAAATGAATACGATGAAAAGGAAATCTTTTGAAATTAGCATACGATGAATCGGCTAACATGCAAAAAATGTATACGATGAAATGCATAATTGTCATAATATGGCTACGATGAGGTGACCGTACGATGACAAATAAGACTATGAAATAGCACGACGATATAAATTCTTACGATGAAATAGCCGTTACCGGTTATTTCATCGTAAGAATTTATATCGTCGTGCTATTTCATAGTCTTATTTGTCATCGTACGGTCACCTCATCGTAGCCATATTATGACAATTATGCATTTCATCGTATACATTTTTGCATGTTAGCCAATTCATCGTATGCTAATTTCAAAAGATTGCCTTTTCATCGTATTCATTTTTTGAGGACTTCTCCGTTTCATCGTATCCACATTTCGAAAGATATCCTTTTCATCGTATCCATACGATGAAAGTAACAAAAATCAGTAAGTGTGTTGATATTCTATTTCCGTTCTTTAGAACAAATCAAGCTAAGATGTAAAATAGCCTAGTTAGGTACTTTTTACCTTGTATATATTAATATATGGTATTCAGAGCGAGAGAGGACTTGTAGTTCATACATCTATATTTACAAAAGTCATTTTATGTATTTATTTTTGGTTTTCTTCATGTTTTTTACACACCAAGTCATATCAAAAATCAGCGGTTTGAAAGATAATAGAAGAGAAATGAACACTCATAAGTCATATCAATCAATCTACAAGCGCTGTACAATATTTAATTTTTTAAACGTTTATTGCTATTTCTAAACCATTATATATCACAATATTACTCACCTACCTATTTACAACGACTAACAATTTGTCGTTTGGTCTGACTCGTTTTCAGAGACACACAAAGTAGAGTTAACACAACTTCGTTTTCGTTTATTTTTTTGAGACATGAAGTTGTGAGTGTTAACTGACATACCTTCAAGGAATTCTAAAATTTCTTTCTTGCCTAAGTCATACAAAGTAACTAGTTCTTTTATATTGGCTTTAATTCTGCGATATTTGGGTTTGGTTCGCTTTGGTGGATTTCCTTTCTTTCTAAATTCAAACGATTGGGCAGTGGATTCCTGTTCATTTCTAATTATGTCTAAAAATCTTAAAAATGATGGATGGTGACATCCAGCTGCAGGAGATTTGGAGCAACAACCTAATATTTAGGTTGAGTGACGTGAGATGAAGTGCCGAGATGTTGGATGCAACATAAGGCAAAGGTACACTTCACACAAGAAGTGTAGAACACATATGCGTAATCGCACATTAGGTTATTATTTAAATGAATGAAAGGTATGTTGATGAATGTATGTGTGTGGCATTGAAAGATGCGTAAAAGGGAATACTCCATTCCATTCCAGGATTTCTCATCATCAACATCAATATACTTTGTGCTGTCAAATATATATAATATTTCTTTCGTAGATTTTGCAGTGAATATTTTCCGTTGTAGTGTTAATATTTCACCTTCAATAAATTCGTAGTTTTCGCAATAATAATATTGCTTCAAGTAAATAGTTCGCTTCTATTATACGCTTATTACCACCAGTAGTGCTTACGCGATTATCGCTAGTTGTATCCGCATCACACTCACCTCATCTTCTGATATAGGTTATATCAACCAGGTACGAGACACCCACTCACACATTTATGAAAATATATACAGAATATCTTCAGACTTGCGGGTATTGCCTTGTTCTCCTTGTTGCTAATATTCGTAATAGTCTTGCATGGCGAGTAAAAACCAGGTGGTGATATTGGTCAATTAGTGATTTTTGAGTAGTGACATTAACGGGGTGGTGGTCAATTTTATGCAGAGCAGTGTAGACTTGCTGTCATAATTTGACATGGTTATTGCATAATATTTTCGGCAGTAGTATGAGCTAGTTTTAGTGAAGAAAATTTCAGTTTTTTTAGTGATTTTTACCTCGTACAAGTCAGAAAAAGTTCATGACAATTTTTTTCCCCGTTATGCAAATGAGATCAAAGCCGCTCAATTTTTTTTTCTCTCTTTGTTTAATTTTGCTCAGCTAAACGCTATATGAGAATATGCTTGCAAACCAAGAACCAACGTAGTTTAAAATGTAGATTTTTTGTTTTGACTTACTGCAACGATGATATGAGTATAGATATGCTTTGTCAAAGTAGAATTTAGTGTTTATGCATATGCTAGCCACATCATCAAGTACTTACAGAAGTGCATACAATTTTGATTTTCGCTTTGAGTGTTGATGTTACTGTCTTGCACTATGAATTTCTGTTAACAAGTATAGTCATAAGTGCATATGAGACTCATTTAAATACCAAAATATATTCATGTACATTTAGCATAAATCGCTACACGAGTGTAGCTTACACCGATACCGGTTGCGGTAGTGTGTTGTATACTCACTGTTGCGACACGAATGCTTACACTTACACACTATGATATGTCGGTAGCGACATTTTTGTGTTTGTCACACTCACTCAATACATAACTCCGGTAGCGGGGTTTACACTATATACACTCACTTCTACGATACTGGTTGCAGTATACACACAAATAACAAACAAAATCTCACATCTTTCTAAACTACACACAAACGAATTGGAATCTACACATTTGGATGGAATCAGAATGGAATCACCAGACATTCATTATAAATGAATGCATACTAAGTCAGTTATCCTGAACTTACGTATAACTAAGCTTTTTGTTTGGACTGATGTTGATGAGACAAATTAATGTCTGACGAAAAAAGAGCCAGTTGCTGATACTAAGAAGTGTACAGCCCGAAGCGGAAAAATTATAACAGACATCAGATAACCAACTAAAGCAAACAAGAAGAAAATAATAAAAGCACTCAACCAATTGAACCCTTACTCCCAACTGAAGGTACTATAGATCGGGTAGCCGTTCTACCTGAAGCTAAAAGGAGTTTCATTTATGGTTTGGTAGCAAACCAATATCTTTGGGAAATTGGGAGAGACAAGTAGACTCAAACATGAGCGATATAAACGCTAAGATAACGAAGGCCGTTGAAGACGCCCTCGCCAGGCAATTATGGGCATTCACCCAGGAGAGAGAGAAGGACAGACAGCAGATGAACCAAATATTGGAAATCATCAAACAGCAAACCGACGTAATGCAAGCCAAGGACCAGACGACAGCAGGCGCAATTGCAGAAGCTATGAAGGGGCTCACGCTAACCACCATGAAATGCAACATTGACCCACCCAAATTCGATACCAAGAAGCTGACACCAACAGCTTTCCTCACAGCATCAGAAAACCATTTCAAAAGTATGGCTTACGATGCATCAAAGTACCTTACTCATGTAAAATCCTTACTTCCGGAAGACGCCAAGTCATGGTACAACCATGAACTACCCACTTTTAAAACATGGGATGGATTCAAAACCGCTTTCGAGGCTAAATACAATAGTTGGCAGGACAAAGAAAGACGACGCAGAGAACTTGAGAAGAAACAACAACAACTCAACCAGCCGACTAACAAGTTCATTTATGATTTGTTGGACTTGTCCAAGCAATGCTTCCCAGATGACAACGCAGATGACCATGTGAGAAGGGCACAGGCTGCACTCCACCCAACCCTACGCATTGCACTTGGGCCAAGGACTTTCAAAACAGCAAATGAACTGAACGACGCATGCGACTTCGCCACTTCATCACTTGAAGCCCAAGACATGCTGTGGAAAAGATCCTTCACTGTTCCACCAATGAAAGCAGAAGACAGGAAAGATTATTCCAGCAAACAGAAGCCAAATGATCATAAGAATTTTGAACCAAACCAACAAGGAACCGGAAGGAACACCTTGGAACGTGGATTTTTCGGAGACAACCCAAATGACAACTTTGGAGAAGGAAACCGAGGAAGTCTTGGTGGATTCAACCCAAACAGAGGAAACCCTGAGAGTTTTTACTCATTCAGTGGAAGAAACAATGGAGCAACAGGAGGTCAGAGAGTCCAGGAGAATGAAGACAACCATAGCGCTGGAGCCGAAAGAGGACATCCAAGTGGACCAGGCGGCAGACCCATCACGGATAACAAGACAACCCTGCAACTTGGTCGTGTCCTAACCTCCAACAACTTGGAGAAATGCTTACGTTGCCATGGATATAACCACTCCATCAATAATTGTCCGAGTCCTAGAAGAATGGCGTTGGCCACATTAGAGGATGGAACCGTAGTCCAAGTATATTTACCTGAGCAGGCGGACGGCACTGATTGCATCGGTAGCGATGCGTGCCAGTTAAATGAAAATTTAAACTAATAGGGGAAGGTACACCAATTCGCCAAGGATACCCTTTCCCCACTATGAGTCTACACCCAAATGGCGTACCAGTGATTAAAATCACAACGAAGAAAAGCATTATAAATGCACTACTTGACACAGGATCAAGTCACTCTTTAGTGGATCGGAAACTTGCAAAACTATTGCAACCAAACTTCACGATTGAAGAAGGAGAACCATTAGTTTGTGCCAATGGCTCAACATGCAAACGAATGAGAAAAATTAACTTGCAGCTAACAAAAGGAGCTAAGGAAATCAACCATGATTGTTACGTGATGAATAGTTTACCAGTACAATGTTTCATCGGAGCAGAAGTCTTGAAGAAGTACGACATGGTGCTTCAGCCGAAACATCAGAAGTTTTGGTTCGGTAGCGAACCTAACTTCTGCTTCCCAATAAATGGAACCTTTAAGAACAAAGCGACAGTTAATCTTACGACCGGATCGGACCAGAGGGACGCCTCAAAGGACAAGATCCAACGTAATATTAAGGAACCTTTGAACAATCACCCAACCATGGCTGGAAACTATATCAATCACATGAAAGAGAAGAGGGAATCAAATAAAGAATCTGAAGACCACGTTTTTGCTCCAGTGGCTTCACCATTCAATGACAGTATCACTCGCGATGAACTGATCAGAGAACAGAACATAAACGATTATTGCAAGAAACCCATAGAAGAATTGAAAAAGAAGAATATAGTTTCGAGAATCCTAATCGAAAGGATAGAAAACGGGAACGTGACAGATCCAGCAATACTCCAGATGTATTTCGAGGAGGATGGGCCGTCAATCATAGGGCTGGTGGGAGTAACTTACGAGTTTTACCCACACGCGGAGACATTGGATTATCCATTGACCGCACAGCTAACGGGATGTGAAAATTCACTACCCTCAGAAGAAGGCATGCCAAGCATAAATCTGGAATTGGCCATTCCAGTAGCACTAACCGTTACCCGAAATAAAAATTTAAAGAAGAAAAAGAAGGAAGACGATCCACAGAAAATGAAGAGTAAAGATTTACTGAAGAAAATAAACACTAGCACTTACTGTGCCACTAGCAGTACCCTATCCTTGCGAAAGCGGATCCTCAAGATGTCACTCAATAGACATCGGGCGTACAAGCCTATCACCCGGAAAATCAAGGACCGTTTCCACTGGTATAGATGGATAGCGAGAGAAGGAAGTACCTTAAGGAGTACCGAGGTTTACCAACAGGTTAAATCCCGAAAGCAACTCCATCATATGGACTAATTCAGTCCACACGGATACCGGGCCACGACATTGAAGCCATTTATTGGCAATGTGTAAAAAGAGATTGAAAGAATGAGAATGCATCACAATGCATACGAAGGAGACACATAGCTTTAACTTTAAAGATTCGGGTTGCCGAATAATGTGTGTGCTAGATTCGGGTTGCCGAATGATGTTTAGTTAAATTCGGGTTGCCGAATATATACCATATGATTCGAGTAGTCGGATATTTCATATACCGTGCAATGACACGAGTTCCTTAAGCGTAATAAAATAAAGAAGGACGTAGGATTCGCCTACAACAAAGATGACTCAGAAGGGGATCGACATGTATGCAGAGTCCCAACAAAATCAATAAGAGATCCCAGTCAGGAGAGGAGGCGTTAGTTTACCCCAAACCAACCCCCCTACCCCCCAGCGGAGAGTCCGTTCCGGAGGGCATCATGGAGGTGCAATGCAGGAGATTTGGAGCAACAACCTAATATTTAGGTTGAGTGACGTGAGATGAAGTGCCGAGATGTTGGATGCAACATAAGGCAAAGGTACACTTCACACAAGAAGTGTAGAACACATATGCGTAATCGCACATTAGGTTATTATTTAAATGAATGAAAGGTATGTTGATGAATGTATGTGTGTGGCATTGAAAGATGCGTAAAAGGGAATACTCCATTCCATTCCAGGATTTCTCATCATCAACATCAATATACTTTGTGCTGTCAAATATATATAATATTTCTTTCGTAGATTTTGCAGTGAATATTTTCCGTTGTAGTGTTAATATTTCACCTTCAATAAATTCGTAGTTTTCGCAATAATAATATTGCTTCAAGTAAATAGTTCGCTTCTATTATACGCTTATTACCACCAGTAGTGCTTACGCGATTATCGCTAGTTGTATCCGCATCACACTCACCTCATCTTCTGATATAGGTTATATCAACCAGGTACGAGACACCCACTCACACATTTATGAAAATATATACAGAATATCTTCAGACTTGCGGGTATTGCCTTGTTCTCCTTGTTGCTAATATTCGTAATAGTCTTGCACAGCTACGTGGTTTAATTTATGATTCCAACCTTCAACAGCATTGTTTGTTCTAGGGAGATCTTCCACAACTCTATCATGCACGTTCCAGAAAGCAATTGCATACATAGGATGTACAAATATATTTCCAATATAGGTTCTTGTCATATAATCGCAAAAACTATTGAAATCTGCAGTTAAATGTGCTGGAACTGAGAATGATTCCTTAAGTATACTAAAAGCCTGTTTCACAGCTATTTCTGGCAAAAAAGCGAGAGCAAAGAAACTACGTATGTACCTTACAAAATTAACATTACTTGAACATTCCTTCTGCAAATTACTACTAAGATTTCTGTACAGATTTTGTGTGAAATGAAAATAACAGCCTTGTGGCTTTGCATTGGGAAAAGTGTCAAGCACTGCAACAATAGCTGCGTTGTCGAAATCCATTAGTACCATCTCAGGATTCAAATTCAAACCTAATTTACCTGCGGCACTATTCATTGCGCCAAACATTTCTCTGTAGCTTTTTGTAGTCTTATTTGGAAGCAGAGCGTAGCACAATGGCAATACCCATCCATCTTCTCGGAGTCCATGAATAGTATAGATTTGTGTGTAGAGTTTTGGGACAGTTTTAAACGTTCCGTCACATAGCCATGTGTTACACAGCGAAAGATGCTGTGAAGAAACAAAATATTTGCATTATTAATTTTTTATGCCGACATATATTATGCAAACTTTCAATAGGTAAAAATTATGCAAATTTTGATTCGAGAAAAATTAATACCGTTAGGTTATTTGCTGTTGCAAACACAATGATTCGGGTTGAGTCTCCACTGTCATACAAAACGAAGTTTTCTCCTCTGTTGTCACAAAAGTTACTGATGCAAATATCATTTCTTGTCCTTGGCTCCTTCTGTCCTTTTGCTTTGGCTGCATACATAAAAATACATAAAATGACTTTTGTAAATATAGATGTATGAACTGCAAGTCCTTTCTCATTCTGAATACCATATATTAATATATACAAGGTAAAAAGTACCTATCACACATGAAATCCGAAAGAAACAATGTTAACTAGGCTATTTTACATCTTAGCTTGATTTGTTCTAAAGAACGGAAATAGAATATCAACACACGTACTGATTTTTGTTACTTTCATCGTATGGATACGATGAAAAGGATATCTTTCGAAATGTGGATACGATGAAACGGAGAAGTCCCCAAAAAATGAATACGATGAAAAGGAAATCTTTTGAAATTAGCATACGATGAATCGGCTAACATGCAAAAAATGTATACGATGAAATGCATAATTGTCATAATATGGCTACGATGAGGTGACCGTACGATGACAAATAAGACTATGAAATAGCACGACGATATAAATTCTTACGATGAAATAGCCTACAATCGTAAATACATAGAAATATTGATAAAATTTTCATTTTATTTCCAATGAATACATTTAATTCAAATGGACCTTTTTAGCAGTAGTTGGAACAGTACGATTGAGACAACCCGCGACAAGTTGAACCTATGTGACTACTCCACATTTCATATGAAGCAACCAAAAGCAATAGTTGACCAAGTAAGTCCCAAGTTTACCCATTACCCATGAGTTGCAAATTGTGCCACAGCTCGTAAGAACAATTCCTTTAGCCCACATTACTGGAGTGGTGGACAAAACGTTGATAAATTGAGTTGATAGAAACAATGATGATAATGCTGTAAAATGTGGGATGGTTACTTCAGATTCAGATTTGCTTCCAAATGAAAACTGGACACTTGAATTCAGATGGACGCTTAAATTTAAGTAATTCAAATATTAACATTAGGATATGATTTTAAATGTATGTTTTCCACATTATTGTTTGGTATAGTAGCTCTCAATCATAATAGTTGATAACTTCATCTGAACAAATAACTTTGAAGTAGAATTTACTACGATAAATCAACAATAATATAAAATAGCCAGAAAATTTAAATTTATTGTTCAAATATTTGGAAGAATTATATATATCATCGTATTTAGGATGAGCATTGAATATCTTCACTAAAATTTCTAGAAATTTCTTGCATTGCTAATGTAATCGTGGTTTTCCCATATCGTCTCATTTTTTTATAAATGTTTAAAAAGTAATAGATAATTGAATTATTATTTATTATGAATACGGATATTTTCCCTTTCAATTAACAAAGCTTTTGACGGCAATTGAAGGAGCTTTATATCTCAGGACAAGATTTTGTTGCAGGGCAAATCAAGTTCATCATTAAGCAGCAAAATGGAAGTGAAAGTTTCAACAAAACTGGACAAATTTTAGCCTTTAAAACGATGGAGACCGAGTTGGACCTTAAACCTACAGTAAGTTCTTTAAATAGCTTTATGAAAGTTGTGGATTTCAAGCTAAAATTTCCAAGCGAGTTCAAAATTTTGATTAATCTTCCTTGGTTTTATAATTGTAATCGCGAAAGGTATACCATGTGAGGAAAGCATGATGCGAGACTCCATTAATTTTTAAGTTTACCAAAAATTGAGATGCTACATGAATTTACAGGGAATTTGATTTTGTGTCTATTTGATTAAAATAACTACTTTTTTTTATATCAACGTTACTTTTTTGAAACAAATTATTACAGTATACAAAAATAATTATTGTCCTCTCATGTTCCTGTTTTGGGCAACAATATGTCTTGTTGAACCTTCATACAATAAGGCATAACATTAACAATCTTATCTTGAATTATGTGTGATCAAGGAGAATGAGCAGCTTTTATAGTATTAAATGCATTATGAGGCAAGTTTTTACAGCCAATAAATTTATTTGAAAGTTGAAACAAGCATGATCGTTAGTGTGATTCTAACCTTTTCTGGTTAACAATATATTTTGTTCCCATCTTAATAACTTCAAACACATTATTAATCATACAATTTGTGAGCTCATGTCACTAATGTCCGTCTTGAGAATACAATATAAAAGTTCATGTTTATGTAAAAACTCTGTTCATTACAAAATTACACATTTTCAATTTTGGCGAAACAAAACCAACTTGTTTGTTCACGTTGCCCTTACTGTTTCTACAGAGAAAGCTAACCTTAGCAAGCTTTTTAAATAAATATTAGTTTCTATTAGAATTTCATAGAGCAACCCACATCCCTCATTTCCTTGCTTCCTCCTGCTCAAAAGATGTAAATTTTCTGAGATTGGTCCAGCACGGCGACATATCCTCCAGCCATAGTGGTGACATTCACTGGGGAGTGCAAAGGTTGGCGGAGAACGTGTGTGATGCTCGAGATGAGATCGCTCCTCGGTGACACGTGACGAATGGAGTTATTCCGCGTATCAGCAACAAGAAGATTTCCTGCCCAGTCCACAGTAATCCCTTGGGGGCGACGCAGTTGACCCTCTGGAATCATTCGGTGGTGATGGCTCAAGTCAAGTGGGATGCGCATTACATTATCCAGGTTAAAGTCCGTTACGTAAATGAAGTTTCCTGCAGAAGAAAAAAAACAAACACAAAATAATTTAAAAGTATTTTTCCAATGCACCTTAGAATAAGTCAGAGTACGCAAGTCACACCATTAAGTATAGTCACCCACCTGTTTCATTGAAAGCAATGCCTCTTGGATAGTTGAACTCGTTTTTGTACACAAAGGGATTCCTCTCAAAAACGGAGTACTTGCCAAGGAAGTTGCCAAACCGGTCGAATAACTGAATTCTCTTGTTCCGAGAATCGGATACGACGATGCGTTGTCCATCCGGAGAAACAGCAACATCCCATGGAAAACTAAGCAAGCCTGCAAATAAAAACAAAAAAGATGCAAATGAAATATTATATTAATTATTATAAGCTTGAACTTAAAAACGTATCACTAGCTACCTACCATTGCCATGTCCATTGCCACCAAAACTAGAAATATATTGACCATCCAAAGAAAAGAAGCAGATGCGATGGTTATCCTTGTCAGCAATGAGAAGTCTTCCATGCTCCATATCATAAGCAATTCCAGCTGGACGATAGAGTCTTGTATTTGGAGGACCCTCTTGACCAAACTTGAACAAGGGTTGACCTCCAGGATGGATGCAGGTCACTTCATGGGCATCTCGATCAGTGTAGAAAAGCTGTAAAATGTAAAGAAAAAATACACGATGAAATTTTCTGGAGAAAGTAAGGAAATTGATAATATACATGTTCCGTATACTCTGTATTTTAACGTACATTGTTCGTTCGAAGGTTTGTGGTGAGACCCCAAAGTTTACTTCGCATTTTAGGCTGGAAACCTCCAGGTCTGGTTGTCTGCTGGGCTACTGTGTAAACCGGTGACAATTGTGGTAAGACTCCACCAATTCCCTGTCTTGTCATGTTGTCCCTTCTGCACCGAATTACCAGCGCCTCCTTCCTGCAGTCCCCACTGTAATATCTGGAAACTGGGATGTCTAACGAACCTACGACTTGTCCCCCTTCCTTCAACGTGTATCTTGTCAAGCTCCAGATACTCTGGGGAATGAACATCCTCACCAGCACTTTGTAGCATCCTTCATCCACCGCCCAAAACGATCCAGTGAAGCCGCAAAACATGGGGCTTGCATCTCCCACGAAGCAAGGTACCATTCTCCCGTCAGGGGTGACCACAAGGGCTTCAAACATGTTGGCGTTAATTGTGATCTCCCTAGGGACGTCACAAACTTGGATACTGAAGTTAACCATAGTTTTCACAAGGTTGTAGGAATTGCAGCAAAAGATGGCGAGGAATGGCTCAGCAGGAACTCTACCGTGAGGCAGGGGTAAGTACGGACTTCGGTTCCAACTTTTATCCTGATTAACCTGAAAAACAAAAAAAACACAGAGTGTCGAAAGTTAGACAAACATTTATATTGTAATATTGATAATTACAACTATGAATATTTTCTTACATGTTGATGTGTAACTCCATTTGCGTTTGTTAAGGAAACATCATCAATAGACGCCAAAGGAAATCGGAACGCACTGCTCCCATCCTCCTGTAATTGAATCCGAGCAAGAACGGCCAATACTTCATCCTCCAAAAAGTCACAGTGAACGGGAACATTCCTGGGCCTTGTTGATAGGTTACTGCCAAAAGTTTCCGACGAAAAACTTGGGGAGGGTGTTTCCTGAAATGAAATATAAACAAAAATTATAAGTTTCCAATCTTACTTTCCTAAAGGAAGCTTGATTTGTAATGTCTTACTAAATGTGGTGGCGTTAGATAACTGTTTGACCATCCTCCTAAGGAGTCCGAATATCCTGGAGATAGAGCTTGAGAAGTGGATGGGAACTTATCCATTTTCAAATACTCAACTTTGAAAACAATGATTTGTTCAGAAATAATGGGAACTTCAAAATTTTCAGCTTGGAAAAAACAATATCGGAAACTCATCAGTCGAAAGCAACACGACTTAGATCGGAGTAAACCCAACCACAGAATGACTTCTACCTTCGAAATTCGGGAGCTTTATACCCGTTATGTAGCCTTGAAACAGCATTCCGGGTCAGGTCAGGTCATGTCAAGGATTACAACCTATTTTAAGATTAGCTATGGTTGGTAAGTACTTTTTACCTGCTTAACTAATTTACCCGCAGTTGGCACTTTCTCAGCCCTCAGCCAATTAAAACTCCTCCTTTACCTGCTTAAGTTTTGCATAAAATCCACGTCCATTCGTCCCAATTTACCTTGTAAGATAACAAAAAGAATAGTGACGGTCAAGGGAAGCATAAGTAAGTCAAGGTTGATTAACGTGGATTATACGTACTTCATTAAAAATCGATACTTAAATAAAGTTTTATGCATTCATTAAATAGCATTTCAGCAATAAATATTATTTCGAATTGCATTGCATTGAATTTTGGATCATTATTCCTGTGAATTAAACGAGTTCACACTGTTCATGAAGCAATGCCAAACATTGAATCGTTAAATTTTGAATCCTAAACAATGTACCAACATTTAACGTGAAAGTATTGGAATAAAAAAGAGCTTAGAAATTCAACTTTTCATGGTTATCAATGCTAATTTGACTATTGTATATAGCTTTGTAGACCATTCCATTTTAAAATAATAATATGAAAGTTGGAATTCTCTCTCCCTCTCTCTCTGCATTTTTTGTAATCCTCATTTTATGAATACAAGCATGCATGAAACAACATTCTTGAAATAAAGAAGTAAATAGCCAGGAGAAATATTTTGTTATTTCGTTACAAAAAATTCCATTTTGCTTTAATTTACTTACATACCTCATCAGATTTTTTTATTCGAATGTCAAATAATGTACTTAATGATTATATATAATTAAAAAAATTAAAGTGTATGCGTGCTACACAAGACAAAACAAACCAGTAAAACATGCAAGCAAGTGTTCTGTATAGTGGGGCATTAGTAGAATTATTGTTTTCAGGGACTATCGTTATCTCTTAAAGCTCAAGAGCCAGCGAAAGAAATTCTTCACCACATCCCGTCCTGTCCTACTACGATTACAATTACCTCATTAAAATATCCTGGAAAAATTTGCTAACATTTTCAATCTGTCAGTTCAGTAAGTGCTTCGTGAGTGCATGAAGAATTTTGTCTGGATCACTGCCACACGATATGTTAACAACTATGAAAGGGATTTGGGTTTTAATTTCAATTTTTAACTTTAGCGTTTTTGCAAATCGCTTTATTTGTAATACACCCGATTACTGGTTGGGGGAAACCCATTGTGAACTCTGTTCAGCACCATATCGTGCCATGCATAAATGGCCAGATAGTATTGTGTGGTATGAATTCAATCAATCATTAACTTTGGATGACTTGGCTGAAGTTAAAAAGGCATTTGATGAATATCACCGTAAAACCTGCGTCAAATTTGAACCAACGACAGATGGAGCTGCTAATTTTGTCAGTATTGAAGTGGACGACAACATTTGTGGAATTGCCAACGTTGGCTTTCGTGGGGGCTATCAATTCGCTAGATTTGGAGGAGTCTGCAAAACCAAGGCAACAATGGTTCATGAGTTGGGCCACACTCTCGGATTTGGACATGAACATCAACGCGTTGATCGCGACAACTTTTTGAGTTTCACAAATTGTACAAGAAAACCAAGAAAATTGTTCTCAAATAGTTACACAGTGAGCGGAATGTATGACTATGCAAGCCAAATGCATTATCAATGCGATTCCTGTGAATTGGGTGGTTGGCCAACACAACCAAATGTGTTGAAATGTGGAAGCGATGCAAGCGAAGGACTGAGTGTTCTTGATGTAGATCACATCAATAATGTTTATAACTGCCAAGGTATTTTAATTTGGCCTAATTATTCACAAACCGAGGACATTTTTTTTACAAATTTAAATATTTTAATTAGGTTGTCATCGACATCGATGGCGGTCAGGTATCCAGATGCTTTACAATTTTGATTACCAGGCGGATTTGTACAGCTTCGGATTTGAAACTCTTGACGGCTCATCACTATATCCTTGTCGGGGACGTGTTCTTGGCTCTATTCTTGCGGGGAAATATGATTACAGAAGAAATAGATGCTTTGTTGCACACAACGTTACGCTTCATGAAATTAAGAATGATTTTGAAGTCCTTACCATTCCCGGTGGTCTTAGTAATCAGTGTAGCGTCTATAAATTAGTTAGCCGAGAAAAAGCTAGGACGAGCAATGCAATTCCGGCAGGAGATTGGATCAATGATTATGATTGGAGAAGTTTTGTAGCTTATGCTTCAATAAATTTGGGAAATGGTATGTTCGAAAAGGGCGTCGGAACAGTTTGGGTTGATGTGGAATGGAAAGAGTTCAAAAATAATGCAGAACTGTCAGATGGCAATAAAGGTGTGGTGGCAAAAGAGTATCAAGTCCTCACCTGTAGTTTGGATACAACATGTGTTTTGAAGAAATGGTTGGCCGATAGAAATGATGGAGACGGTAATTAATCACCATTCTAGATAAAATTAACTATCAATAATCATTTTAGCGTCTATTTAAAAAAAACTACATATTATGTTCCCTTTTTTTGTAGCCAGCAGTTGGACAGATGGCCTTACTGTACTTGGTGGATGAAAATATCTTTCTCCTCAAAATATCGTTATTTTATAAAGTTTTGATATTTTGTATATTAAATTCCATTGTTTTTTTGCTTTCATCAATTTCTTGTACCATAATTTATTCAACAACAGAAAAGAGTTAGAATCCAAAGAAAATGAGCTCGCGATTAATTTTTTATGCATGTATCTAATAACTCGCATTCTTATTTTCACAAGGTACAACATAAATTTAGTTCTAACTTTGCAGTATATTCCAAACTGTGTAATATAGCGAATGGGCAAAACGGATGAAGTCACCAACCAAAGCTTTGATTTATTCAGCAACAAAAAGAATGACAAAAAATCAAAGACACTGCATGATTGCAACTTGGAAAAGAGACAGGATGCAGTAGGCATGAGATTCATCGTGTTATCGCTTTCTGCCGAGACTGAGCTCCTCATTATAAATTCAGACCAGAAAAGAGGATGTTATTTTTTGCTTCATATTGTGCATAACACATAAAAAATATTCTCAACCATGATTCTATCAATAAAATTAAGTATACTCTTTCCTCTAATTTATTTGTGCACGCTTGCAAAATCCCAAAATTGCAATACTCCCGAGGAATGGCTTTCAGGTGACCCTCTGATTCAAAAAGGTGTCGGTTACCTTATCCCGATTGATAAGTTTGATAACGAAAACGGACCACCAAATCTCTGGCCAAATGGAGTAGTGAAATATAAATTACACTCTAGTCTCACATCAAAAGATAGATCCGAAGTACAAAAGGCTTTTGATGAATATCATAAGAAAACTTGTATTCGATTTCAACCTTGGGCAACAGGAGACCGAGACTTTGTAAGTATTGAAGTGAACAACAATGTTTGTGGGAAGGCTCACGTTTGCAAAATAGGTGGTTATCAGTTTGCCACTTTTGGGAAAAACTGTCGGAATGTAACCACAATGGTTCACCAACTTGGACATACACTTTGCCTTGGTCACAAAAACCAACAGATTACCTCAACCTTTACCAGCGTGTTGGATATAGACGCCGTTAATGCTTTATATAAATGTCGTGGTAATGAACTAATTTGCCAATTTTTTAAAAGGTTTCCTAAATTTATAAGAATTTTCTGAAAAATTTATTTAATTTTCAGTGGGAGAATGTCATCGTCATAGGTGGGTTCCTGCTGCGTCTCTCTCACATGAAGATAAGATAAACATGCAAAGTTTTGGTTATGAAACAAAGGACGGCACCCCAATGTACCCATGCAGAGCACTTGCAAATGGAGAGTTCAGGGCGGGCATGTATGATGATTCGAAGAAAACCTGCCAAATTGCTGATGAATCACAAGTTCATGAAGTATCAAACGACGTGGAAGTTTTGACGATTCCTGGTGGCCTGCGGGAGAATTGCAATGTTTATTCATTGGTTGATAAAGACAATGCTTTACTAAACAATGCATTGCAAGTAGGAGGTTCATTGAAGCATGCGAGATGGACATCACATATCGCCTATGCCTCAATAACTAAATCAGATGGGGGAATCGAAAATGCAGTAGGAAATGTTTGGGCTGATGAAAACAAAGGATTTGAAAATGTTACTGAGATGACGGTTGGCTCTGTAGTTCATAAAGCGAATGAATATAAAATTTTGACATGTAATTTAGATACGGCGTGCATGGTTATGCAATGGTATGAGGATAGCAAGGGTTGCAATTAAATTTAAAGCAAGATTTACTAAAAAATAAATTGATTTAGTTTCCGAATAAATCTGATGAATTTTACCTTCGCTATAATTTACTTTGTTGTTTCCATCTTTGTCTATAATGTCTAATTTCTCGTTATGCATACAAAGGGCAATGAAAAAATGACGCTAACTTCACTTCTCAAAAATCCACAAAGATCATAACTTGTAGGTATTATTTCCTTTTTGATAGTATTTCTTGGTGAACTTCATCCAGCCACAAATTAATTTACGCCCCTTTCCTGTTTACTAAGTATGTAAAATCAAAACGACAGATGTGCAAACTATATAGGAATGCTTTTGCTTTACATATAAAACTCCACACACAAGTGATTTGCAACGTAAGTAGCAATTCTCCGGATTTCCTTTCTTGATAATTCATCCTGAAGTGAAAAAACACGTTGCTCGTTATAGCATGCAAAGTGGCAAATCCAATATAAACTTGTGTTTGTTTGCTGTCGAATAAATGAAGTGAATCATCTTCTTATAAAGTTTGCAAAAGATAAGTATTTAATGAGAAAATCTGGTGTGTCATGTTAAACACAGAAATCAAGTCATACAAAAGCTTTATTTGAGTATCAACTGCCTCTGTTCATTTTCTTCTTGATTAACTTGAGAAATATAATAGAAGCCGGTACAATTGTGCATTTCACATTGCAATCCAAATACTCAAAAAGGACTTAAAGTTCTCAAATAATTCATTTTACTCTTGTTGAAAATGAATTCCATTTATAAACCTTTCATTTTCATCTTCGTTTTAATATTTTTAAGCATCTGTCTTTTTCCTAGCTGCAACTCATTAAACGTTCATCCTGGAGCAAAGTGGCCAAATGGCGTGGTAAAATACAAATTTCATGAGGACCTCACCCTAAAGGAAATTTCAGAAGTCAAAAAGGCATTCAACGACTACCACACCAAAACCTGTATTAAATTTGTGCCTTGGCAAGAAGGTGACGTTGACTTCGTAAGTATTGAAATGAACACCCAAGCCCAAGGAAGCGGACTGACGTGTAAAGTAGGGGGCTCTCAACATGCGAAAATTGGACAAACAAGTAATAAACTAGCCTACATAGTAGAGCTTTTGGGATTTGCTCTTTGCCTGAATCACGAACACAAACGGGTGGATCGAGACAACTACCTGAGCTATCAAGAAGTTTGTAATGAACGGCCAAAAATATCTGATTCTCATGTGCCAATTGGAATCTACGACTATGAAAGTCAATGGCATTGGTCATGCAACAAGTGTGAAACGGGATGGCCAAAAATGCCGAATGCGACCAAATGTGGGCAAAGTGAGATTTCAGGTCTTAGTGTGCTCGATGCTGATGGTATCAACGCTTTATATAATTGCCAAGGTAAAAAATAATAATATAAAAATTATTTTCTTAAATACTTGCTTCATTTCATATTTAAAAACATTTTATTTTTTAAAGGCTGCCATAGGCACCGGTGGCGTCCCGTAGAAAACTTGACCATTGATGATAAGGCTAGCATGCAAAATTTTGGGTTTGAATCCCGAGATGGTACCCCATTATATCCTTGTCGAGCTAGGATTAGGGCTGGATCAGTAATTGCAGGGAAATATGATGAGACCAAGAAAAGTTGTCAAATTTCTGAGGATTTGGAACACTACGAAGTAACTAAAAATGTGGAGGTATTGACAATTCCTGGTGGTCTTAGTAAAGGATGTGGCATCTACAAATTGGTTGACAAAGTTGATGCTTCGTTAGCCAACATTGTAGCGGCCGGAGCATGGAATACAAATAACGACTGGAAAAGTTACGTTGTGTATGCATCCGTGAATGGAACGGATGGAAAAATTCAAAATTCTGTGGGAAATGTTTGGATTAAAAACGGAGCAAAGAGTTTTGAACGCTCTGCGGAAGTAGCTGTGGGAAATGCGGGAGTGAATGCAAAGGAATACAAAGTTTTAACATGCAGTATGGATACAAATTGTATGCTGGAAGAGTTGTATATTAATCGAAAGAGTTGTAACTAAAATAATCAAATTTATCACTTATATTTATGTAAAATTATATCCTTAAATTTTCTAATCTTTAACATCAAATTTTGTAAAATAAGGGTATAAATAGTGAATCTTATGCTATTCTAAATAAATTTAAGGGAAGTCAACACGTTTATTTTCATGAATTTCTCAAAGGTTTCATTCCTCAAGACTTGAGAGTAGGATAATGATTTGCACTCGTTGGTAGGCAAAAACAAGGGCTCTTAAAAGCACGGCAGATTTGATTCGATTTGTTGTGATTTAAAAAAAAGACGATCGATTCTTACCTTCGGCATTAAAGTTTTGTCTCGTAGTTATTTGCTCATCCTGCATTGATCTTTACCCAGCTTAACCATAGTCAACCCATTCCTTCATGCATAACTAAAAGTGTAGTATTATGAATTTTCTTATTGTAAAGGAAGTAAGAAGGGTGGTGTTGTAAGTATGATTCAACATAACATACACATATTTAAGTTAATAGCCATTTGACATGCATGTGCAGTATTTAGTTGAACCGAACGTGTACAGTGGAACATTTATCACGTTACCACAACCACATTTTTCCAAAAGATTTAACAGCCTTAATGGTAGAACTTTATTAATGACGTGCATCATGATTTCCCTTTATGTAATGACGAATTCTGATGAAAGAATTAAGGGAGTGCAGATCAGCTTACTGAATGAAATATCAAAAGTTTCAAACGCAACATTTAAGTTGATCGACAAGACAAAACTCGAGGGTTTTGTTCGCTTGTCAATGGAAGCTGGTCTGGGGTGGATCGACGAGCAGATCTAGCTTCCACAATTGGACCAACAACTACCAGATATGAAGCAGTGAAGTTTTTGACACCAGAGTATTTTGAGAGGTTGGTATTTTGTGTAAAGTTACCATCTGAATTTCAACAATGGGGAGCACTAATATATCCTCTTAGCCCATTAATTCTGCTGCTCACATTCCGCACTTACATTGCCTTCACATTGCTTCTCAGTTGGAAAATTGTATTGGAAAATCAAGATGACTACCTTTTCTCCGTCTTCAAAACATTTCCGCCCTTGTATACAATGTTGTTGGATCAGCCAACAACGTTCAAAATCAAAGGAAGTTCGAGAATGATTTCAGCTTTGTGGATCATCTTTTGTTTTATGATTGGCCTTGCATACAAAAGTAATTTGGTTGGACATCTTACTTTCTCTGGAAAGTCCAAAGTTCCCACAACTTTCAAAGAGCTTCAAGAAAATTCAAGATACACAATCATACTTCAATCAATTGGAGGGATGGAGTTGGAGCTTATCAGAAGCTCGCCAAGTCCGGCGATGAAAGGAATTGCTAAGAGAATGGTTATTGATACTAACGCTAAAACATGCTTGGGTGCTTCTGGAGCCAAAACGGTTTTGAATTTAAAAAAAATATAGCAAATCCTGTCTCCCAAAACCGATTCGGAATACTGTAACTGTTATGCTGTTTGGTGACTACATAAAGCTAGAACAAAGTAATGAAGTAGTTATTAATTTTGTATAGTATAGAATAAGTAAATTGCTAACAAATTCTAGCTGAGGAAACTTTATACTTATGCAAAATTAGTACGTGAATCGTTATCTAGTAAAAATAAGTATAACCTCGTCCTCGGCTTCATGGAAAGTGCGGTGGCCCACGGGATGAGGTCATGGAACAGTGCTTGACAGTGTGAGCGTAGTCTCCCGTCGCAAGGCACTTGCAACATTTGTATTTCCTCAGAAGGGGGCATGTCACAAGGCCCTCATCATCTTTTAACACATGGTTCTGATAAAATTCTCGTGGTTCTTTGTTCCTTTTGAAAAATGCACATCCTTTCTTCTGCTTCTTTGGTGCTGGTCGATGAGTACTTGACGCTGGCAGCCTTTCCACTTCTTCATCTCGTTCAGCTTTTGTGATACTCGCTTCCAAATCTTGTTCAGGCTGGTAGTGCTCCGGAGTTACATCAATGATAGGCAGCACCTCATTTTAGTCCATCTTGGTTGGTACATCGTCCAGATTATCTGAAATTCAATTGAAATATAAGTCCATAATACTTGCGTATGAACACCAAACCAATTTAAGTATAAAGTCCATTTACCTGTTACAATTAGTTGACTGTCAAGATTTTGATTAGATGATTTGTCAGTGGTACTACTCTTTGGAGTTTGCTGTAAATGCAGGTGTAGCTTCAGAGACACGACATCCAACAATTCTCGTTGCCAGCCTTCACGGTTTTCTTCCTGAAGATGATGCACAGGTGAAACGGGAGGAGGTTCCGAACTCCAAATCCATGGAAGCGGTAGCCGATGGTTCCGAATATTGGGGGCTGTAAACGATTACTGTCGAAGCAGGAAAAAGAGCACCCGGGTAAGGTATCCATTGACTACTTGGATTTGAAATCAAGGGCACAGGCCTTAGAGTGTTAATCCAATAGCGATTTGGTAGATCAGAATCATGGGTTTTCATAGACATTTTGCTGAGTTGCGATAAATCCAGGTTGGAGTTGGAAAGGCGGCATGGGTCCCTGCACTAGAGTAATGATGTAACGCAGCTCACCATTAGGGACGTATCTGTAACTAGCCGGTTGAGAAGGATATCCAACCTGGCAACTGAATCCAGGTCCTATTACAGGCTGTAACGTAATGATGATTATTCCAAGAGTTGAAGTCACCGTTGGGTTGAGTGTGGTACGGACCCGTTTGTGGCACCATCATCATCCCAATTTTACAAAAGTAAATACAAAAGTATTTACAATTGTTTGAGTAATTTAGCAATTTGAGTTTGAGTAATGAATAATAAAATTAGCTACACTACCTGATAGTAATTGACGTTTGGAAAAATTTGATGGTCAGCAGCAGAAAAATTAGCCCCGGAAGTATTCGGCGCGTCCATACGATAAGGTGCATAATATACGGGTGATGAAAGCTGGGGAAATTTCATTTTTGTGTAAGTAAAAGAACATCAGCAGAATACTGATCTTGCTTGTAAAATTTTGCCTCTAAGCCCCTTCTTAAGTATATATGTCCATTGCAATTAAAATTTGCTGTTGTTAAAATCTGTCAATTGCAGCCAGTCAAAAACTTAATCGGTAACGGTAACAATCTGTAAAATCTTATGCTTACTTCCTTGTCATCAAACACCTTATAAATATATTTTAACTAGTTTATTGAATTTAAATTATATTTTAAATTTTTACATCAAATCGAAATCACCACTGGAATTCTGTCAGCTTAAAGATCATTTGTTCCAAGCCAGTAAAGGGTAAATTTTGTCTCCATTGAAACTCGAACATTGAGCTGGCCTTGTTGCGTCCCAAATGGGGACTTTTATTTATATTTCTAAAAAGCATACCATATTTTACATTTGTATGAATTTCTCTCAATGACATGTGATTTATTCTAATTACTACCAAGAATTCTGTTTATGTTACGCTATTTATGTATGCAAGATTATTATTCATGTTCATGGTTTTTCTGAGACCAAGCTCAAAGGTCCAGTTTTCCATGAGTCTATAAAAAGGCAATGCAAGCCAATATTCTTCGTCCATTCTACGCTCCACTATTCTGCGTTACACATACATTATTTTACAAGAAGTAAACTCCGTTCAATTACCTTTTGACTGTGTATTAAAAGAAGCAAGTATTTCAAGTAACCTAAACCTATTCTATCGTTGTTTCTATATATCCATTTCATTTTACCCCAACGTCAAACCAAACCTTCATTCCTTTTCATTTCTCATCATCATTAAACTTAGGATAACTTTTACGCATAAGTACCGCACAGGCCTTATGTTCGAGTTTCAATGGAGACAAAATTTACCCTTTACGGGCTTGATTGGTTTCAATTTCCAATGTTATCTCCTGAAGAAGGTTTCTGAATTGAATCCGAAAGCTTGAGAAATAAATACGTTTATTAATTTAACATGGCATCTGTGAATTCCATTGAAGCTTCATCTTTATTAAAAGAGCTAATCCCTTCTTACTAATTTTCAATGATGTCTCCTTGGAAATCATCAGGAAAATTCAGGTCCTTGACTTTGTTAGGAAAACACGCGTTGGGGTGGGAATTGCAAGCTAACAAAGTCTACTTTAAAATCGATTCTTTTAAAACGCTAATTATGCAATAATTTTCTTAAAGATCAAATATGAAAATGAGGTAACAGACTTGACTAGAGTACAAAGGAAATCCTGCATATAAATTATATCTATCATCATTATTTTAGGAGTAAATAAAAATTTCTACGAACCAAGTTCATCACAAATGTATTTCATCTACATTTGTATGCATATTCCTGCAAATACACAGTTCTGCGTTCACTTCGTATGAGCGAAAACCTCGAAATATTAAGATGGAACTCATTAAAACAAAATGTTACATTCTACCTGTAATTTCAACCTGTAATATTTGATGCAATTCCTCAATTTACGTATGACACGTTTTCTGGCATGAATACTACTCAAACTAAAAGTAAATTATTAACAGTGGACAATATTTAATCATAATTTCAGCATACCAAATAGAAATATAAAAATTCAGGCTCCAACTTTGTAATTCAGTGATTTTGTACTTTGAAAAATAAAATTTACGCACAAGAATCAGTATGTTGAAGACAAATATTCACAATATTCAAACATCTACGTTATACACTTTTTACTATACATAAAATAACAAGTATTTTAATCTTGGACACAATATTTTTATCTTTAGATAAATACTGATTGTCACAAAATATTTATAAAATCTCTTGAATGTTGAAATTATTACTTGATGCTGGTAAAGTACGTCCTTTGCAAACATTAAACATTGTGAACACCCCAGATCAGTTGAGCTTTTAGAAATTTTACTCTAATCAGACATTTCTTCATCTTTCGAACTAAATCTAACTCTTCCCACTCCTCCCTCATTTTGATTACATCAACATTGAAAACTGTTTTGATGCTGTGAAACATAAAATAAAAACAGGTTAGGGTTATGCATTTGATTTGATAAAAACAATTATATTATGACTTATGACACCGTTCAACGTGCATTTTCAATTCATTTACCTTTCATCACTCATCAAAAAGAGTGCCAATTGTAAAAGGCTTTGCTCTGAATTAATTTGGAGTTGTTCTGCATCTCGTCCAAACTCTCCGTTTCTTTTGAACAATGGATGACCAGTCTGTAAAAGGGATGCATGGACTTTTACCATTTTCCTTAGTTGCTCACTAAACAGCTCCAGTAAGTCCATTACAATGAATGTAACATTGGTAATTGCCTCATGAGTTTCCGAATCCAATGGCATAGTCATGAAGGTTTGGGTTTCTTTTTTGACATTGTTGGAAATTCGTATGAATTCCGTTTGCTGTTTTTAGAAAAAATCTAAAAAAAATCAGTATAAGCTCTCATTTGTAATTATTCTAGATTTTTGTGGTCAGACACCTATTTTGTAAAAACTCATTGTTTGGAGTAGCACAGATACAGTAAACAGAAACGTTTTAGAGTTAATGGATTCTTACCTCAAGAAAGAAGCGAGTGAAAAAGTTTGGTTTTGTGTTTAGTAATAGAAGAAATGCAAAAAGAAACTGATAAAAAGGCATTTTAATGAGCACAAACTCAATAACTTTCAACAATTTTTGTGTTGCTGTTTTTAATTCAGAAGGTCTTTATAAGAAATGGAGCACAATGGATGTATGTGAAAATAAGATATATGATATGTGAATGATAGCTGCAACTACTTGTGACTTGTGAGTACGCTATTGCTCGAGTGATGAAATCTCTCGTCGTGGTATTTGAGTGAGTGTGTGTGGCCAATGTAAATATAATACTGATGATGATAGTGTTACTAATCCCCAAGTACAGGCAAGAATCAAATTCCAATTAAATGAATTTCTATCCCTCAATGTGGTATGAACTCTAGATCGAGTGACTTTGCTCACTTTTCTTGTTTGGTTTGCTAAATCTTGAACATAGAGAAATGACATGTTGAGTAACAAATTTGGTGCAACAGAACAGGGTGCAAAAAAGTAAAATTTCATACCACTGGGTGTACAACCTCAACCTCTGATAATAAGATAAGTCGCTGATTATAGCTCACTTCTTGGGAGAGCATGAAATAAAGTCTAAAAATGTTACATTTATGTATTTATCCTTTTCGTGTCATCATCACCATGTACATCGTCCGTGTCATTTCCTTCAAGAATGCATGTAGCATTCTGCCAACTACTTTGGAATACCTAATAAATCCTGTGGGAAGCTAAGAAAGTCAACTTAGCCCTTCAAGGTATTGTTTTGTTATGTATATTTTGCAATACTACTCCAAGATAAAAAGTTGCTTCCTTTGAGAGGCTTTTTACAACGTACTAATATAACTGTTTTTATAAGAGATAGTTTATGCTATAGGAATTTTTGGAGGAATTTATGCTTGATCTTTTTTATACTTATGTATATGTACAGTCAGTAGTGGCTAAAAAACTTAGTTGAGTAATCTACATCTCGCAGGACACTTTCTGCAATTAGAAACAGCAACACAAAGCCCCTTTTAGTCAGCCACCCGGCTGTGTCATTAAAATCCATACATTTATTTCTGCGACTTATACATACATAGTTTAAAGTTTACACAACAACATTAGTCTCCAAATTTAACATTAAGCTTACTAACCTGCGAATGGTGATGTGTACTTTTTAACACATTTTTAACGTGGAATTTCTTCATCTTGGTACGTACAAGTATTCCTTTTGCGTTTCGGAAATTCAAGAAAAATATCCAGGCTGGGCAAATAAATAGGAATATGTTGCGAAGCAAAAACATCTCAAATACCGAGGCAGATGCAAGGAAGCATTGTTTTTATCTCTTGGAGTAGATCGGATTCTGCATTTTCCATAATACTCTTGTAAATAGACAAATGTATGCATTACAACATACCAGTATACAGTCCAAAGCCAAAAGTGGCATTTCGTTTCGTTTCCAAAGGAATGCGGTTCTAGGAAATTTTAAAAGCTCTCAAAAGGTGATTCTATCATACTCATTACTACCCGTAGACGATTATATATCTCCTCCTGTGGTTTAGGTTAACGTTCGATAATGAAAGTAGAATGGCTTTTAAAATACGAATCAAGGACATGGATGATTGGGATGCCAGAAAAGCAAGCGTTCAGATATCATTCCTGAGTAATTTGGGTATACATTTGCTTATGCTCGTTTTTATGCTGTGTGTGGGATTTCTGTGCCGTAATGCAGTGATCACAGACTTTGAAAGCTAAAAGAATGTGAGAGTTTTTTTTATATGACGCTGCTCTTCATTTGTGTTACTTCTCTCGTCTTTAGGAATAATCTGTGGAATAGTTCAACGTAGAATTTGGAAAGCAAGCATGCAATGCCATGGATAATATGATAAGAAATCATTTCCACATTTGAACTGAGGATTTTCTTAAAGCACATAATGAGTTAACATGAAGATAAAATCATAGTTACATATGCTTTGTCTGCCTTTTTTATGTATAAATTACTTTTTAGCCGAACCGTCGAAGGTGCATGGAAGGGAAACTATGAACCTCTGTAAAATCTCATGCCACATGTATTAGTGATTTTTTATATCGTGTAAACAAATTCTATCTCGTGGTAAATTAAAAATATGTATGAAAAGAAAGCATTTTATTTTCACGCATAAAGTTGCTAATAATATATATTCAAAAGCATAAAATGTTAAGCATGTTGAATAATATTCATATGCAAAAAAAATCAACTCGTACACAAAATGTTACTTAAAAAATAAAATTTATAAAATTCGACCTCATAATAATTCACAAATGAACACTTTGAAAATAAGAAACAATTATTTTGCTATACAATACCTAATTACCATTTATAATACATAATTTCATAACCAATTACAGGATTGTTTTCGCGCATCATCTCGTCCTACATTTTGAAGTTAATTTTTGTGTTTTATCTGTTTTGTATTTTCATAACGTATAAAGTAAATTTTAATATAACGACTTACAATTTAAATTACACAATATTATTCACACCATGCAGCAAGTTTTGGTTTTTACTCAAGTACTAAGGAAGGTTTTGATTCTAACTGACAGATAAGCTAAATTGTTACTTTGAATAACTTGTGAGGCTAATTAGGCATTCGTGTGTCAAGGTTAACACCATCTTCAATCAATGAGTTTTGTATACAAAGGAACGCGTATTATATACTTAGATTCGAAATTTCAAAGTACCTGAGCAGGTATTTCACTACACCACCGTCACAATGGAAAAAGTAGGAGAGTCTAAACCAAATGTAACCAATCAAGAAAAGAAATCTCAAGGTCAAGACACTGGAGCTGGTGAAACTCTGCAGATGAAAAAGCTTCCCAAACCCTTCCCTCAGTTAATTTTGCAGTATGTGATCAATGACATCAATACAAAGAATTTTTTTATGGAATTGTCTCAGACCTTTCCAACAACCTGTAATCGACCAAAACACTTGAGGACTTGGGAGTGAATTTGATACAAACCATCAAAATGAAAGACTTGGATTAGGATATATTGCAAAAAGATAATGAAGGGAGTGTCAAAGTTACACTTGCTCGTACGGACATGGATCCTAACAGTCTACGAGCTCTAAACTCTCATTTGGCTCAGAATGGATCTTGGAAAGGCTTTGAAATGGATAGTTCCGTTCGCACTGTGGTGGAGCAAATTTACAACGTTGAAATGAGAAGAAAAATGACTGACATCGAGGGGAGACGCTACCTACACGGCAACAGTTTCGGGCAAAATCAGCACAAAATGAATCCGATTGCACTCAGTCTCCAAGTCCACAACAGCTTCACAAGAGAGAATATATATATAAATATATATGTGGCCAATGTGGTCGTTAATCATCCAGAAAAGGACATTTTGCTCGACACGTAAGTTGAAAAAGCAAAAAATGCAAGATTTGTGGGGCTGATCACACCAACACCAACAAAAACTTCAGCATGATACAGCACAGGAGAGAGGTGCATCACAAAGAGGGTATTCGACCATACATGACGCAAAGAATGGCATAAGTATTTGACTTGTTTTTATGTTTTAGTAGCTAATAAGATTCTTTTATAACATGAATTGCTGTCACCTTGTACCTTGTGTGATTCTGCAATTCATACTACCAACGGAGAACTCTAGAAGCGTTTAGAGAAATCTTGGATTAGATTGAGGTTCGTAAGTTAACGGATCAATTGAAGACTTTTACGCCGTGAAAGTAAATGACAGAAAAGAACTCGTCCTCTCCATCATTCTTGTAAAGCAAGAAAACCCTTTTCGAAGGGTTGCATTATGATTGAAATAAAATTGAGGTGGTTATCATTTCAGAATAAAGATATATTTTACTACGGCTCAGGTGAAATTGAAGTTTTTACATAGGATACGCCAATTTTTAAACGTTTATTTTGAACTGAAAGCTCAATCTTACCTTAATTTCGCTTTCCATCTACTAAAACATTTTCTTACATTATCAAGTCTGGCGTTAAATAAGGCCGGCCTCGTTTGTTAAATGCTGTCATCGACAACATCCTAGATTTTTACATTGGAATTGAGCCTGAAATGTTTGGTAGTTCAGTGGTTTATACGACGCTAATTGCGTAGTTATGTTACGTTCAACTGACGGTGTATCCCAATATGCTTATCCAAAATTGATGCAAAATGGTTCTTAAACTTAAATAAAAATCTTGTTAATGTTTGCATCCACTAACCATCAAATTGTTTCAGAATCATCAAACGTGTCGATTGTTGATTTTAAACGTAGAAACTAAAAACAAATACTGGTTTGAAAATGTAATCTTACATTGATAACATTTTCCACCTTGCAAAACGTTTGCTGGCTAACAAATGGCTTATCTGCAAACTGACTAATACCACATTAAGCAAATGCAACAACGTTTCACGAGTCCAAAGAAACCGTTACTTTGTCGACGAGAAACTGAAATGCATTTTCAAGCCACGCTAAAAGGAACAAACATGAAGCCCTGAATTTAAAAAAAAATATTACAACTAAATTAGAGTTTTGAGAGTAGAGACATCGTTGTCTATTTTAGCAAAACCCTTTTCAAGTAACTTCCCTTTGGAACTCCACATACGATCGCATACTGGCAAAAACCGTCCCATTGTTCAATATGTGAACAATCGTTTAGTAGAAACAGCTCTTTAAAGACGCACACGCTTCAAAGGGCTTACACGAAGAGAAACGTTATATATGTTTCAAGTGCCGTAAAAAAATCACACAAACTAAAATTTGAAAAGCCATACGAGATCCCACACTGGAGAAAGCCTTATGTGTCATGTATGTCAAAGGGCTTTCAACTACAGTCAAAACCGTGCCAAACACATATTTTTAACTCATACTGAAGAGAAACCAACACATTCGCTTACATACTAATACATTTACATTTTGCAGAATAGCCTTTGCAAGTGCGATCTTTTTATCAAACTGTCCAACATAAATTAGCTGAAGAGTATTGTAATCTTACATTATAAACCTGTTAAAACGTTTACTTCGAGATGAAATTCGATCTTACATTAATTTCGCTTTCCATCTACTAAAACGTTTTCTTGCATTGTAAAATCTGGCTTTAAATGAGTTCAGTCTTGCTTGTTAAATCCTGTCAGGGAGCTAAAGATTGCAACGGCAGGACTTCGAGCACCGCACTAATCAACTTCAGGAAGAGGTAATGAAGTACCGTGAGCCACAAGCAGGAAACTAGAAAAGGTCAAGAAGTTACTAGAGGACGCAACTACGAAGACCCTTCAATTGAAGGAACGAGTGGAACAGTTACTAAAGGAAAATATAGCTTTGGTGTGTCAAGCGAACCAGAACCGGCGGAAGGTCTGAGCACAGCTTGTTGAAATCAACTACAATAAAAGAGGTATGAGCTCCGGAAGAAAAACGAGGAGCTGCTCAGGTCAAGAAGTGATGTCATTGTTTGCCAAAGACAGGACGCTTAAGCGGAGCTACAGCGCCAGTATGATGACTTGTAGAAGAAGGTGCTTCAAAGATATCATGCGGTGCTCCACAACACACGAGAGGAGGAGTCTAAGGAACTGAAGAAGCGGGAGAATATCTTGCAAGCAGCAGTTATCAGAGAATTCAAGTAAAAAATACAAATGCTTACATGTGCATTTTGGTATTTTTAAATCTCTCCAAAGAATATGCAAGTTGTATCAAATATAAATTTTCATACGAGTGGGTTGTGTGATGCAGAATTGTTCATCCATAAAGGAAGTATAGAGGAGAAACAATTGCTATATGCATATATGTATGCATGTATATGATACGCTGAACATTACCAAATGAGTAATGCTCTTTCATTCCATATCTGTGACCATCTCATCTTTGACTTTAACTTTAGGAGGGTGTATGAGTAAATACTCCAACAATATAAAAACTCAGATAACATATTAGCTCAGATGAATATCACAGAACGTAAATGAATTCGGTGTTTGCAAATTAAAAACAATAAAAATCTCGAAGGGAATGAGCATTTGGCTCACCCGCGATTATAAAGTTAATGACTTCATTCTAAACCCTTTTAGTTCTTGCTCAACAACTTGCTTTCACTTTGTGAAATATGAATAGCCACCGTCCGTACCTTTGTGTAAACAAAGAGGATAATACCAGCTGCATATACATATGAAACTTTTGCAATTAAAAAACTTGGAAATTTCAGGTGTTTCCTTGCTTTCAAAGAAGGAATATAGCATCATATATTGTCAGAGTTTTAAAAGAAAGAAGGCTAAATCAAATAAAATGTGAAGAGCAGAAATGGCACTACTTTACGCGTTCCTTGTTAAACTCATTCATTGAATAATTTAACAAATCTCATATTCCCCATTTATGTATTTCCTGTGGATTGAACACTGATACAATCTCTTCGTGTTACTTTTATTATCTTCTGACAATCGCAATGTATCACGATAATGAACGAGTTTGTAATTTTCCCGTATCATAACTTCAAATCATCTCCCTTTCTCGTTTTTAATTTGATAAAGGGATGTAATATATAAAATAGAATTTCTTTCAATAGAATCTGCGCGTATTCATGTTCATGAAAGTCAACTAAATAATTTACAACTTACTACCAAAACTTGCTGTGGGAGTGACTGTACCGTTTACCAAGAAACAAATACATGTTTGTTTGATTGAAACCTACATAATTCTATTAATATATAACTAACTTATATGAAACATTGGTTTAAAACTTAACTAAATTAGTATTATAATTAAAACATGACTTCTTAAAAACTAATTTATGAGTTAACTATTAGCGTTGTTAAATTTGATAACTTATCCCATGAATTTCATAAAAAATTATTACGTGATTATTGTAACCAAAGCAATATTTTTATTTAAAAAAATATAGAAAGCATGTGTGCTGTACTATTTGCTTATTTAGGAATGTAAAAAGGTCAGTGTAAAATGTTCATTATCCCTAACAATTTTCTGCCCGATTCATACATACATCATACATAATATCTATCGTTTAACATATAAATTCAATGAAATTCATGGGCAAGTTTCGCCTTTTTAAATAACTAAATAAAATAACTTATAGAATAATACAAATTCCAAAAACCTGGTTCCAGTAAAGCTTTGGTATGATGAAGGCCAGGTCTGCATGTCCAATAAGAAACCATGAGCTCTGGCAATTGGTCTCCTACGATGTTCTATAATAAAAATAAATGACAACGCCATTTAACTTAAGGGCAACATTCTCTACTTATCTAAAACTAGTGCAAGTGACGCCACCTCTTTTCCTTTGTGGTTTTGTCTTATTATCATAAGTATGAGATGACATGAGATGTATATATGTAATAATGTAAAAATGAAGCAAAAATACTGAACTGAATGCAAGAATATAGTTTTTCTACAAAAATAGCTTTCATCATTTCAATAATGACAAGTATAATTAGCGAAGTGGTAAGAAATTTTCCATGTATATTTGCTCTAGTACGATGAAAAGTAAAAAAATAGTAAGGCAACACGTAATGCATAAACCCAGCTTAGTGACAAAAACATGTATCACAAATCACTAGTGAACCCATCGTACTCTCCGACGAAGGATAGTCATTTGAGCCTGAAACCCCATTGAATTCTCTAACGATTCATACTACTTTTTTTGGAACAAATAGCCTGTTTACGTTGTTGCTACTAGTTACATCATCGTGAGTTTGGATTGGTAACACTAACAACAAAGATAAGCATTAAGAATGATTGGCTAACAAACATTGTCTGCTCTGGTATGAATGTGATTGGTATAAATCAGAACAATTAACAAGAAAATAAAAAATATATTATGCAGGATTTTTGCCTTTGAAAAAACATGTACCATACTATACATTTATCATGATATGCATGTACGTTTTCATTTCAGAGAAAAGAGGGAATAAAAGCTGTTGCATTAACATAAAAATAATCTGTGCAATGATCGAAAATCGTGAAATAAAACCGAGGTCTACAACTTGATTTATATAGAGGTATGTGAAAGAAAAGGTAGAGAAATTAATTATTTGTTGGTTGTCTTACCTGATTTGTGTGCCTGATACTGATGGATTGAAGATTTCCTCCTTCCAAATCATCGTGACAAGGTATATACATCCTAGATTAGTAAATCGGATAAGGCTGGTAGAGTACAAATAGAATTCATGAACTGATGACTCACTGCAGGAAAAAAATATATGCTGTTATATATAATAATATAGCCTAAGTTAGGGTATACCCAGAAATATTTCATATACAAAATAAAAGTACAAAAGAGTTTGCAACGAGAGTATGTACGTGTTAGAGCAATGCATTACTCAACGATTTCACCAAGCTTTGGAGTAGGAGAATCCAAAGAGATTACATGTAGACACACATAAGTTTGCATTGACAACTCTTTATGTGTAATCTCTTTGGGAAAATCATTGATGTAGAAAAAGGGTATGAAAAACACATATTCTTAAGGAGATACATATACATACTACACAATTCTTTGCAAGTGCAAGTTACAAAGCGGATTATGGGTCCAAGCAATACTAGTACACGCACTCACAAAAGGAGAGCAGGAACAAAATCAAGAAATGAAACCAATGCTAAAATTCACAAGCTCGTATGCAGCTTCTACAAAAAGAACATGCAACTACAACCATTACTTCATAAATACACTTTCATAAATGTAAGAGAGAAAGATGAAAGAGAGAATATAAATGTAACAACTTTTCAGAGAGTATTTATGTATGTGACTTGGGAATGAATCCTATTGTTAATTATTGTCATGAAATTAAAATATGATACAGAATTCCCAGTATTTTTGTTTGATTACATGTCATTATTGAAATTATGAAAGTTATTTTTGTAGCAAAACTATATTCTTGCATTCAGTTGCTATTTTTGCTTGATTATAATACATTCTTACATAATAAAAAAGCATGTTAAATTCATAAAAAAACACAAACCGTCGTAACAAATTTGCTTTTCATGCTTATCTAAGTAGTAAGTTAATATCTGCGTAAAATTTACTGCAATTTTACCATTTCTTTGTCTGGATTAAATGCATGCTCTTCGCTCTGATGCATGTGGTAGGATAGGAAACTTTATTAGCGTGTTTTAGATTGAGCTGTTCATGTTCATCTTACTTGAAAGCGTCATTCATATGCATACAATATAGCTCTATTCCCCTACTACACAATATATCTGTATAAATATGTATTTATATACATATTACTTTGTTCCTTTCATGACATCATGACTGTTGTAAATGTGTTTCTACCATCTAGACAGTTTGTTGGCTGAAAATACTTTTACAATGAGTTGTGCTGTTCATTAGATATTGAATTGAAGCCTTTGGAAAATTGTATGCAATATATGGCATCCTGCACATCTTCAGTACAGCATAAAGAAAGTGCGCATAAAAATGAAAAGAAAACCCATCCTTTGTAGATATGTAAGCATGATCGTTGTCAACTTGTTTTTTTAGCTGCATACGATACATATTCTTACGTACATAGATAGATATATAACACACAATTCTTTGCAAGTGCAAGTAACAAAGCGGTCGAAAAAATACAAGTACACGTACTCGCAAAAGGAGAGAAAGACCGACACACAGAAATGAAACTATAGCTAAAATTCACAAGCTTTTATGCAGCTTACAAAAAGAACATGCAAGTGAATGCAACCACAACTTGCACCATTACTTCATAAATGTAAGAGAAAGAGAGAATATAAGTATAAAGATTTTTCAAGTAGTATTTATGTATGTGACTTGGGAATGAATCGCATTGTTAATTTTTTTCATGATTAAAATATGATTCGGTTCTAACAAATAGGTTTTAACATTTCATAGAAAAAAATAAAAATTACCTGCTTCCTGCATGTATGTACTTCCTTATGCGATTACATATTTCGCTCCACGATAGCCACATACAGTAAAAGAAGGAGGAATTTATGCAACCTACAAGAATGGAACAAAAAATACAACAGTGGAAATTAGCTTGGGTTTTTTGAGTGAGGTGGACAAAGTACATTCCGCACACAGAATGATTGAATGTTACGAAAAATTCGTCGAGTCATTATAAAACAAATTCTTGAGTTTGATGTATATTATGACTACAAAAAGTCATACAAGGTAATCCTAAACACTACAGAAAGAATCCTAGAAACTAATAAAAATATCAAAAGCTTTAATTTACCTTTTTCCATGTTCATTTCACTTTAACCACCGAAAGTTTTGGTAGTTTTACAGAAGCACAGACACAAAACTTTAACTTTCCTTTTAATGTTTCCGATTTTGATGCTCCTCCTCCTTTGCAACTTTAATAAAACTGTATTTTTATGCTTGTTAGCGAATTTTAAAAATGCATAACGGCCGGAGCGGCTGGGAAGGACAGTCCTTTCCCTATGCCGCCGCTCCGATGAAGAATAGAAAAGATCCCGTGGCTATGGCTATACTCACGGACTCTTTGTTGCTAGCTTCGGTCTTGTCCTTCTCATCTTGTGTCTTCTCTTCCTCATCTCGAGAAAAGAATCTTCTTCATCTAGCTGCAGCGAATAGTTGAACGTACAGTGTGTTCAGAACAGAATATAAAAGAACGTTGGACTCCAGTACAGTTTTCCTCCACCCGTCAATTTTAACTTCCCTCTTTCCACTAACGGATACATGAGGGAAAGAGATTATTAGAGAGCGTACGTGACAAAGAAAATCAAAGGTTGTATGTCCTATAGTAAGAGTAAGTAGCTAGCTAGTCAACATGAACATGACCATTTGATGTTGCTTTGCTGGAAGAGCTCAACGCAGTGTGAAGCACTGGTTTGTTGTGCGCTAGAATGGAATCCACGTCGGCAAATTTTGCTGATGTAGAAGGAGAACAGGATTAATCGTGAATCTGAAAAAGTGATGTAAATGTATTTACTGCTTGATGACAACGATGAATAAACCCTTTTGGTTTGCTTGTACTCTGTGTGGTTCAGATCAGGAGTACAGTACAAGACATGTAGTACATCTTACATCTCACTCCAATGTTTTTCGCAATTAACTACATTAGAGTTGAACTCTCTCAATGAAGGCGATACAAAAATAATATTTCATACACGTCACATCATAACTTGTAAAAATGGGATGATGATCTGGCAACTTGCCACAAACTCCCCTTGTCCTTTCGTCGCATTATGTAGTCAACGTTCTACGTCAATATTATTGAAGCATTTAGTCAAGTCTATGTCTCTCTATGTTGTAGCTTTGTGTATGTACACCTTTCATAAACAAAGACGTGTCATTATTATATTGGTTATTACATGCGGAATGTTTATATGCAAATGGCAGAAACAACAGAACTCAACGTTGTAAAATTGCAATATCCAGTTAGAACTGTTTATGTAAAATATGAGTCTGTCTGTGTCAACATCAGATTTATAATTATGAATAAAATTTTGATATGGGTAACTCCAATGCTGAAAAATATGCTTAAAATAATTGTAAAATTCTTCAGCTCATTGTTTAGGTTTCTCTGGCTGTCAAATAATTTTCAAATTGACTAATAAAACCTTTCATCAAGCGTAAAGTACTTTAGAGGTTTGACAGATAGTCTGAAGAACTTAATTTGTGGTTTTAAATTAGAGAAATACTTGCGACTTCATGCAATCCTGCCACAGCATAAAAGTTTTTCATTCGATACTTATACAACATATTCCAACGCTGAAATATGAGAAATGGTTTGAAAACTATATCTTGCTGCGCACAGGTTTACAATTTGAACCTTAACTAGTATTGCATGTCGCAGTACCGAAAATTATATATTATCCAAGGTAATCTTCTTTCTCAGAGTGTATGCATCTAATGCATCATCATCCACTTTTACTTTCCCGTTACTTTTTAGTGAAAAAAGCATGCACAACTATTGGTCTTCAGAATTATTCTTGAGACAAAGAACTCGCGAAAGCGTGATATTCCTAGCGGAAGGTGAAAAAATGAGTGACTGTATGCATTATAGCAAGTCATAAAAAATCAATCTCCTCAAGCTACCATGTTCTATGTAAATTATAATACTTCTTCGTTCCTAACTTCATAAACCGATTTTATACTTAAAGATACAGTTATAAACTACAATCATTTTATTGCAAGAATGAATTCACAAGATCATATGAATATGTCATGATTGAATACTTTGTATATTAAATCTTATTTTTATCTTGTTATTAAATTTACTATCGATTCATAAACCTGTGTGTCATTTCACAGCTAAGTGTCAGCAGGTCGTTGGAACACTGTTACTGTACTTTGAGTGCCCAGTTCTGTGAAAATTAGAAATAAAACAACCTAACATTAGTTATGAATACTATTACTATCTTTTTACCTCGAACGAATCAACCACCAACCTATGTATCCATCGCTGAATGACAGCTCATTCACGTTTACCATCCTTTTGAATTGTAGAAGTTTATCAAAATCAATTTTGGACAATGCTAATTTACGGAATTATCCAAGCACCAGTTAGAGACTTGAAGGTCACGTTCAGACTCGTGTGGGTGGAGGCCTAGCTCGACCAGTTGAGGTCGATATTTATAAACTAATTGCTCCAATAGAGAACTAACTTCTGAGCTTCGTGCCACCAATGTAAAAGCAGTCAAGCTTGTGAGAGGAGGCAACAAGGTTGAAGCAAGGCATACCTTCCATATCCACCCCCACATTCAGCTCCCAGTCCAATTTCAAGAAGTAAGGACTCCAAATTAGGAGCTCCTTTTAGCATCTGAGTGAGGCAGTGGCAGAGTTGAGTCGAATCCTTTCCAAAGAGAATATGTAGTCCTATATGTTTTAGATGTTTCCCAAACTTCTGGAATAGGGTCAAGGCTCGTTTCATTCTTTCACTGTCTTTCAATCCCAAACGTAGTACTCGGGAAGAAAATGAGTTTTCTAAAGTACATTGTGCAAAGGTCGTCATGAAACGAGTGATCTCCTCCTTCGTTCTGAGGTCGAAAGCTTTTGATAGCCAGGCTGGTTTTGGGTGTGATGGGTCAAAGAGAAAACTATCCCCTACAAGACTGATTTCCTTGTTTAGGCGGCGTGAAGCGAGAAGGGAGTTCCTGGCTAAAAACCCTTTCTTGATGAGGAGATGAAGAACCTGGGAAATAGGTAAAAAGGATATATGAATGTATATAGCTACAGACAAACCCCATTGCACCCAAGAAATTAAATAGTCAACCTTGTAAACTCACCAGATTGGCCAATTTTGGCTGAAGCATGCTGTTGAACCAGTGGCTCGTGTTCGCCAATGACTGAATGTCATTAGGTACTTTCAAATTTTCTATGACCTTCGGCCAACAATCCTACGCAAAGCAGAATAATGTAGCATATAAGAGATATTAATCTGGGTTTTCTACACATGTCAAAACTTAAATCATTGGCTTACTAGCAAAGCTGGGATGAAACAATCATAATCATCGTTGGCGTTGTTCTCATTGGGATTTTTGATGGCACAAATATGTTCCGACAAATGGTGTTCCATTGTTAGATATTTTAATTGATAGTTTGGAAGTTTGTTTTTACTAGACCAGCAAGAAGATTAAAAGGAGCATTGCGGAAAACACAATAGGAAATCTGAAGAAGAACCAATCGTTTGGTCAGATCGCTAAAGATTAAAGGTACCAACTTACTTTTTTAAATTATAATAGACTTTACTAAATACATTTATCATCAAATGTTGTGGAGTAACCTTGGCATAATTCATAGTCATAAAGTCATAATTTTAATAAAATGAACTTCTTGGCTCTTGGTTGTTCGCAAAGTGCCCCATGCTGTTATATTGTTTGGCACGAACTTACAATTTCGTATTTGAAAAAAATCAAAACATATGTGGTCACCTTTTGGAATATGAGCTGGGATTTTGATACTTATTTCAAAATATCAATTTTTTTGTTAGATAGTTAAAATATTTGGATTTGTTACATTAAAGGAAGTGTTTAGTGTACATTAATTATCGTTCTTAATTTGCAATAAAAAATGTCCGAAAAGTCAAGCCAATCAAATATTGACGAAGGCTCTGAAATGTCAGTGGAGTTCATTGTCTACACTTTGGTGGGATGTATACTTTTACTAGTAAGTTGGTTTGCGTATTGGTTCTCGAACCTGCGAGTCGTACCAGCAGCGCCGGAAATTCAAGAACAGACTGGAAACGATATTCTTCGTCATAATCGGGCAGTTGGAAATAGAAGGCAGATTGCTCAAAATCGGAGAGAAATGGTTGTTAATGACTCTGACTCGGAAGGAGAAAGAATCCACGAAACTGGAGGTGATGCTCAGAGGGAGGCCCAACTCCTTGATGAAAAACTTAAGGATCCTAAGTTAGGTGCTAAGAAACGAGCCAAGCTGGAGGCCAAGGCTCAAAAGCAACAACAACGTGAAGCCGAAGCGCGAATGCGAGAAGAACGGAAGGCTAAGGAAGCCTTGGAGCAAAAACAGCGTGAAGAACGAACGAAACAGGAGGCAGAAGATGAGAAACGGATGGAAGAGGAGGAGAAAAGGTTCCGCGAGGAGAAAGTGCGACGTGAGATGGAAGAGTATATGAAGATGAAAGAAATGTTCACAGTTGAAGCGGAAGGTTGTGATGCCGTGGAAGAGGAGGAAGAAGTCAATCTAATTGAGAAGTATCTCGATCATATCAAAGCGAAAAAGGTGGTTCTGTTTGAAGAAATTGCAACACAGTTTGGACTCAAGGTGCCGGATGCCATTGACAGACTCAAATCCCTCGTCAATGAAGGGAGACTCACTGGTGTTATGGATGATCGTGGGAAATTTATCTACATCTCAGAAGAAGAGTTGGGAAATGTTGCCAAGTTCATTAAGAAAAGGGGCAGAGTTTCTATTGCTGATCTTGTTGAGAATTCGGCTAATCTCATCACACTTATTTCAGAGATCCCAGAATTCATCACATCAAACAAGTAGTGCTTCTGTAATTTCATTCTAAAAACATTGTTATCTTTTATGATTTTTACACTTTAATGGTTCTTTGTAAATAAATTTTCTAAAAAACTAGCAAGATTTGTAGCGCAGGGTGGTTTATTGTGTCAAAGAATGTTGCGCATATCAATTTGGACCGTCGTGGTACAATGCTTTAGTTAAAGTGTAGGTGGTGGCTATTATTTTATGATGTTTAGCGATGTCAGTTAGTTAGAGGTGGTAAAATGATGATGATGATATTGCTTTAGCAAGAGTGTACCTTATAAATGTATATGGAATAAAGGGAAGGTAGGCAAGGTACAAGAAGAAAAGGAAATTGAAAGGTAGATAATTTATTTCCGTCAAATTGGGGTAAAGTGAAACTAATCGTGAAGCTGGCCAGAATGCTTGGCAGCAATTGAATGAGAACTGAGAGCGTAGAGTGGCCGATATCATCCATCTAAAAAAAATAAAAAATGGAGGGGTTAGAAACGAGAGGATTGTTACCATTCCTAATTTTACTGATATTCTACATTATCCTGGGGCTAGGGATTCTAATCTTGTGTTTAGTGAATGAAATTATTCGCCTTTGTGTCTCATTTTATTTGCAAACGAAATACAACGGAAAAATCATACTGGTTCCTGATGGAACGGATGCTCTTTGGGCTGTGACAGGCCAAAGGTTACTTAATGAAGTTTAGGCTGTCATGCGTAATGTTCGGTATGAAAATATTAATATGTTCATAATCTTGATTGTAATAACTGTGGGAGAGACAACTTTATATGTAACTATTGTACATGGAAAGTACTTTTTATTAAGGCGTAAATTTCTACATGAATGGGAAGACTGAAAGAGCCCAAAGTAGAGCCGAATAATGTGTATATAAGTAATGTAAGTAATATATAGAGAATAGCTGGAGCTCCTCAGCTATCTCAAGGTGAGCCTCGTTTCACGACTGCTGCCTTCCTTCAGTGATGTGGTTGATTTTATGGTATGGATGTGGAGAATAGATAATGTATACATATGAGGGGCTACAGGGCTCTAAAAAGAAAGAAAATGACAAGAATGGTTGTTATTATCATAAAAATAGAAAAACATATTCCAGCGCAGATAATCAAAGAAAATTTTGAATTTTTAATGTCTACTTTTATTGAGAATATCCATCGTCGTTTGACAAAGCCAGAGGGACTAGTGTCCCTAAACATTCCTCGCATAATGCATAAGCCCATTAACCAAAATTTGTTCAGTGTTGATGTTACGAGGGAGGTAGAGCACTCGAATCAGGTTAAGGATATAGTTGGGCCAGTGCTGAGTCTCCTCATTGTTTTCCGATGCAGCAGATTCAATGAACAAATAAAGCATAGTGGGCTATTTATAAAATGCTATTACTTGGAAGATGTTTTGCGCCACCTCCAGCCAATGAATCACGTTGCCACCCACTCCCAAAGTTGGGATAGTTCCACTTCCTCCAAATAGGGATGAACCATATGCGCTATTCATTTTACGAGATTTATTAACACTTGCAAAATGGAATAAATATAGATTGCTTTGACTGGACATAACAATCACAACCTACTTATTGTTTGCCTCTCGCTCAGGTAATAGAAAGGATGAAAACTTTTTTGTGAGTCAACCGCAATCTTTGTATTGCGTTTCCCATTAACCGCAATATTTTTATTGCGGTTCCCACCAACCGCAATGTTTTTATTGCGGTTCCCATCAACGGTTCTTGTGATTCTGGAAAACCCAATATTGTGTGAGCGACAAATACTTGATTATTAAGTTGTGACTGAGCTGAACCATGGGGAGATACTTACTTGCAAATGCTCCTGGTGTATTAAAAATTTCAATTTGATTTAGCCAGTGGTTGCTTATTTGATGGACAGATAAAAACAAATGGATTGTTTTTAATATTTAAAAAATCTCACACATACTTGGGTTACTACAAGGGAAATACAATACGTTTATATGAGTATAGTCACGAATAATGTCTTGCACAGAATGCTATATTATGCACCTTACAAATTAGGAATTCGGTGCCTGCTGTTTTTTTTTTAAATTCGAGCAAAGAATTTGAAAACAACACGTAGATATCGACTAACGTCCATTAGGTTGGTTTCCTCGGATAGACTTTATACTACATCACACACAGATATGTTTACACGCATGGTTAATTAACATACTTATATGTAGAGTTGTTTAAAGGTGGAAAAAGTGGGAGAAATGAACAATATAGCAACCAAGCGTAGGCCATACGAGTTAGTTGGAAATAACAGAGGAGAGAGTTACAATTTCCAAGTTTCAAATTAGTCTCACAAAAATTTATGATACTTAAACTCTTAAACCCTGCAAAATAAATTATTTTGTGGCTGAAATCTCGAACCTGAATGAATATCGAGAGAAATAGAAATAAAAAATGCAAATATGTATATGCAATACTGATACCATTGTGAAGAATTTTGCACTGCAGAAATAGGCTAGCGTATCATTGATACTGATATTGTAATCACAAAATGTAAAAGAGACCGCAGCGAAATTCACAAAGCTCAATTTTTGCATATTACCCAACTACATGCAGGGAAGGAGTCGCTCAAAATAATTTTGTAGAAAGGTACACGTCGTTGTTTTACAACGTTGAAAAACCATCTTCTTCCTTGTGGATTGGATATTGGATTGATATTTTAGTCTCCAGTGCAGCATTGATTGAGAACGGTAAAATAATACAAGAAAAAATTGAGCTAGAGTGCAACTTACAATCTGGATGACAAAAATGAAATAGCGTGAAGTAACTTTATAATTGTGTATTTTAATAGAGAAAGAAAGAAGAACAAGATGCCAAGACTGAAAGTTCGTTCTCTTGCCTTGGCCATTGGAACAGGGTTGATTACAGCGTACCTGGCAATCTCATTTCTTAACCTCATGTCCGACGGCCAAGACATTGCTGGTCACAAAATACTTGCAGCTCTCCACCAGATTTATAACGCGAACCAGTCCGTGTTGCCAACAAAGTCAACCGTCCTTTTGGAACCGTTTCCAGGTCTCACTTGTCAGGATGGAGGTTCTGGACTATACCTTCTATTCATTGTGATATCTTCTCCTGAGAACATTGGGCGACGACGATGTGATTAGAAGAACGTTCAGTAAAAATGCAGCGGTGTGGGAGTCCCACTTCTTTGGCAATGGCTCGACGTTGACGTTAGGAGACGGGACCGGTGGAAATTCAACAAAACTTTTTCAAGTCCTCTTTTTTGTCGGTCAAACAGCTGAGTTTGGGATATCCAATGGACTGAGAAGGGAGTGGAAGCGTCATGGAGATGTGATTGTTGACGACATGCTGGAGTCCTACTTAAATCTGACGGTGAAGACCTTGCGAATGCTCAAGTGGACTCTACATAACTGCGCTAGTGCTAGCTACCTCGTGAAGATGGATGACGACGTATATCTCAACGTTCCCAAGCTCCTCACATATCTATCCACAAAGGGATCCCCTCTCCTAGTCGCTGGACATCACTACAATGAAATAAAGGCTGATAGGGACCCAACCTCCAAATGGTACACTCCTCTGGATCTCTGGCAACCGGAAAGGTTTCCTAAATTTGTGGCAGGCTTTTGCTATATCATGGGGATGGAAGCAGCAGCCAAAATGTTTCAGGAGAGTCAACACATCCCATTATTTCATCTGGAGGACGTCTTTCTCACTGGGATTGTTGGCACAGAGCGGCTTGGTCTGGAGCTCAGTCAATTTGGGGAAACCCTTACGATGTTGCAATGGTATCATTACATGAAGCCAATGCGTTTGATTCGTGATAAGAGCATCATTCACATGGTCAGCGCTAAGCAAATCCGGTGCTGGACAAGGTACGTAACCATCAAGGAGTTGGAGGAAAACCCTGAGGATTATGGTAGCGGTGATTGGTGGCCCCTTCTATGGCATAACTGTTTCTGAACCGATTGTCAGTCGTCAACTGTTCAGAAAGGAAGAAGGCTCATTCAGAATCATCAGTAATCACACACACTTCGCTCTTCTAATCTTAACAACTTATTTTCCGAGCAAAACATTTTTCCCCATATGTCTTTTAAATACTGTTTATTAAACACAAATACTATATCATGTCAAATAATCTACATTGTTCACGTGAAAAAACGTTTGTTGCAGCACTGTGAACTTTGTAATGCAATCTTAATCAAAGTAAACTCTTAAAAATAAAAATAAAATAAAAAAATTATTAAAAAAAACTTCCGGTATTTATAGACATACATACATTTCAATTCAATATTTTTGTAACAAACTCAAATTTAAAAAATCCTTTTTTATTGAATAGGGTGCAATGTTCATATAAAATGAAACATACGCTTGACCTCTGTGATTCCATGGGTTAATCATAAAGGTTTGCAGTTTCGAACAATCTGTCTAAAAACTTTAATAGTGACAAAAGCTTTATATTGACACATTCAAGAGCCCTTTCTGGCAAAGCATTACAGCAAGTTCACTGATTGAGAGCATAATGTAAGGAAGTAACTTGCATATCATCCAATATTTGAGCAAGTGAGTAGCTCATGAACAAAAAATAAGATTACATTGCCGTGTTACGGTGATTTATTTTCCATTAAAACTCTTCAAATATTGGATATGCTCGGCTAATAATGCTTAAAACTTTGGAAATGAAATTTTTGTTAACTGTGAAGTAAGGGATTAAGCTCCGTTTTTCCACAGGGAAAGTTCAGCGTGAAATTTTCAGTTTCCATTCCACGCTTATCATTTGTGGAAATGGTGAAATCTCCGTGGAAATTTTGAAATCGCGCATCGTGGGAATTCACCAGAAATTACAGTGAACTGAATATCGAATTGGGGGTAAATTCCACGCTGGCGTTTTCCCCGTGGATATGGTAACTGAATCCCAGACTCATTTTCTGTTCCCCCGTTTTTTAGTTACCTAAGTTTTTTTTGGGAAAAAACTTTGACGGTTTTCACCACAATTCACCACAAGTTCTACCCCACTCACTCAAAAATAATTAATGCATAATTTAAAGCGTCTTTACATAAAACATTTTTTGGTTTGAGAACCATTTTATTTAACTGGAAATAATATTTAAAATTGCAAAGCGGAGGATAAAAACAAACTTCTACTAGCCGGAACAAGATGGAAATACAGGTTTAATTATAATCGACTTAAAATAACACTCCTCCTATAACGCGACTTTAAATAAAATTTCATAATTAAGAGAACATAAAAATCCAATTACATTAAAACACTTCTTGGTTTGAGCACCATTTTCCACCATTTTAAACATCATTGAAAATTGTGTAGCTAAAAATTAATGAAAATAAAAGCAAACTTTTGTTAGGCGAACAATACCTCTAAGCACTATTGTATATTGTATGGATGAAGGAGAAAATACAATTTTATTTGTTATTGTACCGCTGGCCGTCAACCTTCCAAACGTTTAGTACTGCACGATCAAGCTTTCTAATTATATGGGAACGTAAATAAAATGAAACTACCAACTATGAAGCTAGCAATATCCTGCATAGAAAACACTCATGGACATTAAGTGCTCCTTTCTAAAGATTCTTACAAAATCATGAAACAACAACTAATATTTTCAAAGCCTTATCCCACCCGTCAGAATATATTATTGATGCAAACAATGCTATTAAAATGTAACGTAATTATAAGTCATTTGGAAATCCAAATTCCCTTAAAGATATTTTCAACTTCAGCTTCTAATTGTATCTTAAGAGTTTCCCTCGCTTTTAAGAGAGCATGCAATTGGTTGCCAAAAATTAAGCATTTTATAACTTTCTCAAAAGATCTTTTTTTTTCATGATGGAGTAGAAACTTTCTGCCTTGAGTGATTCCTTTGCCAATTCAATCTCTCTCTATAACAAAAATCATACCTTTTTAAAAATCAAAAACCCGTTGTCAAATAAGATGTTGTTAACAACCAACTAGTTAAAACTTACCATTTCTTGAGCAGTTACTAGGTTCAAGATATTTGCTTGATGCAGCAACTCTGATGTTACTTCAGTGGCTTGTACAATATCTATCATGGTATTATACACAGATTCTAAGTGCCACGGGTTCTTCTCAAGTACAGAACCAAAAGTTCCACCTTTCTCAATAAAGTAAGCCAGAACGTTACAAAAATTATTATCAAACCGAATGTCTTTGTTGCAAATGGCTATTTTCAAAGCCTTTGAATATATTTCTTTGCTGACTTTCAGCCCATTTTGTTCCATTAACTTAATAATATTCAAACTAATTCCATAATATTTAAAAGCATACAAAAATTGAGTTAATTTATTAGAATCAGTAGCATTTATGTCCGCCCCTCTTGTTATCAAGACACGCTGAGCACGCTCATAATTTTCTGATTTTTTTAGAACCGCTGCATGAAGTGGTGTTTGGCCATGTATATTCGAGAGGTTTACGTCCATTCGATGAAATTCAAAAAAGAATTGAAGCTCTTCGTTGTTGCCCCATTTTGCACTAACATGAAGACAACAATCATCGTTCTCCGTCTTTGTTTTACATTGGCACCGTACTCAATCAATTTTCTGATTAAACCCACAGACCTTCCACTAAAAATTGCGTGAAGGAGTATTGAATCTTGATGTTCCACCGCATTAAAGTCAGCACCATTCATGTGAAATAGTCTCAAAGTATCATCAAGTAACTTAATCCTTAACACGGCCAAATGAAGTGGTGTTCGACAGCGGGGACTCCTGTAAAGGTTAAAGTGTTTGAATCCACGTTCACAAAGCAAAAAAACCATATGATGGTATGCTTCTTCCTGGTGAGAAAGAATGGAAAATGGTGAGAGAGAATAACTAAATGATAAGCAGAAAATTAACCCACGGAACTTACATTTAACATTAGTGGCTGTGAAATTCGTAGAAGTAGTGCACCACTTAGATCAACTTACGGACGATAGCGTATAATTCCACTTTAAGTGAACGGCATGATTTAATTCATGAATGAAACCTTTGATCTCATGACGCAGACCTGTAAATATTTTAACGTGTTCGGATTGTCGGATTTGTAAATCTACGGTTTCGCGAAACGTTGAAAATGTTAAAGGACCGACAACTGACTTATCTCTACCATTACGTAAATTTCACTGGCAAGTGAATCCTTATCTCGTGTATTTATTTGCATCTTTAGTACACTTCATATGCTATCTTTTATTGATACTGGATATATATACGCTTCGAAAGGAAAACATTATCTCTGTTGCATGCGTAAGTCATTTAGTTGCGTGTGGTTATGACATAAAATAGAGAGACTTCATGTCGCTAATTTGACACTTAAAAGCAAAGAGGATAGCTCAGACCTAGCAAAGATGCAGCTTATTTCAAAATTTTGCAAAACTACACATTGTGTAGAAACGCTAAGGTTTTTTGACCGGTATGATGAATGCCGTCAGATACATCTCTTATATAGTTCCAGTTATACAATGTCGGTCAGATACATGCCTAGTCGTAAATGCTATAATTATAATAAAAGCGACTACGTTACGGTACGTGTCAAACGGGCCCGCAGGCCAACAGAATACGACCTTAACCAAATATATATACCTCTACAAATTTGCTTTCAAAATACTTTACTGGCTACCATCTTTACAACAATAGTACGATTTTATTTTATATAGTTTTTAAAATTATTATTCTCACCACAACTTTAGACCAATTTATAATCTATCACTTCATGCATTCATGTTATTTTAATTTTAGGTTTAATTAAGTAATATTTAACAATTAGTGATTCCATTATACAGATGTGCATTAAAATGTGTTTTTAAGAGCTATATTATGCCTGTTAAGTGGGAAGTTGTAAATACATTGTACTTTGCCTCTATTGATTGTGAAAAATAGGATGTCACAAACTTCATTCCACGCCACATTCTTAACATTTACCTCCAAAGTTGAAAAGTGAATCCCCAAAATATATTTGGTCTACTGGAAAGGCGTAGACCCTTCACTCAAAGACATTGATTGTGCAGCTCAGTGACATTTTTTAAGTAACCATTCAGCTTGTGGATTCCTTTTGTCTTCTTTAAAAACTCCAAGGCGTTAGACTCTGATGGCAACCTTTAATTGTACTCCGATTTCAACACTGTTTAGCCGACGGTATCGCAATCTTACGTTTTATTGAAGATTTGTTAAGCACTTCTGCTAACAGCCATTTTCTTCCGTCTTCCCAAACCATGGGAAACAATTAAGCTTGTTCAACAGAATTTGGTTCTTTCTCACATTGCCCTTGAGCTTTATATATGACCTTTTCCACATATTTGCCGTCACTTTCCAACCTGATGACATATTTCAGACAATAAGAAAAAGTTCAGGTTAGGTCCGGTGACGTCTCTGCCTAGCAGTTTATTTTGAATGCAGATTTATTTCAGAGATGCCGATGCCTTTGACGTAAAACTGTGACGGAGAATCTCCGTACGTAATAATGAATACGCTGATGGTATCATTTACGCAAAATATTGACAACTGACAAGAGCCTTATCAAAATATCCTAAGCACTTACGTATGAAAAGCCTCAAGTAGCTTGTTATCATGTTGCATTTTTAATTCGGCCATGGGAATTTGCACTTCAGATATCTGGAGATAAAGTTGTACATATAAATACCACACTGGGAATCAAAAGAGCCAACATTCAAGCTCTCACCGCTACCATCATATTATTTCAACTTGTTTTACTCCACAGTAACTCACAGATAAAAAATTACAACAGTGGCACAAACCAAAGTTTTTACTTCGTTGAATATTTTGGCAGTGGTAGGGGTTCTCTTTTTGGGAGCAAACTCATCTCCAGTGTCTACAAATCGGAATGAAAATATTCCAGAAGGATTGATTTTCATGGGTTCCACCAATAGCAAGGAACTCTACATTGCATTCCCCGAAATTGTAAGCATAAAATACATCCATTCATTATATGGCTCAGCAATATAATTACTTGCATTACGATTCAATTACAATTCAATAATATATGTTCAATTTCCTATTCATAGACTGGAGTCTCCAGTCTGCAGACTTTAGTAACAGTTTGACCATTGGATGTTCCATGCGTTTCCAAATGTCCCTTGCCGCAATCGAATCAACTGAAGAAGTTGCCATCATAAACAGTTATTTTGATTCAACTCAAGGAAATTCCAGTGATGCTGCATGAACATCAGCTATAGACCGAGTCGGCCTGATTCCAGCTCACTGAGCAAGTAATGGACTGAGAATCACTGAATATTCTGCTGCAATCACAGGTCCGTGGCCAGCGGGTGCAGGATGTTCTCCAACTTATGCAAGTTACAAAACAATTGTTAAGCATTCAAAGGGTTTGTGTTCGTCCACCAAGAACTCCAATTCTTGACTGCTTTCCAGTACAAACACAATTTAACTACAGTCCTTGTAACATGCAGCGAGAACCAAACTTAATTTAAAAAAAGTAAATTTATATCTTACGAAGCATCCTAATCTATCTATGATCTCTATTCCAACGACTGCCATGTTGTTCTAAGTGAATTCAAACTTAGTAACGTTTAATCGAGTATCAATAAATTCATTTTGTTTTTACATATCAATTTAAATTTAGGTTTAATTTATAAAATTGTACCTTTCATTAATAATTAACAGAACCCAATAAATTTTGGAAACAGAAATATGAGCTTATTATAAAATCTTGTGACCATATACAGATAATAATTTCAAGTTAACAATTCATCATCGGTCAACAATTTAGCAGTAAAATATTTAATTTCATAGCGTAATCCTCCCATCTTATTGCGAGAAGTATAATTCAGTCAAGAAACCGGCATCAGGATGAGCTTTCACTGCATCCACGAAAAACTTGGACTTGAGCAGCTCCTCTTTGTGCCTGCAATTTAAAATACAACAAAAGACGTGAAGTAATACAAGACACTCATATACTCGATCAGAACCTCTCAACTTAAACTTAAAATGTGGAATATTGTAATGTTGTTTTTACTAACATGTTGATAAAGTCAACAGCCTTTTGCTTCAAATACGGAGCATTATAAGTATGAGCCAGAATCAAGGTAGCTGCTGCATTGTTCTTGCCAAGTTTACTAGCAATCATGAACTCGCAATCCTTCTTCAATCCTCCTAGGTCATACTTCTCAGAGATTTTTAGAAGATCTTTAGCTCGCTCCGCCATGCAATCAGTTTGTCCAATGTAAAGATGCTCCAACATCCCTTCAACGACTTTATCATCAAAATCCGTGATTTTTACACGACTCTCCTCGTTCTCCCTCATAGCAGTATTGAACATTGCAGAAAAAACGGAGCTTCGGGCTACACCAACAAATTAGTTTATTTTATCCAACAGAATACAGATGATTAAAAACGTCCATCATTATTAAATAATATTACTACTACCTACCCATGAGAATGTTCTTGTGAGCCTCGAAAGAAGCGTGCTTCGTCTCGATCGTAACATCGCTGCCAATGGAATTCTTCCACATCTTCCCAAAATCATTCACAAGGGATTCGTATCGAATTTTAGTCATTTTCGCCTCCGATGGGTGTAACCTTGAAGGGCCACCGCTGCCAACCCTCTGCTTCACCTCACCATGAATCCAGATTTCACAGAGGAATTTTAATGAGTTATTCACTACTAATTCCTTCTCCTTCAAGGCAAAATCTCTTTCAGAAATGAGATTGTACGAACAAGATGTCTCCCCTTTTGAAGTAAAGAGGTAAAAAAGGTCCGGTGAATCTAAGAAACAAAGAGAGAGAAATCCATGGTCGTTTATACAATGGAATTGATCCGAATTGGAAGTTAAAGTTGTATGAAGATTAGTCCTCACTAGATGATGGGAATTTTGGGACAACTCTAACGGCTCGAAGTCCTTTTTGGTCGAGAATGGAAAATTGAAACTGGGTTGGGACCGAACTTCTAGCTGAATTATCATCATTCCTATCCCCGTAGTCAACTAATCTTAAAGCAAGAGTAAGATAACGCTCTTTCTGTGGCCAACTAATCCTTTCAACATCATGACGCACTGAAAGCTGCCTGAAAAGATACATAAATAATTTATGAAGTACATTGAAACATTGGTTGATAGTTATGGAGGCATGAATGTCAAGAAAAATGTATTTCCCGCAAACTTAATTCAAGTCGTATTACCTCGAACGTTTAATTGACTATAATATGCTATCACTTACCAGCTATGACTAGACGCGTCACTTCCTTGAAATACAGGGGATTTGAGTTCCTTTGAACGTTTCAGAAAGGAATAGTCTTCCACTGTCCACAGAAATGAGAACGAATCTCTCTCAACCTGTAAAATACAACGGTTCGAAAACATCATCAGATTACGCTAGTATCGTCATCATCATATCTACTTTAACATTTGAAACTGCATTCACTCACCCCAGTTGTTCCCACGCAGGTCACATTCTCCGGGCGAAACTTGGGTGACATTTGTGCAGCACGATTTCGAGACATGTTTCCACAACGTAGAAATGATTGATAAGGTTCGGAAACAAACACAAGTGTTGAAGGAAGACAGGACCAAAAGCAGGATCTAATAACCGACACTTCACTTACTACCTATAACCAGTGAAATAGATAATTCAGAATTACCTAAATAATAATTAATTACTCGATAAATACACTCAACAATCCTTTGATTTATGTGATTATGATCACCGCTACAACTTTTGCGTATTTAATTATTAAAAAATACCTCAAAACTTCTTTGCACTCAACTCAAGTGGCAACTGACTTGATCCGACACAAACGACAGACGGAAAACACAACTTTACGTTCAACCGAATATAATGCACACACCACACTGACCACACCATCCTTCTTCATCCAGATAGATATACTAGCTTTTGAGATCCTATGCAAAAAAAATATGTATCGTAACGTCAAACGTAGCGTAGCATGTACAAACATGCATCATATAAACCCCAAGTTCAAACCTGATTTTTTTAGAAGCTCCTCTAATAAGTTATTGGATTTGGGGCAACTTGAACTAGTAATTTGACAGCATGAAAGTAATGAGTTAATCGTTGACCTTTAGATGTACAGTTAAGACACATTTATGAGAAACTTGAATAAGACCACTATTGAGGTTTTCAGTGTAAGATGCACTATGACTATATTACTAGAAACACGACAGTTACTAATTACATGAAAAAAATATAATTTAGAAATAAATAATTTTTTTTCGCATTCAAGATCTTGACGTGTATAAAATGGTTATAATTTATTGATCAGAATTAAGTACTAAGAATGAGAATAATTTGATACACATACTCTAAATTCATCAATGACCAATAGTAGATAAATCTTAAAGTTTTTCTAAATTAAGGACAGCGCATAATTTGAAGGTTCAACCCCATATTCTATTGTTGCGAAAAATACAATTCGGCCAAGACATCAGTATCAGCATGAGCTTTCATAGTATCCACGAATGATTTTGTCTTCAACAGCTCTTCCTTGTTCCTACAAATATACAAGAAACGATCAAATGAATGCGTAATATAAGATTATGTACATTTATTACACACTCGTAGCGAAGCTTTAATTAAAACTAATGGGTTTGCTAACATGTTGATGAAATCAATAGCCTTTTGCTTCAAATACGGGGCATTGAGAGTCTTTGCGAGGATCAAGATAACAGCTACACGAGTCTTTGTTAAACGGCCAGCAATCTCGAACTCACAGTCCCTCTTCAATGCAGGTAAGTCGTACTTATCAGCAATTTGCAAGAGCGCTGTAACTCGGTCACGCAAACAATCCGTTTGTCCAGTGTAAAGATGTTCCAACATCCCTTCCACGACTTGATCATCAAAATCAGTGATTTTAACAGTGTTCTCCTCATTCTCCTTCATTTTGGCACTGAACATTGCAGCAAAAACGGAGCTTCGGGCTGCACCAAAAAGAACAATTAATTTACTAACTATTTTGAAATTAAACATTGTTACTTGCTAGATTAAGTGTGAAAGCACGTACCCATGAGAATGGTCTTGTGAGTTTTGAAAGAAGTTCGGCTGGTCTCAATCGTGACATCAGTGCCAGTGGAATCCCTGAAGATTTTCCCAAGATCATTCGCTAATGCGTCTTTACACATTTTCTTCCTTTCCTCCGCCGACGGATTAGAAGGATTCCATTTTGCACCACCACCTTCCCCCACTTTCTCCTTGAGTTCACCCTCAATCCAGCCCTCACAAAGGATCTTAATAGAGTCCCCCACAACGAATTCCAAAACTTGTTCTGGAGTAGCAAACCTGCGTTTTCCCCATATTTTATAGTCTTTGGAAAATTCGTGGGGTTTGGGACCGTCAACTGTGAAAGAAACAGAGACCAGGTAATAAGAACTTTTAAAATTAAGTAGCTTATGAAAGCTAAAAGACTGGAAAAGTAAGGAATAAATTACAAGCTTTGATGACTGGTCGTCCATTCTGGTTGAGAACTGATAGTTGAAAATGAGCTTTGATTGTTCTGTCATCATCCTCCTGCCAATCAAAGTTACTAAGCTCTAAGCCAAGCACCATATAGACCGAATTCCTAACTTCTACCTTAGGAATCATTGCCAGTCGCCTGAAAACATTAAACCACACCAAAATGCATCGATTAAAATCTAATATTAACCATTTCGTGGTTTCGCGTTTCGTATTTGCTTTGATTTCATACGATATCTTATATCAATTAGTATCACTCACCAGCTAAGATTGAGTTTAGGGCCTCCTTGAAAACCTGGAGATTTGACTTCAGCCCATGTACTCAGCACTGAATAGTTGTTCACAGTCCATAAGAATGAGAAATGGTCCTGCTCGATCTACAAAAACACAAATTAAAATTAAGGTGCAATTATTAACAATACACAACACACAAATACAACATGTCCAACGAATCTTGAAAATTTAAAGTTAGTGTCTTAACATACACCCGTTTCACCCAAACAGGTCACAGTCTCTGGACCATAAGTTGCTGCTACGCGTCTTCGTTTTCCAGCCATTTTCACGTCCAACGTCAGTTTAGTGAAAATACACAGGTTTCAATTTGAGGTTAATCCGGTTTGGTTAAGCTATCAACAATCACTGATCAATACCAACAACAACTGACTTGAATGAGGAAAGGAAGTACACGACACGAATGCAATGGCAAATTACAACACTGTAACAACCTGACTATCTGAACAAATGACAGCACTCAAATGTCTTGCCTTGTCCACTTTAAATGTTGCTTACATTTTCTTCTATTCAACACCGAACTCACTGCAGCTGCACTTGCTGCACCACTACAATCATGCGAAAAATACGTATCGTGACGCAAACGTCTTATACGTAACATTAAATGATAAAACGAAATATAATGATGAAAGAATGTATCAAAGTATTGAGTTAAATTAAAATGGAAGATCACAATCAGCAATGCGACTACTGAATCTTTAGTGCTTTGTTGGAATCAGAAAAATTAACCATAATTACACAATTAAAATAGTTTAAATTAATTTCTTCTCCCTATTTCAATTTAGTTATGGGCAAATGCTGCAAGGGGAGTCTAGGTTTTCGACTCTTTAAACGAGACAACCCTTTTCCATTCCACCATGTCCTCGATCATTCTTTGATATGAAATTATCAGCCCGTAACAAACGCTCTCCAACGCAAACACCACGCTACAAATCAGGATCGCGTAGGGAAAAGTTCCAAAACAGGGTGGAGGTCAACAGGATGAATCTTATCTTGTGCCGTTTGACTATGCATTTCTTTAGAATCGGCTCCAACTTCCTGACTCACTTCCTTTAAGTGGGCATTTTCATTAAAGAACCCTTACGTGGAGTATAAGCTCAAACCGGATTCCTCTGAAAGCCAAGCCACGACAGCAGTAAACTTGTCATCCCAAGGGAAATCCTTGACAAAACCAAAACAATTTCCGACAACGGAGCCTGGTGTCAATTGAAGATTTCTGTAGATCAAAGCCCACCTTTGGTGATTGGGAAGTTGGGACATTAGCAATAAAAGAACATCGCGTTGGATAAAGCAAGCAAAATTATTTTTCCCCAGGACCCTTTTCAAACACTTATTTTGGGAGGTGAGGTATTCAAAACGGGGGAAAGCTTTTTAATACTCTGTGTCCTTGAGGGAGCTTTCCCACCAGTCTTTTTCGGAAAAGATTCCAATATTCTTCAAAAGCTCCTCTAGTGATTGGATTGGGGCAACTTGAACTAGGGTTAAAGCTGTGCTGGTTAATTGAACAGCTTGAAAGTAAAGAGTTGATACAGAGAAAATCCACCATGACAATGCAAAGAAGGTCCATGATAAGCTCCACTGTTGAGGGGAAAGATCATGATGGTGGTTTGATCTGAGAGTGAGAATCGGCTCAATCTCTTGTTGTCCTAGGAGGGCTTGATGAAGCCCCAAAAACCAGTCACTCCACTTTTGCAGATTTTTCCAATGGGAATCAATTGTGACATTCATGACAAAAATCCCAATTCCAATGAGGAGAAGGGAAATGTAAGTGATTGTTAGCATTTTCAATTGAGCATCGGACAATGACCCGCCTTTTACAACTTGACTTTTGATCACGTATACATATTGGTCACGGACGTAAAATGTGGTAAAGCCAAGTTTACTAAGAAAGTAGGGAGACGGGCGAAATCCCAGAGAAAGAGCCATCTTTCTCTTTTCCACTTTCTCCAAAAATCTAACATATTGCATTGCTGTAGAAATTGTTGTGTTGCTCTCTGTAGAATAGGTTTCGGCAGGAAACGGACGAAGTTTAAAATTCAACTGTTTGATGACAGGTTTTATAACAAAATTGGATCTAAAAGAAAAATATGAAGCAAGTAGGCGACCATAACCAAAATTGGCTTTTCCAGACGGATTTAGAGTCGATTGTTGCGAACCAATTGCTAATTTCTGTCCGTTTAAATTTTCATACAACTTTGGAAAAGAGGTGAGGATATAGCGTGTACATTGTTCGGAGCGAATGTCATATTTAGAAATGAGATGTAGTATCCTAGAGCAGTGAAAGCACCAAGTTTTGGACATGACGCAAGTTGCCCCAACTCTATTTCCTTATTTCTTGTCTGCACATGGAGAAATTTCTAGTTTATTTCGGTACATGTCAAAGTAGGAGCTTGATATGAAAGGAAGTCCCTTGCCAGAATTTGGTTTCAAATTTACGAAGATGTAATGGCCTCTGTTAATAGTTCCAAAATACATAAGAGTTTTAAAAAAGCGAGCGACTTCCCCTGCTTGAATTTCCTCAGAAAGCAACTCAACAACTACTAAATAGTGGTTAATGCCTGAATTTTTTCGATGTAAAATTCCTCTCAAGGCTGACAATGAGCTGTTTTTCATTTGAAGTGATATTATTGGAATCGAAACATTCACACACGTTTCACTATACCTTTGTGCATTTACCTCTGGAAATCTGTAGTAGAATGTACTAAGAGTTTACAAGTGAGTGAAGAGAACTTATCAAAATCATATGAAGTTTTGTAGAAAGAACACCCATGCCTAAATACATGTAAATGTGACATGAACCTAACCTCACTTATACGAATATCCTGCATGAGCCACCATATCCGGTGATTTCATTTGTGTGCCAAGCTATAGTTTTCCCATCGCTTTCTCGTCTCGACTTCTCATTTTCCTTCCAATTCAATATGCATAAACATTTTTTAATACGAGCATAACTAGGCTGGGCTGAAACTGTTTTATGCCTTTTCATATGTCTAACAAAATCAACGTATGAAAATTCTGCATCACTTCATAAATAGTTTAAGCCAAATCAGCCATATATTGTCAATATTTTCAAAAATACTGTAGAATACAAACACGAGTTACTGAAAGATTAAAACTTAACTTAATAAAATCAGCTAGGTAATTTTATTTTGCCCCTTATGAATCTTTCCAAAATGCTGGAATGGCCAATTAAAACCAGGCGGTACACTGCAGTGCTTTTGTTTATGCTATACAAATTATTGTGTGCATTATTAAAATAGTTTGATCTCTTCTCATACAGTGTATTATTGATCGTACTTACGAATGAGCTTTATTTATTTTATTTTAAGAGCACACAAACGGAGATTTAATTTAAAAGACTACAAATAAACGAAAGAACATGAAACACACCTTAATATTTGAGTACCTTATACAAATCGGAGTTGCAAACTAAATACTTGCATTTCTAAACATCTTACAAACAATTACGAAAAGCACACAGTACACCACACGTTTCTGCATCACGTCAATTTATCCATTTTGAAACTATTTGATACTTAACCCCCAATCTACTCTGTTCGTTCTTGGTTAGATCACAACTGGGCGTCTGCAAGTGAAATAGATGTTGGTTGGGTCCTCGTGAACTAGTACAGTTATCTTTTTCAACTTGGGACAGATGGTCCAATAATCCTCTCTCTCAAAAAATTCGGCAATAGTTTCTCGAAAGTGGGACTGTTCATATAAAAGAGATTTATCAAGACTTTGCCAAAAATGAAGGAAGGTAAGCTCTTCCAACGCCCGGAACTTGGGGAGTACAGTCTGACTGAGGAGCATCATATGTATTTCCATACTTGGATAAGGAAAAGCTAATGTTTTCAGATGAGGGAATTTCACTTTAGATGTGGGCAGCTTCCCGTAAACTTTTTGCAGCTCTTCCACCAACGGATCTTGTCGTTGTTGTTCTTCTTGATCATCTTCCTCCACCTCGTTATCATCACTTGCTTCTGGGATCAGGTCGCTCCAGTAAACACTTAAAAAGAGGTCCACCAACGTCTTGGAAAATCGGTCAAGATATTCAAACATGTCATAAATGTTCCCCTTCCAGTCATATGAACATTTTTCACCCTCGATGAAAACACACAAACGTAGGAGGGACACTGCGGGACCACTCTGCTGCAGATCAATTAGTTTAGGGAAGTGAAGCGTAAGTTGCTTCAAGTTTGGAAGTGGAGAGGTCACCGGAGCTAGAACGTCGTCTAGGAGCTGAACCAATTGACATGCATATGGCTCTACTAGCCACTGGCTAAATGACGGAATCAGACGAAATCGTGAGTTGACTGTGGGTCCCGTTCTTACATACTCTATCACCAAAGTTTTGAGTTGAGGCAGAGCTGGCGGGGAACGAGGTGACTTGTCTTTACGCACTGTCAAGTCCCTTATCACCAAGGCTTTTAGGTTTGGACACCTCTCCAAAATGCTCACGAGAACATCAAGATCCACAATAGTTAAACCATGCAGGTGCAAGAATGATAGATGATGTCCAGCTTTTGTAAACAAATCCATCAGGTTTATGGTTGTTTGGGTCCATAACTCGACATCACGGCAACCATACTCAAATCCCACCTCTACTGCCTTCCCTGGAAATGGGTTACTTCCGTTGTAACCAATTAGAGGTGGTGGACAAGAGATCTCATCTTCTTCCAATCCGATGATCTCTGTGATCTCTGATATTGGCACCTTTGAAAGGGGAGTTGGATTTGAGTCCCAAAAGTGATAAGGGGGGCACCAAACTCTTACGGTTGACAGAAGACTCTTTTCCAAGATTTCATCCAGAAAATCCCTCCAAGTGGAGCAGACTTGACGATAAGCAATCACAGATTGGAAGTTGGAATTCCAAGACTTTTGACTCCAGCGATCCGGATCCGCCACTAATTTTTCCAAAATCGATTTCAGCATCTGAAAATTACATAAATATCTCATTCGAATTAATTATTCATTTTGCATCAAATATTTAAACGTAGTAGTGATAACTAAATGAAACTTGACCTACCTCGTTTGGAAGGTCTTCCATTTCAAGAGCAGTTTTTTCACAGGCCGGAGGAACTCTTTCATTATCACCTTCACCTTCCATCGTCAATCACCAGATATCACTTGAATAATTATTGACACTCAGTCAGTGAAGTCTTCGAATTTTGAAATACGAGTTGAATCCCTGTTCTAAGAAAAGAAAAAAATGACAGATGGCAATTTAAACGTCGGTTTTTGGAGATGGTTATCTCCATCGTTATGAATTGTACCGCACAAACTCCCCCCCCCCTCCAAAATCAAAGAGATAAACGCACGTGAAAAAAAAATAAAATAAAAACTTACTCCTTCCTCTTCCTTCACGTTTGTGTTGCAGGTTAGACGAAAAATATTTGTATTTCTACCGACGACAAACATCAACTCATGTGCTTTCCTACTTCAACTATACCAATGTAATAAAGCTAACATGAAATGTGAGCTTACCTTACGCTACGTAATACTTACGTTAAATGGTTTGCGTATTGACAAGTACCCGTAACAATTCACTGATTGGTTTTCATATGATGTCGCACTACGACAAATAATTTTTGTCACTTGCACTTGGTTGTTGAGTTTAATTTAGAATGGTAAGATGAGTTTAAACAATAAATGTTAAAAAATAGTGTTCAAAATAATACAAGCCAAAATCGATTGGAATTTTTTAAAGTTTTTCTCAGTCGTTCACCTTCTTGCTGACTGCAGCAGGATATAATGCTAGAAAGGATCTTGATATTCTGTTCCGTATATAAGTACCAACCAGTCACTAGCTAGTTGAGTGAGGATGTTGAATGTGAAACAGATTAGAATTTATAGATTGGATAAAACTTTGACAGATTTTTAGCTAATAAATGTAGCGTAAGTGGAATTCACGCTTGAAAAAGACAGCTAACACATTACGTGGATAGCTCAGACAAAAACTCATACTCATTATCGTCCTTGCCGTCATTCCTTATTTTCATAACCACTCGAGTATTTGTACACTGGCTCAACGGATTGTCTCACTGAGCGGGCTCTAGAGCTTCTCCGAATTCCTGATAAGTTTGAGTTGGTGGGGCTAAAGGAAGATTGTGACGTGGATATTGCTGAGCATCAAAGTGCGCCAGTCCAGTTGATAGTGGAAATTTCCACCAAAATTGTGGTGGATAAAATGGACGGAATGAACGAATCGGACAAAATTGTAAAAAATAACTATTTTAGCTTGTAAACCATATATGAAATACTCTAGGAAGTATTTTATTTTCAATAGCATTACGTTTTGTCACTAAATTTTACTTTCTATATCAAGCAATCAAACCTCTTTAAGGGGTTAGGTACGAAATCGTACGTACATAGAGATAGTTAAAATAAAAATTAAATGTATTCTAATTTTCAATTCGATTATAATTGGTTCTAATTCTACGTGTGATTAGTTATCAAATCTTCAGCTGTACAATACAATACTCGTCTCACGATTTACGTTAGTATAGCTTGTGGGGGATTCAAATTTGGCTCCTCTGGCACGTGATACTGTCAATTTCACCCGTTTTAACCACTTTCTTCCGTTTCGTCCTGTCCACCCGAAAAGGGATGGAAAATGGACAAAGAGCGAACTTTGTTGTCAATGCTCATATACATGTGATACATACTCGTTCTATTACACAAATAAAAAATGCGGTTACGTAAGCACCTATCACAATCAAGCAAATGACAGCTATGTTAGACTGTAGTGAAACTGTATTCACCAATTTACTACCAGGACAATTACTGCCAATATCTTCCAAACTTGCTTCCGTCCATTTTTTCCAAAATCCGTGTATTCCAGACTGCTCAAGGTAGCTCATTCGATTCTTCACATACTTTCCTGCGCTTTCCTGCACATACCAAATCGTCTCTCCCAATGTAAGCAGTTTTGTTACATTTTTCAATCAATTCCCCAATTTTAGAAGCCGTAATGGGTTTTTGAATCGTCGAAACATGAAACATTAGTTTGGCGTACTCCATATCCTGTTGAAGTTTGAACTCAAAAGTTTTCATAAATCCTAAATCCAGAGTTGTTGAAAATCCCGGATTACCGTAATCGGATTGCGGGATTAAGATTATGGATTATAATCCGTACTCCTAATCCGAAAGACCAACTTTCGATTTGGTAATCCACAATCCGTAATCCAAAGGTCCAATGAAGGAGCCTATAATCCACTCGTAATCCCAATTCATGAACTTTATTTTCTTCGTAATCCGCAATCCGGGATTTTGGATTAAATTTTAGTATTTTTTCACTTTTGGAAGCTTACATTGTTGAATTTTACACATTTAATGTAAACAACAACAAAAACTTTCAAAACCTCGACTTGTTTTGTTGGTTTATTATGATTTTTCATGCCAATTGTGTGGAAAGATAAATTATGCGTGCTTTTAAGCACCAAAATATAGTGAATAATTGGATGGTTTTAATAATAAAAATCCCAATAATCCGGATTACGGATTACGTAATCCAGAATCCAAAATCCAGGCCTTGAACTTTTCAAAATTGAGTAATCCGTAATCCATAAAACTTTCTGGGCTTGGTAATCCAAGAGGGAAATCCCAATCCAGTAAAATGTTTACCCATAATCCATAATCCGCAATCCGACCCCTAGAATTTTGGGATTGAACAACTCTGCCTAAATCGTTCCAATGGCTACGATTTATTGATGGATTAGTTAGTTTAGGCATTACTTCCCAACCCAAGCTATAGTATAAAATAATATAAAGTTTGTATCCAAACTCAGTGCAAGCATACGGGATGATGTCGAGAGGGTGTCACTACTACACAATGAGGGGATGGCGAGTTAGAGGTGCTGAGTAAGCTACCGGCTTGGGTAGCGTGTAGTCAGGGGTTCAATCCCTTGCACTAGGCAACCAACTCGCCACCCAAATCGTCCTTGGCTCTGTGTTCGTACGGGGGGCGTAACACTGTAATGCTGTTACAAGGGAAGTGCTATAGCATTGCAGTGTTCCCTATAGAGTGTCCCTTCTCTATAGGAAGCGGTATAAAGTAACGGAAATGGGACAGACTGCGAAATTTCCTCATAAGGGGGGAATAGGCGGCTCTCGTGAGTTGTGTGGCCGACCGGTCATTACAAGTGGCTAACCCGGTTCGTGACGGCCGGTCAGTTGTAATAGGCTAACTCGGGTACACGGCGAACGAGTACCCACAGTATTTACATTTTTTTTTACTACACAATGATTTAAGAATTTTTGAATATAAATGAAAATTTGATAGTTGATGAAATCCTTCCAATCTTGGTTTCTTATATGGTACAGCCACTTTAGAAATATTAATTCCTTTGTATGCATTGCTCAGAACTATCGATGCATGAAGCCACACTGTGAAAAACCCCCGAAGTTTTTCATTTCTGTAGAGCTCTTTTGTCACTACAGTCGTACTTAGAAGAGCCGCCGTAATTGACAAACATATTGAGCAAGAACTGAATATTCCTGAACGTTCATTTTTACTAGTTATTTTCAAAGCAATTTTAATCATGAAAATAGACACCGCGGAGGTTGCTAAAAGCAGTAGCCAAATTGATAGTCTGAATGGTTGGAAATAAATCATAAAATTAAGAGATGAGGCTCCATCACAAGTTACAAAGTTGAATGATGTGGATCGCATTTGTAAAATTCCAAAAACATTGTTCATTGCTGAAGGTGAAGTTCCAAGAACTGGAGTGTAACGATGTTTTGTCCAATTTATTTCGGTAGAAGGGTCCAATTTTTCGTGCCATCGATCAGAATGGAAAGTATTATTTGATCTAAGTTTGCTTCAGTATTAAGTACAGCTGCGGTAGTTTTCGCAGTTTGAATTTGTATCATGAGATCCGTACTCGCTTTATCGAGGCTACTTCCCGTAAAGTATGTATCGTCTATTGGCTTTAACTTAAAATACGTAAAGTTTTTGCCGTTTAAAGTCGTTCCCATATAAAGATTAAGCAGATGGGTTTTCATGTTTTACTGTGGCATTTGATTTTGGTATCGCTAAACATGTAATCTGTTCCCCACTCAGCATAATACTGTTTAGGCACCCCACAATATTTGCACATAAATGTTATTTCTAAACAATTAATTCCAATCCAAGAAGTATTTTCAACGGCGTCTAGCTGTTGCTCAACAGGATAAGTAACTCTAAACGGCATTTGCAGGAATGAATTAGCGTGCAAGTGGTAGAACTTGAATTGCTTGATTTTTTCTTCGTTACCCGTGGAACTTGGGACAACATAAAGCATCAAGAGTGGGAACATTGCCAACGGTCTGTGATAAATAAAACTGGAATTTCCGTTTTTATTAGAAATTCGTAGTTGGTTTGGTAAGCAATATAGTGCATAAGTGTAGCATGAATAAGTGATGTTTTCAAATCCAAAACTTTTGTAAATTTTCGACATCTCATACGATGCCGTTGGTGGTTCATGATTAGAACTAAAATTTGTGATAATTGAAAGTGTCTGGCAAACAGTCCAGCGACGAAACTGAACAGTAAGGGGTGCATTTGTGCTTTCATTCTTGTAATACACAAACGGAACAGGGTTGAGGTTGAGAGTGCTTCGTTGTTGGTTCTGATTATTTGGTAAATAAATTACTCCGTCCCAAGAGTAAATAAAGTTAAAACAGTTATCGAAATCGTTTAGCCAGTTAACATGAGGTAAAATGATTTCCATTCTGACTGCTACTACTAAGTTCACAAGAATTATTAAAGACAAATATGAATACTTATACATTTTTGCTTTTGCTTCGAAAATTATAGAACAATAGTATTTGGGGGAGATATTTTTGTTATTGAAAGGAAGGTGAGAACATGTTTTTGCCAGCGCCCTTCGAATAAAGAAAGAACAGCCACAGCGGCTATTAAATTTATTACGCATAATATTTAATTTGTTAAAGAGATAACACTTATCTGAATTATATATAGACAGAGAAATGTCTCCATAATGATATTACACTATTTAGCTTGAATTATTTTTGAACTCCTTGTCGTAACCTAAATAATATTGATTTCCAGTGCTATATATTCACTTTGGATATAAATTTATAAGTTGTCAAGTCAAGCTTACTTCTACAAACATCCTTGAGTATTTCTTATGTCATACGACACGATAGATTTCATTCCATTTGCTGAGTGATGATGAGTGTAGTAGCTCGATTTCTATGTAATTTCCAAAGCAGTATTAATAGCAAAAAATTAAAGTTTTCTGATAAATTCAGTACATTTTATGCAAAAATATATATCGATACAATTTTAAGTGATTAAAAAAATTCTTTTTTGAGAAGTTAAACCCTTAAACCATGTTGAAACATTTCAGACGGTTTTGTAGCTTGTATATAATTTTCTTCCAAATGACTGAATTATTTGGAAATACCGTTGCAAATAAAATGGAAATCGTATTATCGCATACAAACTGGTTAATTGACTTCAGTGATTGTTTTAACATATTACTAACGTGGGATGTAATGCCATATTTGCCAACATTTGATTCAAACCAACTTGCAAACAAAAGAGTGCCATTTGTCTACTACCGAAATAAAACTTTAGCTGTACCGATGCTGTTTAATCGTTGGACAGTTTGCCAAACCCTTTCTTTCATTATCAACTTGGAATACAATAGTTTGGAAGAAGTTTTCTATGGAATGGAAGATTCATACAAATTCTTAGGATTTGAGTCCGCCAACACTTGCATGAATTATGGACACTTTTGCGCAGCATCATATTATTCCAGTTACGTTTTTAGAAGTGATGATATTGTGAAATCAATTTTTGGACGACAGAAACCCATTGCAATGTACCCACTTTTTATGTTTTACATTCTTCCAAACAAGAAACAAAGTGAATCATTCAAAAAATTTGAGTTGAGAAAATTTTCTTTAAATTCTTTCTTAAAAATGTCCTTCAAAATTACGTACTCCATGCAAAGGCTGCATTACTTGGGAAAAAATGACAACCTTAACAAATTGGACGACTCATGCTCTACTATAACATTCTTGTGCCGATTCTGCAACAATTTAAACTTCGACGACTCGCTAAAGTTAAAAGAAATTATTACCCGTTGTCATAATAAAGACTTTCAAAGTACTTTAACTAAAATTTTCATGAGCGAAACCGGAGGTGGAAAGAATTTAACGTATTTTAAACTGATTCCCGCGGCTTACTTTGATTATGGTTACAGTATAGAGAGAACAGACGTACAAAAATTAAAAAATATAGAAAATGCGAATTCAACATTGAATATATTAAAAGTAGCAATCAATCCCGATGAAATAATACTATCCGTTTTGTTGGAGGGGATGAGAATGCCTGGCCCATCTTCCGGTATTGATTGGACGTCATCCCAGAACTCTCCTGGAATTGGCACTTCACCGTCATTAAACTTCAGTTACGGGATCCTCCAAACCGGTTCTAAGTCGTTTAATTTTTTGACTTGCTTTGGAAGTTCAGCTTTCGATTCATTCGCCTATCTTCGACCTTTCCAATGGGAAGTTTGGATTTCACTGACATTGGCTATTTTTGGTACGTTGGCAACAATTCGAATTGCAACATTCATTTGCGGCAACCTTCTTAAAGAATTCATACCAAACAGCATTTCCTCTATTTCGTTAGCCATAACCGCATTATTATTAGGAACAATTGTAAATGTGAAAGAATTGTGTAAGACAAAAGAACTGCGCACTTTTTTCGCAGTATGGCTGCTAACATCACTTGTCATTAGTAATGCGTACAAAGGTGACAGCTTTTCCAAGACAACGGTACCAAGTGAAAAATTAAAATTGGAGAGATTTGAGGATATTGTTGAATTTAGGTTGTTTTCAAAAACAAAATGTTCTGCGGATACGGAACGTCTGCATTTCTATTTTTGCAGTGATTTTGGCTCAAAATTATATGGGCTTTTATATGACAGTTTGAGGCTTTTAAATTTTAACCGTTTGTTAGATTTGGCAAAAAGCCGTAGTGGATGGAATGATATGCAATTCATGAGAAATTTTACCTTCAATTTAAAACACGATGAAAAATTGGCACATTTACTTTTTCATACTGAACACACTCCGCAACATATAAATGCTTCATTTGTTGGAAAATTGCTAGAAAAATGTAACAAAGTGGCGTTTGTAGCAGAGAAAAAAGAAATTCAGCTTCTTGTAAAAGAACTCCGCGAAAATTGTAATACCGAAATTTATTCAGGGAAGGAGCCACTTGTTGAAAGGGCTTCAGTTTGGTATGTACAAGAAAGTGGGGGCTACTACATAAAAAATAGAATGAGATACTTAGAATATTCTGGAATTTATGACTTTTGGAAAAGGTGGACAGACGTAAAAACGGAAAGAATAGGTAGCTCATGTCTACCGATTGCAAAAGTGCAAAAGATATCTTTAAATTCAAATCTGTTATCGTTTATCTATGTAATTTTAGCCATGTATGTTATCTCTGTGGGAATTTTCTTTATCGAAAACCTAAAATGAATATTATTAAAATGAACGTCAAAATAAAATTGTACACTTTATCTGTTTATTTTTTCTTAAATTGTATTACATGTCAGGAGCGCTTTCCTGAGGTGATGAAGATTGAGAAATATGACTTTGTGGCTTAACTTCAACTATCTCTGGGTTAACATGTTCCAGCTTTTGCTTTCTTTCTTTTTTCTTTTGAAGCTGTTCAAGTTTGCTCTTTACAAATAAAACTAACATCCAATACAATTCTTCTAAACAGATTACCCAACATACACCAATGATTCCAAAAATATAAATGTAGAACACTGTTTGAACATTGGATTTCAAGTCAAGTTTTTTAACCGGCTCAAAAATTTCTTCTGTTGCGTGACTCCTTGTGTACTCCAGCCGTATTCCAAGGTATTCTTGCCTCTTGTAAAAATCTTCAATCTCCCGATAAATTCCACTTTCAATGAGAATCTTAAAAACAAACGGCAACTTGGATTCACGCCCATTATCAAACTGCCAAACAGTATAATCTTTCAGCATGGTTTCATTTGATTTGAAAAAGTTTTTATAATGATAGTAATTTGATAGAAATTCCATCTCTCTATTAATTTTCTCCTCGTGGTCAACATAAACAACTTGGTTTTGACACTTGACAATTTCCCTTTCTATAGCTATTGAATACGACAAGGAATAGCGGACATCCTGATCTTTCTTAGGAACTAGGTATTTCTGTTCCTGCAACAACTTTGCATATAAAGTAGATAGCTGAACGGCAGATTTTTGTTTAGGGGTTGCATTCACCGAATACATTTTACCGAGACCACCTTGAAGTTTCCATACCAGTACCATTTCGTTTGCCAGATCTGCAACGTATGTAATAATAGTTTTATACGTTGTTGGGGCCGCACCGCCCCCAACCCCTGTAAAATTTACATCTTCCAGCTTGTCTTCTCTCCAATCATTAAAAAATTCAAATTGTAGAGGCGAAAAAATTCGGAATTGTGGAACCACCCCGCGATTCTCAACTTGGTCATAATCTTGAACCAACTCGGAAAAAGTATTGAGACTAGATTTTTCAGGGGGAGCGGTGACACCCGTGATGGCGATGCCCTTGTAAGCATTTGTAAAAATTACAGAAATAAGCAACCACAAACCTAGCGTGATTCTCGTTGATAGGAAGTGAAACAAATACTCAGGAATGTGGTAACTATGCTCAAGAAAGGAAGAATATGCAAAGAAATACGCGTTGAAATCCGGCTTGTTAAACCCTTTCTGGATAAGCAGTAAATGGGTGAGCACTGCAAGAATCGTCAGACAAATCAAAAGTGCTACCCACAAAGCTAACTGGAACGGTTGGAAATAGTATTTGATGGTAAGATGATCTTCCGTATAGCATGTGAGAAAAGTGTATTGATCACTTGAAACAAAGATAGTTAACCATCTTTGTTCAAGTGTTGAAAATGTAATGAATAATTTATAGTCCCGTGAGAGTGAGTTTTCGGCATAAATATTTGGCAAAAAATCGTATTCTTCCTCATCCTCAAAATTTATTGATGCATTACTACAAGATGCGAGAAGCTGAATAATGGCAAAACGGAAAATATGGGAGTTATTTCGCGGTGGGAGGAAAATATTTTTCAAATTTGCATAGTTTTTTAAATCAATAGGTTTCACAAATGAAGATTGCCAGATTGTTCTCCACTTGTTCTGGTACTGAAGATTTGATATGAGGCTATGAAATTCAGAAGGATTCCAGATATCAACGTTCAGTTTGTCTATGGAAACTACACTAATATTATTAGGAGATTCGCAGTTTGAGCAGTAGTAGTGCATTTGAAGGCATTTCTGTGAGGAAAGATTTAATAAATCAACTGCTTTCTCAGGTTGACACTGAATTACACCGTTGCTGATTTGGAAATAGTGTCTAAAATATTCAAACTTTTGCCAAACATTCTTAGCTAAAGGATTTGGAGTCAGAGAGATGTGAAGCAGAAATTTTTCATTGGGTTGAATCTTTAAAGTCCATGCTTTATACTCAACAAAGTAAAACGATGTTAATTCTTCCAGAGCAATTGAGTAAGGAAAATATATTTCAGTGTCATGATGTTCGTGGCTGAGTTCCAAAATTTCGAAAGAAAACATCAATATAAAAAGTACACATTGAGGGAATTGTCGCATTTTGAAAGGATTAAAAGGTTTCCAAGGATTTGAAATGTATTTGTATGCAAACATATCATTAGTATTGTAGTAACCAGTTTCAAACAACCGCTGTGTAGATGCATTATTCTGAATATTTTGTTTGGTCAAATAATTTCGAGTTGTGAATGTGGTTTTTGATGTGGAACTTAGATAATCCTCCAAAGTGTAATGAACATCTTGAGAAATTATGTGAACATGACAAGATCCTGACAATTTGATGAGAATATAATCCAATCCAGTAATACTTGCTAAATTAGACTGGGTATTAGAGAAATTGTGAAGCTGCTTCGAAACATTTCTGGTTTCAGGAATTTTCAATTTGACAGTTGGCACTTGAATCACAACCAGCACAACAATATGTGTAAAAAACTGTATGTTTATTAAGATCGCTCTCATTTTCAAAAAAGTTTGAAACCTGTAGCACGGAGAAAGTTATGAATTTAAACTGGTTGTGAGAAAACTTTCCTTATAAGTTGAGATGAGGGAAAGTTTAGTCGTAGTAGTTGATAGGCTTTGTTGAGGGTGAAAGTAAGCGACGAAGCTAATTAAGCTAATGATGTCTAGCACTATCAAAAATTAAATTAAAATAAGCCCTCTATTTAATGTACAACCTTATCATTTAATTAAAAAATTGGCTCAGACTGAGCCGCTCAGTATAAGATTATTATAATATTACCAATCATAAAGACGCTTGTTATGAAGTCTGTGACCTGTAAACACTACTAAATACATAATTATTAAGTTTCAAATTTATTAAATGAGTACTTAAAACAGATTTAGGGCAACACAACGTCTGACAAAATCAAAAATAATTTTACAAATGACATTAAACAGGTCAACATTCACCAGTAAAGGAAGAGGCTGTAATAAATTTATTGTATGAAGCTTTCAAGTAAAGCCAAATTCCGATTCGTTTCAGCATTATAGGTAATTAGTTTAAAAAATTAAAGTTTATAATACCTCTCAAAAGTAATTAAACACCCGAAGCAATAACCTACAAAGTAATGAATTGTTGTCAGAACACTCGGGGCAATACGATCAACGTAATGTTAGAGAAAGTCATTTGGTCGACGGTAGCAGACGTGGCATTTTTATTTGATGTGCCGTGGTCTGCATCAATTTTTTCTAAAAGTTTTCATTACAGGCTGATGGACATGTACATACATGTAAATGAAGTAGTTTAGTTAGAGTGTTAAAGGATAAAAACGTGGAAAAGTGAGTCCACATGCAAAAGCGATTTCCTTTGATGGAAACTATGTGATAGTTAACATTATTTTTGGCAGCCCAAATGGCGTCGGTACAATAATTAATTGGACAAGAATTACTGGCACTTTGTTGCGACTTCATACATGAGGATAGTTTATTCTTCAAATATTAGTAATATTGTGTACAAATGACAAACTCTTAAAACAAGTTTCTTAGACTAAACACCTTCCCAATTAGACCCGGACATGCTGTCATAACTTCCTCAAGGATAGTCACCAAGACTTGGAAGAACGTACTGTAAAGTAATTTCCCCCACTCCATATTGAAAGTATAAGTAAAGTCGACGCGAGTTGATGAGACCTGATTTAAATTATAATTTGTTAATATTGAATCAGTATAAATCCAGAATATAACATTCTAAACGTACAATTACAGGATTTAACTTACTGCAAAAGCACTTGATCGGCTTGGGAAGGTCAGGTGAAATGGTATGCATCATCGTCTTCAAGTCAACTTCAACTGAGTATTCAGTCAGATTGTCCTGTTCTCCAGGCTGGCGCTGAGTATCCTGATAACCTTGGATAGCACCTTAAAAAATAAGATAGACTTATTATTATTTATACTCAATCAAACCGTCAATAATGTTTTTACTTTAAGCATTATTTGGATTTTACTATGGTCTTGCAAATTTAGATCTTGATAGGTGACAGTGCTCTTAACTGACGGAGAATGCACAGAAAATACCAACATTCCCCTGAAATTTGCTTTGATAAAGAGACGAGGTCCAAGCTTCTTCATCCGCTCCAAAGCCAAGCGTATCAGTTTCAGCTCTGGCAACTCAATCGATAGCTAGAAAGAGGGAATTTGAAAGAATGGCAAATGCAATGGTGTAATAAAAAAATCGATAACATTGAATAAGTAGATGTAATTGCAAACATCAAACTCTGCCGGAATCTGAAGATCTCTGTAATGACTCCAAAACATTCTCTTGATGGGATTAACCGGCACATCATGAACACAAGTCGTATTTCCCGAGATGCCGGGCTTCAAACATAAAGGGAAACTGAATTAGTACCTTTTAATACACACGCAGTTCATGAAATTAACCTAAAACAATGGAGCCCATTGAGGTTCACTTACAAATTGAATTTCAAAAGTGAGACATGGAACCACCTTCTTGGCCAACTTGATCTTCAGACTTTCAACTGCATTGGTCTTCAGAGTGCTCAAACAACCTGCAATCTTATCTGTAGTAACAACAAATCAAGTCAAAATTATTAGGTGGCCCTTTTTTGGTCGCCAGTGTCAGTCGTGGTAACTGAATGATAGCTATAGAATAATTAAACTGAAAACTTACCTGGTGGAATATCCAAAAAGATTTCATTCTCGTCAGGACTTAACCCCTCCATCAAATACTCCGAAAAGCATGGCTGCTTCGGAACTTCTGCCCATGACAATAGAGATGATGTAGCTGAGGACACTTCCTTATCTGACAGAATGAAACAGAGCTTATCCGGAGTGATCCGAAGGACAAAGTTTCTGGAACATCTGGACAAGGCTGTTATCAACTCTGTCAACAATAAAAACACACAAAATTTGTCAACTCTCAAGCCAATCAGAAACGAATGTTTACTAAACATTTTAATAAAATATTCGTGACTAAATGTTGGTTAAAATGTGCAATTGATTGAAATGACTTACGGGAAAATGTTCGGATGAAAGACAAGTCCCGGGCTTTTGCTCTGAACCTCATGTTGCACAACGACTGAAGCTTTGCTGGCGATAGATTATCTTCAGATCATATAACCAACTAATGATTAATCGAAAAAAAACACACGTGAAAATAATACGTGTAACATCTGGATGACAAATGACAACGAAGCAGAATAATAAGTTTTGTAACAGTAAAATCATAAATAAAAGACAAAAATGTTTTGCTTTTAGCGCGTTGAAATTCAAATAATTTTCTGCTGTAGCCAGCATATAGTTTCAGTATGCATATTTTGTTGCATATAATGAATAGTTAATACTTTATTAATGGTTTTTTGTGTGAGTAATTAGTACTACGAAGTACGTTGTACTTACTTAGTAAATTAGTAAACAATTATTTTTATTTTCTCACAACTTCATTAGATATCATGAACATGAAGCATAAATTAATATTTAATTCTAAATTCGAACTAACACAAAAGTTGAGCTACATTCGATCCAAATTATTTACAGTTTTGGGATGAGGTGGAGGTGGAAACTCTCCAAGTTCTTCGTCATAATAAGCTGCTGCTCGATGCGGTTTCAGTTCCCACCACATGCGGCTTTCCATATCTGTCAATGACACTCCAAGATCCTCCAAAGTTGGGTTGCCAGTTGGGGTATCCGTGATGTGATCCTGTAAATTAATAAATGCAAATACGTAAATTCTTCAAAGTCATTTGTAGATCATTTCATTGAATGATTGAACTCATGGCATGAGCATACCCTTTCAATTTTATCCCAGTTTAAATACGCCACAGGCCAACTAGGACAAAACTTTTGGGTAGCTGTAATCCGCAGCTGAAAAAATGGGCTCCTGCGCAAGTCTGTCCTACGATAACCCCACTCTTCATCCCGTCTCATCACTTGGAAGAACCAGTCAACCAGAACACCAAGTTGGTACCTCTTTGGCCTATGCGTATTCAAAAGATAAGCAAATACAACCAAATATAATGTTTTCATAACGATGAAGATAAGCAATAAAGTCAATAATACGTATATACCCGATAAGATCATATGTTTGGCCTGCCGTATCCGGATCATGAATAGCATTGATCACTCCTTGAGCCACATTAGAGACATAAACAGGCTGCTTCACCGTCCTCTCTCCTCGATACCAAAAAGGAAGCCACTGAAAGAATCTGCGCCACCAATGAGCATAGTACTTGGTAAACCTATCTTCTTGGCCCCAAATATCCGCAGGTCGGAAGATTGTTGCATCTGGGAACTCCTCTCGAACCGCTAGTTCTCCTTCGAATTTTGACTTCAAGAACTGGGATCCCTCCGGCAAAATACCAAGCCCCTCAGGATTCTCACAGTTGAGACTGGAGAAATGGATCAATCGCTTCACTCCACTCTCTCTTGCCATTCTTGCAATGGCTCTGGCTCCATTTACATGAACATCTTTGTAGTTGAAGTTCCTCGTTTCCCAATCCCGGCCCACGAGATTTATGACGACGTTGGAGTGCTTCATTGCTTTCCGGATTGAGGCTTCATCCCGGAGATGATATGGAGAAAATAGGACTTGACCCAGGTCACCAACAAGTCTAAATTTTAGGACGTCGTAATGATCCCCTCGATATGGGATGATAAGCTGCAAAAATGAATAAAAAGATGACTTGGTTAACCATTGACCATTGCCTTGATCGTCAATCAATATCAAAGAACTTTATTTTACGGAAAAGGTTAATTACCTGCGTTCCCATCTTTCCCAACTTATTGCAAATATATTTTCCAACAAATCCACTGGCACCAAAAACAGTGGCCACCACACCATTAAAAGAAGATCGCCCTCCAGTTCCTCGCTTCATGTTGTACATTTTCGGGTCAAAAATTGATGGAGTGCTGCTTCCCTCCCATTGTTGATTTTTGATGGAAGCTGTTGACAACTTTGCAAGGGTTATACGACCACCAGTCAACGCCAGGAGACCTTGGTGTCCTGTTTAAAATGGGGAAATTAAAAATTATATCGATCATTTACTAGCAAAGAGGCAAAGAAAACTTTAACAAATCCTCATTAAATCAACAATAAGATTTACTTGGAAAGCAACACAGAATTCCAGGTAGCTTTGCTGCCATTTTAGTGGAAGCTTGTAAATTTTTTTTTCAACTAAATAAATTTATTAACACGTGAAAACAATGATTATGTTATGTTATGTTATATGCTTGTAAATTAGATCAATCAATCAATTAGATTTTAGTTGAGTTGTTGACTTCAGTCGATTTTGCAGACGTCAAATGCTAATCCAACGAACATACAACAAAATTAAAAATCTAAAAGAACTTTTCCGCGGGTGCCGAAGTATTATTGTATTTGAACAAATTTTCTTTCCCGCTTTCTCATATTTATGCTCAATGCGAAGCTATATTACGAAGCCGTGGAGACAAAGTTTTTCGCATCATATTTTTGCTAAGTTTAACATACCAATGAGAGTAAGTGATTATTATTTTTATAAGGCAATCGATCTTGATTAGAGTAAATTATTACGCTAAACACAATCAGAAGTCAATCAATCATGATTATATCGTATCGTAGATCAGAATTCATGTATTAAAATACTTTTTATAGAACATTTGGTTGTATTGTGTTTGTAAGCGGTATTGCATTGTGAGTCACTGTCTGTTAAGGCAACTCTTTAATTTCTTTTCAGTCGTATGACGTCATGTCATTTAGACAATCTTAGTTAGTTGCTGACACATTTATCGCTGCAGTTTTATCTTAATTTTAAATACAAATGCATTTTTATTAACCGAAGGTTGAACTGTTGACTGTGTAGGTATAAATCAAAGCTAAATATGATAAGCAGTTTCCAGATATGCGCATCAAGAATTACCTTGCACCTAGGTTGAGTATATTTTTTACGATGCACGTGCATGAGAATGGGATGCAATCCATTTATGATAAACTTAAATAAACCAAAGGAAAACCTTTTTAAGCCTGTGCCTTGAATAAACCTTTTATGTGGCCTCATAAAATACAAATTCCTACTTACATTTTAATTAAAAATTTAATCAATTTATTTTCCTTATGATGTGCTTGCTAACTGAAAGGGGAAAAAAGATTGAGTTTATTTTCCTCAACAAATCATTTCCTTTGTGGCTTAAATTTCCTTATTCAAAGCTTCCTAACAAAATCTTGTTCCTCATTAAATATAATATGATGATAAGTAATATTTAAGTAGTATAAGTTTAACGTTTAACACATGATGTCAAACAAATATCATAACATCTACAAAATTATTAGCACATTATGCACTTTTCTGTACCACAAAATACATATTATAATGATCAATTCAAGTTCATTGCATCATGCTATATAACCAAAATAACTTTTAGCTTTATGGAGTAACCCACTTCACAAATAATGAAAACCAGTTCTTCCTGGCACATATATGTATTACACATGTATGGTTTTATGTTATCTGCTTTGAGTTTAATACTTCACGTTTCCATTCATTCCTTTTTACGGCCACTACACACCAATGCCAATTATTTTTGCATTTTTCCAAAAGCCAAACTCATGCAATCCCTCACTTACCCATAAAGTAAGTAAGTCAAGCGAAAGAACTAATTATGAATCCAGGTAATAAAACAAAACTGGATGCAAGTTGAGGAAAATGGATCAGAAACTGAGTAACTTTTTCAATTCCAAGATCCATTTTAACTTTAGCCATGGCTCAGCATGGAAGTATTTTGTATTCAGCTGTGAAACCACAGGAGGATTTGGACAGAAACATTTGTGGTGAATTATTGGAAACCAGGCTCAACACGGGAGGAAATGGAATGCAAGTAGAGGTGGAAGCTGCGGTGGTTGTTTGTCAAGCTGAAAAATGGTACACGACAGGCAAGCCTATTTTATCGGGATTGAATATGACAGTGCCTTGTGGATCAATGTGAGTAGGAAATATATATAATTGCAAGATAATTTCATGGTTAAAAGGACAAATTATTTTACTTTTGAATTCATGTTGATTTTTTTTTAGATATGCGCTGCTTGGAAGCAGTGGCTGTGGGAAAACCAGTTTACTTTCATGCATCGTAGGAATCCTTAAATTGAATAAAGGTACTTTCCACGGTTATATCTGAGCTACATTAGTTTTAACATTGTCTTCAAATTTTCATATGTACCAATTCATTTTTTTAAATAAAGGAAGTGTTTGGGTATTCGGAGAGAAACCAGGTACTGCTGGAGTAGGAATACCGGGAAGAAACATTGGATACATGCCACAGGAAATTTCTCTCTATGAAGAGTTCTCCGTGGGGGAAACGTTAAATTATTTTGGAACTTTTAGTGGGATGACTGAGGAGCAAGTAGGCACAGAGCTCAAATTTCTCGTGAATTTGCTAGATTTACCTCCTCTCATTAGAAGAGTTTCCACTTTAAGGTAAGGTATATAAAACATGAAGTCACTTTTTTCCAACGCAAATTTGGAAATTTTGTCATGTACTTTTGAATTATAAATCATATTTAAAATTAAAAAATTAAAAAAGCGGTGGCCAAAAACGCCGAGTTTCCTTTGCATCAGCTATGATTCACAATCCACAGCTATTGATTTTGGATGAGCCGGTAATTTATTTTTCTGGTTAATTGTAGTTAGCCTCCCTGGTTGATATTTGATTTTGAATTACACAATTTGATTATTTTTTTAGACTGTCGGTGTTGATCCACTTCTTTGCCAGCAGTAAGCAATTCATCTTTGTAACCAACATCAAACCAAATTTTAAAACCACCCGAATGTTGCTCATTTTTTAACGTTTAGGATTTGGAACTACCTTTGTAAACTCGTGGTCCGCAAAAAGACCACTGTCATCATTACAACTCACTATATTGAAGAAGCACGACAAGCAAATATGGTGAACACTTTTGCAAAAAAAAATATTGCTACAAATATTTGTATTTAATTTTACATTGTGATTAATTTTACAGATTGGTGTCATAAGAAACGGAAGCATGATAGCTGAAGCAGCACCACAGCACCTCATCGATCAATTTGCTCCAGATGGAAGTAATTCGTTGGAAAAAGCAGTGCTACAACTTTGTAAAGATGATTCTTTGGGGGAACTTGAGAATCTTGAAATTTCACAAAAAGTAACTCACAAACTTACTACCTGGGACTTGAAAGCAAGAGGTGGTTTAACTGCACAAATACCTGATGTAAAAATGGCAACAGTTACCAACAAATATGATGACACCGGCTTAAAGCATTCTGGTGCACGAATCAAATCCCTTGCAAAGAAAAACGTTACAATTTTGATACGAAATCTTTTGTAAGAAAAATACTCATGTAGTTTGTTTGCTCGTACTCAAGGTTGTTTTGGCTTTTTGATCTTTCATTTTATTTAAACAAAATAGACTCTTGATTTTCGTCGTGTGGATCCCTGCAATTGAATTAATTTTTGTGGGCATTACCTTTGGCTACGACCCGGAAAATTTAAAAGTTGGTGTGGTCAACAACGAAGTTAATAATTCAATTTGCTCCAACTATATTCCAAGGCTAGGAAACTGCGACTTGACTCACTTAAGTTGTGTATATTTGAGTCACATAAATACAGAAACGGTAGAGTTGGTCCCTTTTGAAACGGAAAAAGAAGCGGTCAAATCCGTCCAGTCTGGAGAGACTCGGGGTTATTTAAAATTCCCACAAGATTTCTCATTTCAAATGTACCAAAGCACGATAATGGGGCCAAGGGTGAATGACAGTGTGTTAGATGCACGCCAAATCCTTGCAAAATTTGATGAAACAAGTGAGTTGCTTTAATTGAAATTGTAATTATTTTATTTTGTTATCAATTTTTTAATATTTTTTTTTAATTTCATTCCATTTTTTTAAGATAAGCACATCAGCTCAACGATCAAGATTGCGCTGTATAATGCATTATCAGATTTTTCCTCCAATTTATTATCAAATTGTGGACTTAATCCAAGGCAAAAGCATTCTTTCCTTCGTTACCAAAAACCAATTCATGGAAAGGATACTACGGATTTGAGAGAGTATGCTTCACCAAGCATGGCTGTTGCGTGAGTTGTTAGTTTAATTCAAGTTCAGTTTTGGCTATATTTTTAATACCATTCAATCAATAACTAGTTTCTTGTTTTTCTCTGCACACCAGCACTTTATTTTTCTTCCCAATTATTTCAATTGGAATTCGTTTCATTGATGAAAGAAAATGTGGCATGCTGGAGAGGTCCCTCGTGGCAGGCGTTAGAACATGGGAGATTATTGTGGCTTACCTCATATCCGAATTCTTTGTTGTTTCGGCACAATCAATTCTTGTTTTGGGTGTCCTAACGCTCATTTCTGATATCAAGATTTTGGGTTCGGGATTCCTAGTTCTGGGCCTCTTTGTTGTGGTTGGCTATTGTGGCGTTTCAATGGGTAACTTATGAATGATATTCAACACCATCAGGTCTTTGTTTGAACGTGATATATTGATCAAAGTTTTATTTTTAATTTGTAATGCAGGATTCCTGTTTGGGACTTTATGTCGTGAAAAAATCGACGTCGCAATTTTAGCACTGGCTGCTTTCATGCCTAACATTCTTCTTTGTGGTAATTTGTGATCGTTTTTTATTACTTAATCGGTTAATATTTTTCAGTTTTTTTATATTTAGAGCCAAATACACTTTTTTTGTAATTTGTAGGAATTTTTTGGCCGTTGGAAGGAATCCCAGAATTTCTCCAAACTTTTGTGAAACTACTTCCCTGCACTTTACCAGGAGAGTCCATTCGTTCAATTGTTTCTCGAGGATGGGACCTGTCATATTTTAACGTTTGGATTGGATTTGTGGCGGCAACTGCTCATATCATATTTTATCTGCTATTGACAATTTTGATTCATACGTTTTCAAAGTCAAAATGAATTTGAATGTAATGCATATTAAATTCATGAATTTGATTAATTTATTTAGAAAATCATTCTAAAATAAAACATTAAAAATTTACAATAAGAAAAGTCAAGAAAATTTTGAATAATAAATTTTTGGGTTTTGGTATAATCTAAATATCTTTTATTATTTCACCGACAGTGAGCTAAAAATATCTTTTCCAACTGTGTTCATCCATTCAATATTTTGTTCCAGCAATTCATATGACTGGTCTAATTCCTGTTGATTGTTGGCATCACCCAGAAGCTTGTCCTTGTGCAGTCGTATAAGATCAGCAACCTATTAAATTAAAAGTTGAAACAAATCCAAATAAAACATTATTATGTTAATTTAATGTACCTATTTATTAACTAAAATTTCCTTCACCTCATTTAATTGTTGAGCAGTGCTGAAGTAGCTGACTGTCGAAGTAATAAAGTTCACAATAACAGTTGTTTCTCCATCACCCAATTTATCAGCAACGTTATCAATATTACTTGAAAGAAAATGTATAATTAAGCTTCTTCCATAGCCTAAAGGTGTGTTGATCAATGCGTGGATAAAAAACAGGCCATCTTGCTTTCCAAATCCTTCAGCAGAAATGGGTTGAATTGTTTTTTGAAGCAGATTTTCAATGATATCCCGTTCAGTAGCGCAAGCTAACGCCCTCAGAATATTATTTTTAGAGGTTGTAAAGGAGTTATTTGGATGAGCGACACTTTGGTGATATTTAGCAAGCATAAAATCAACAGCTTCTTGACCTCCACTTGCAACAATAGCACATTCCAAAATAGGACGTAACTCGATTGGAAAAATAGAATCCAGAGGATTTTTTCCCATTGAATTAGAACTCCATTCCGAAAAAAGTTTTCGCGAGAGAGTTTGACAATATGGAGTTTGTAAATTGCAGGAGAAATAAAGCAATGTGTCTCGAAGGGTTGATTTTTCAAGGCTTAATGGGGGTGAGACATTTTCCAATGTCGTATCAATTTTTGGTGCCAAGTAGTTCTGTAAAATTGAAAAAAAAGTTAGCGTGGTTTAAATAACTGTAATCATCAGAAGATTTATCAATATTTTGTACCTCTAACTTAAAATACTGTGGGTGTGACAAAAACTTGGCGTATATTCTGAAAAAGCTGTCCAAAAATGTAGTCCACACAACCAAACTAGTTTCACTTTTACTGCTCATGTATTGCGTGAGTTTAAATATCGCTCCGTAACTACAAAATTCTAGAAAAAACGGTGATTTACATTATTTAAAATTTACACATACATACACACATATATACATTCTGTATATTCAAAAATTCCGGTAAAATATTTCGTACTATTTTCAGCAAATTTGAAATAATCCGCCAACAGTTTAGCTCGAGTTATGGGCTGCATTGCTTCATGATTTAATTCTAATTGATTTTGAATGCTTGTCAAATGAGTTGTATTTTCATAAAGAGTACGATAGTAGCCTTTGGCATCGGGGTTGACAACAATTGATTTGGACACGTCTCCAGAAAAAAGTGTCACATTTTTCCCCGGCTCAAGTACATGTACTTCACGATCACTTTCAGTTTGTACGGTGACGGGTAAAAACCAAGTTCCCGAGAACCAAGGTCGTTTACTAAAAGATTCTTGCGTGAGCGAAAAATGGGTTTCGTTTGCAATCCCAACTCGCACAAGTGGCGTGTCTTCAGAATTACTGAAACTGGCGAAGGTGGAAGCCATCACAAAGTTGGCAAAGGATTCATAAATATTTTCACTTTTTGGATAAAAATCTTCAATGGATGCAGTTTCATTTTCTCGTCGCAAATATTTAAAATATGGTTCAAGTATTATTTTCAATTCATTCCTGCCTAAGATTCCTTCCATCATTCGGAGTAAAAGTGCGCCTTTATCGGATGTTTGTGATGGAGAAATAAATACATTATCCCATCGCCTAATGTCCGTCAACACAGCTAAATCTGATAGAGCACTGCTTGTTTCATTGTCGACGCTAGCCACTTCCAACCCCAGATACTCCATGTATCTCGGTAGCGCGTGGGCCATTAAGAAACTCATTTCTGGGTCCCACCAAAGACCCACCCATTGTTGGGCTATTGTTGTGGCTAAGAAAAAATTCAACTTTTTTACACAAGTCAACACTTTTAAAATTAATTAAACAAAAATTTCACAATGATTACCAAGATGCTGAATCAGTTGAATTTTCTTAGATGATTCAGTTTCCCAATCTGGAGTAAGATTAACTTGATCCCGCATATCGTAATGGTAAACGTTTAGTTCCCTATTTAACAGCGTCAACAAAGGCCAAACTTTAATTAACATTGTCATTTTATATTGTATATTTAATCATAATTTTTTTACTAAAGCTACTCACAAACTCTCAATTCTAAAAACAGTCGGAGCAAAGAAAACCATCATTTTCTGTAAGTGTGACGGAGTTCCAAAATAATCTTCATAAAAGTTTAAAATATTTGCGGAAGCGTTTGCAGCAGTTTGAAGTAGTTCCTTGTTGCGAACTAAATCACCAGGTGTGTAAATTCTCATGCTTTTATTTTCATCACTGCCGAAAAAACTTTCCACGTATGAAAAAATCTTGAAAATTCCAAAAGCTAATAAACCAAGTCGAATTCTGGTTGTCCATCTGTACTTTTCCACCATGAGATTCTTTAAATCAGAACTACAAAAAAATATTGCAAAAATAAATCACTACTTCTTTTTGATTCGAACAAAAAGTTTAAAATACTTACTCAGGTTCACTGCTGACAAGTTCTCCATTTGCCACTGAAGTGTAACGAGCATTTCGAATCAAAGTCAAGTTAAATGTTGACCTCAAATCATATTTATCAAAACAAGGGAACACGTTTCCACATCCTGATGTCGACTCTATATCCTCCGTGTTAAAGCTTGTGACTATTAAATGGGGCTTGTTTTCGTTTGAAATCTTGCAACACTCATTATCATATGCTGGAAGGCTTACTAAACCCAATAAGAAATTATTGCGAAGGAAAGTCGTGTACTCCATGTAAATTTCAATTTCTTTTCCTGCCTCAACCGCATTTTCTAGGTGGATATTCAATAAACCATTTAATTTGTCGTGGTGATAAGACTTTGTTTGTATTGGTTTCCCTTGGACATTTATCTGTGAACAAATAAAAATGATTTTAATTTTAAACGGCCTCAAAAATTTAAATTATCAACTGGCCTCAAAAATATTTTATTTTTTGAGGATATTTTTATGCTTTAAATATTCATGTCTTTCAACTTAACCAGAATAGAGCTAGTATTGATTCCGAGTTGATTTGTGTTTGTATCTGTTCGTATAACAAGTTTGTAAACGGTGGTTTGGCTCGAACCAAATATTCTAACTTTTCCAGGAATGGAAATATCGGCAGATCGACCAGAGCTCGTATCTTTTTCTTCAAAAGTTAATCTCAACTCGATATCATAGTGGAAGGGAACAAAATTGTGATTGTGACTTTTATTAGTTTTTCTCTCAAAAATAAGAGAACTGGCTATCGAAGGGTTTGTTATTCCAAATTCTGGATGTTTTAGATGTAAAAGTTTTTGTGTAAAAACTGATGTGAAACTTTTGACTTCATTGGCTGCAGCCAGAGCTACACAAACAAACAAAATTGTAAGAAAATATATTTTCATGTTGACGAGTCGGCAACGAAACCTTGAATCAACTTAGAAGCTATTGGGAAGCAATGAAATGACATTTTATGAGTGCAATGAATATTTCCATGTCACAAATTATTTTCGCGAGCTGATTTGTATTGTAATTGACAGATGGTTCAATAGTGCTTGCATTTTTAGGACGATTTAGCAAGAAGAAATAGTACTTCTACATAAATATGTACCATATATTTTTTGCCGAATTGCTAGCGTAACTTTTTTTTGCTACCATCTGTTATTGCATGTGCACACATTCTCCGTGATTCATAATTATCCCTAACATGCACAGATTATTATTCATGAGTTGAGTTGGGATAGAGACAATATTTAACGATAAATTTTTGCAGTATATATTTTTTGTAGTTTCCTGCTGAACTTAGTCATGTAGAATTGAGGGCTAGAATTAAATTAATCAAAGATGAAACCAATAATAATAAACCCGACAGATCGAGATGTAATGATGTACCTTTAAAATTTCCCAATTCCCCCTCCCCTTCTGAGTGATCCACACCTCTAGAATTTATTTTATTTTAATAAGGTCAAAGGTCACACTGGGGTTTCCTAAGAATTTGGAAGCCCCATTAATGAACTGTTCTCTCCAGTAGCTTCATTTTGATGTATCACAACCCATACCTTGCTATGTAAAAACTATTTGACCTTATCATGGTCATAGGTCACGCTGGGGTTATCAAAAACTTTCAGAAATAGTATTACTGATCTAGTCTCACTAGTACCTTCATTTTGATCACAACCTATACCTTAATATTCAAAAACATTGACCTGACCTTTGACCCAGTAGTTCCCCTGAACCGATTTGACCCATCTTTGAACTCGATCTTACTTTTGGCCTAAGATATCGATTTGTGAAAGCAGAATTCAAAAAAGTGAAACCGTTTTTGAGTTATCGTGTGGACAGACAGACGACAGCCTGAGTGTTTTCTATATATACCTAAAGGTACATAATAAGTTACTCTCATTGAATTTAATATTTTCCAAAACTTGGGATTACTTAGGAGGGGTTAGTAAAACTAAAATATTTGGTAATGCACGATGATCTGTTATGATGAAAAAATACTGGCCAAAATTAAAAAAAGGTGAGGATGTGTTTAAAAAATTTATATTTTATATATTATCATACAGGATCGTAGCCGTCTGGTTCCCCTTAAGGAAGTTTCATCCGTTTGATAGTTTCCTCATTTTACAGTTTCCTCTATGACGATTTCCCATCTAGCTTCTTATGTTTTAAAAACTATTGAATTTCTATAATTTTTATAATTAAGGAATAATAAGTAAAATGCAGTTAGTGAGATTTGTATTGAGAACATTAACGTAACTAATAATCGCATCCCTACTAACTAAAAAGCTTTCCCCACATTTCAACCTTAATGGTTGTTGAGCTCTCCACTGCAGAGTCATCCAGAATAATAAAGTTTTGCTACCACGTCGATTATAAAATTGACCCCGTTTCTTTCTCAAAATTTCTAAGCTAAGTAACCTCACAGACGTAGTTTCATGGAGGATAAATACAGTTGTCGCTAGTCCAAAAGTAAACACTACAGACGTAAAAGCAGTAATAATGGGTGGAAGGCTATCAAAACAGTTGATAGTAAGCCATCCCATAATAGTCAACACTATTTGACTCCATAAAACCAAACAAAGAAATAATCTATTGAAGAAAACTTCAATGGTTGTGAAATGTAATGCAAACTGAGTGTAGAATTTGAGATACATAACTTCCCGGAAGCCTCTGCTACGCAAAGAATCATAATAGGACTTTCCAGTCAGACATATTGTTAGAGTTATCATGAAGTACACTCCCATATACTTTGCTATGTACAAATACGAAATAAAACATGCCGCTAGAGCAGATCCTGCCTTAAAAATAATGATAGGAGCGCTTTGATTATATGGATGAGGTAAAAATAATTCTTCCAGCATATTAGAAAATGGCTCTAATCCGGAAACCCAACCAAAAATTGGCACAGGAATGGCAAAAAGAATAGCCGCTATCATAAAAGCGTTGAGAAGACATCCTCCAAAAAAGTTTTTCCGGTCGTTAACTGAATATCCTTAAAAAAATATGCAAAAACTCATTACTATTACCTTCCTCAAAACCTTTATTTAAAAAATCCAACTCATGAATGATAATGAAGCTCTTACGTAATTCCATCTCGTTTGCAAAAACTCTGTTCAATTTTTGAACAACTCTTATATTCACCAAGTAAGAGTGTGTAATTGTCAAAAGAAAAATTCCAGAACATCCAAATCCAAGAAATATTGTAAATTTTGGATTACTCATAGGAACACTCAAGGAGAACAGGAGTGATTTCAGTAAAACAAGAACGAAGCAAATTGAGTAAATAATAAGACCCGTGCAACAAAACGAGTCAAAAGTGAAAACTGTTCTAAACTTTACATTTTGTGGCTTCAGTTGAATACATTTTTCGTTTACAAGAATTTCCATGAAAACGGGGGGAACATGAGTAAACGTTACTTTGTATAGGTTTGTTGCATGCCTAATGAGCGGAGTCATTATCGAATCACGCTGAAGATTTTGAGGGATGGCAATACTTAGTCTTCGTTTTGCCATAATGCTGATTTATTGGGGGCTAAAACTACAGGCAAAGAGTAAACTAAACGTTTTCAAGCTTCTTGTCCAACTGCATGAACTAAACGAAGTGAAATTACATTTGGAAAATCAAATGTCTGTTATGTCGAGACTTCATTTTTCCACCCACCTGTATAATTTTCGTTTCATTTTAATGGGTAGGCTTAACCAAGTAAAGTTGTAGTTAAACAATTTCCTGTTTTTCGTTATTCTATGCAATTACTTTAGCAATTTTTGTCCCGGAATCCTGGGAAATACGTTTTCATATTGAAAGAACAAAAACTAAAGTAAAATGTCCGACATCGAATAGAAAACCTTTAATTTTGAACGATTTGTATGTTCAATTAAAAAATATAATTGCCTTACATCTTAATTAAAAGTTTCATTCGTTTGCAATATTCCAATCAAATTTTGTTCCAGCTTGGGAAAGTCAAATCAAACTGTTATCTTAGCTTTAAAAACCATTCTACCACTATCCAATCAAAATAATCCATTTTTTTTGTATTGACTTAAAAGAATCGTAAATTCACTTAAAATCTAGTAGAACCACTAACTACTAGAACGAACACGATGATTTTTTTTAACGAAAAACTGTTCCTTCGAAGGTTTCGATCTACAGGTAAATTTATATCCTCGACAACGGACTACGTCTTTATTTCAAGATAATAATTTTATATGAAAACAATCTTTTCCAACCACTGCACTGTGGTCAGCCCGGTCGAAATTGTTAGGTACTAAGGTTTGTATCGCACCTTTGATGGAATCTTCATTGCGAGAGTGCAAAGTTTAGTTTCATCATCGGAGTGCCATCAAAACCACGAAAATGATCTTATTCGGGCGTTATGTTAATGTTTTAGTATGGCTTTCTTCACTGATTAGAGGTGCTGAGCATACCTATAAACAAGAAAAGATTATATAAGCCTTTGTTGGGCACGCCACCACGAATTTGCCATGACATCTACGAACGACACTGAAACTGTTTACTAAAGAAGCTTACTGTTTTGGTTACCGTGGATTTTCACTGGGCACCACTACAAAAGCTTCAAAAACAGATGGTTCAATTTTTGTTATTGTTGACCACACGGTCCGTTCAAACAAAAATTGTCAGAATTTTCTGAAAGTTAGTATACATTTACTTTACACATGGAAATATACATTTTTTAATTTGAAACTCATAACACCCGGGTAGCGGACGTTCCAATTGTTTGTTTGACATGAAAAGCATACCCTAAGTAATAACACTTTTCAAAATTGGTGGAACTGGTGTGCTGCTTGTTAACTGATTGCTTCATGGCGGCTTGGTACATATTCCTTGGCACATCCTGCTCGATCTCGTAAACTGGTGATTGTAGATTGGCCCCGATTCCACTGTCGTAGGAGATCGGGAACACCTTTGTCCATCCCAGCGTGTCTTTTATATGCGGTTCAGAGATAAATTCACAGTCATACTGTGACACCTTGCTGGAATTCGAATCAGGAACTTGTTGATCCGAATTGCCCTGATTCTGCGAGCTACCTGAAGGACCTTTACTTGCACTGAAGTGATCCATTTTGAACACGGAAACCTTTCCAAGTAAATCGAAATAAGTTTCTGCTCTGGAACAAGTTTCTGGTTTAGGAACAATAATCGATTAAATCCTGTTTTCAACCAAGAAGTCTTAGTAGAAAGTAATGACCGTTGCGTGACATGTTACAACGAACGAATGAATCTTGAAAAATAATTTTTACGGTAGTTATAAGGTTTCGGAGACCGTGAAAGTTGACCTGTAACTATTTCGATTCTGGAACAAACGCCCTTTATACGTTCTTGAAAGGCGGTTAATATTTATAATCTGTTCGTGATCCAACATTACCTTCATTTCGAATTTTAATTGCTGCATAAACTCTTGTTCCGGGTGATAGATAGCACTGCCCTGATAACTTGCATTGCATGCGCTTATACGTTTGCTTTGATTTGCATTTCAATCTGACTGAGTTTAGTAGGGATGCATGTCCTTTAGGGCTGATATGCTCTGCATTATGATTTTCAAATTTGATTTAGGAAAGATTTTACTTCAATAACAAAATTTTCCATTTCGTACTTCGTACAATTTGTGTACAAACAGACGAATATTAGAGAAGACCAACAACCATGACATGCGCGCTTATCTGGGATGATATCTTACGGGTCAAATATCATCAGTTTTCTTCTATAAACCCTAAATTGCTAGTTCGTTACACTCCTGTGTTACCAGGCTTTTTTACTTGTCACAATATATATTGCTCAATGACAATTTTTTAAATTTGGTCGAAGTCAACTAATGGTTTGGCCGTAATCTACCTGCTATGTAACCTACATAGCGATTAAAGTGATTGCAAATTCCCCAAAAGAAAAGTTTGCTGTAATGTATGTTTGATTATGGGTCTAATGTCCCACTTTTTCCTGTGAGCAAGTAACTGAACAAAAATTAGCAGAGCGTAGCTGATAATTGGATTTTGGAATAGAACTGAAAATAATACAACTTGCAGCGGATTCATACAACATTTACTCTGATCTTGTAGGAACGATGGTTTTAGTTCCATTAAAGCTAGTTAGTCTATTTTAAAACCTAAAGAATGGTGTACTAAAAATGAGCAAGATTAACAAAATGTTCACATATAGTTTTAGGTATTTATTTTAATGTATTGGAATTGGCCATAATAGTAGCTTCATTCAAAATGATTGAGCTGAATATTATGCGGCAACGCATTTTGTATGAAATTTCCCTCAAACATGAAAGACTAAAAACATTGCCTTTCAGTTCATTCCTTACCTTGCAGTGTCCTTGTCTTGGCTTTTCCGGAGTCATGATTTCCACCAACTTCCTCCGTATTTTAAAGTGGCGAATGGCCCTCATGAAGTTCTCCCTTCTTGCCTACATTGATTGGGATGAAGAAAAAAAGCAACTGGTCCTTAAAAAAAGTTCATACGCGGTTTTCAGTAGTTGGTATCAAACCAGCTACATGTATATTGCCGGTGTAATATCCATATATCACGCTATTGGCTACATTTCAGCCGAGCCCAAAAACGGAATGGAAGATATTTTTGATGTAGAATTTCAACCTCGTGACGATACCCATGCTGTTCTGTGTGGATTGGCTCACCTCATGTATGCTTTAGCATGCATTGGCCTAACTGGTCCTGTGGAAATCTTGATGATAACCAAGAGACACGAGATTTTGGAATTCGCCAACAAGGTGATTCTAAGTAACCTAAGCTACCAAGAAACATACAAAGATCAACTGTCACAGTATCCAAATCTTAAAGGAATTACCCGTAAAACGGACGCTCTGCTCTTATTAGTCGCAGTGGGAACCACTCTGACGCCTATCCTATTTTGCAACGTTCTATTCTACGACTTCTGTCCAGAACACCAAATATTTCTGAGATACTTTGAAATAAAAATTGCCTTGGAATGGAAAGTCGTTCCTTTGCTAGTAATTGCTAACTACGTGATTCTTCAAACATGTGATCACCTTTTTATTCTAGATTGTATAGGATTGGCATACCTCCAATTTTATACGTGCTGGCTGGAAATTCTCAATCCTCAAGAAATTCTGATAAAAAATGGATCTCCTGAATTCACATGCCAACTCGGGTGTGCATTGGATGTCAAGCAAATCATGATGAACTACAGGAAACAACAATTGTTGCAGAATGATCACAAAAATTTATTTGCAAATTATCTGATAACTGGACATCACTCCATGTTGCTACATGTGAGCACATTTGGCCTCTACATTTGCATCAGAAATTGGAAATTCATTATGAAACCAGGATTCGTAATGGCTCCAATTGCACCTCTGCTCTGCATTACGGCTGAGAGGGTTGAGGTGGAAATTGTTGTGAACGCGGAGGATAAATCTGTAAAATATTTGGATGGGGTTGGAGCTCTTGTGAAGAAGGAACGTTGGAGGTTGAAAGCAACCCAAAAGTTTCTGAAATCATGTCCATCCATTCAGTTGGAATTAGCGTATCCATATTATAAATTGACAAATGAGAATTTTCTTCTTTTTGTTGACTCGATGGTAAATAATCTTGTCTCACTTCTTGTTAGTTATGGTTGATCTGAGAGAGAATGGAATTTTGCAAAGGTATTTATAGTGGCTCAGTATGTTAAAAATTAAGTTATTTCAGAAAGCTTCAAAGTTTAGCGTTTGCATAATTCTTAGTGAAATATTAATAACGTAAACTTAACCATTTTGAAAACTGGGGCAAAGTGTTAACTGCAAGAAAGCTAATGCCAATTCACCCCAAGATTATATTAGCACGAACTTGTGAATGGATGATGAACGGGCTTGTCACACGAGTAATAGACTCCCCTAAACAATATTTTTTGTGAATACTCATTAAAACTTCATTTTTATTGTATACAAACTGTGCATTGGATTAAACACAAAAAATACTTAATGTAATGAAAATCTATTTTGCAATGTAGCGAATTGTAAAAAAGCACGTGCACTACAAACTTATAATCAAAAACAATTCTACCCGAATCATAAATCTGGTGTTTGCCACGTATTCCTCTGTTCTTTCCGGTGGTGAAGCCGGCTTAGTACTATTTGGTAAAAGGAAAAATATTAATGTGCTTAAAAGTAATTTGTCAAAAGGTTATAACTTTGACACCTGTATGCAATTTTAAAAACCCATACGCCATACGACTTCACAGAAATGGACATTTGCATTTATACCAAAATTATGTATCAGCAATTTCTGAAATCGCTTTTTGATTGATTGATTGTTTTTTTCAAGTGTCTTACTATTTCAATACAAAATTAAGAAATTGATCTCCCAACAGTGACACCATATAATATAAATCATCGACTAACTAAAACTTAAAACAATACATAAATAACTGGCAAATTAACTATTAGAACATATTACCTTAATTTTACTCTTAAATAATTCATATCCATAGAAATACACTAATAGTAGGGCTGGGCTCAATGCACTACATGCAATTTTTTTGTGTCCATATAAAAATCCTACGGACGTTGTTTCCTGAACTACTACAGTTGTGTAAGGAAAACCACATAAAATTTTTCTTTGGACAGAAGTTTTTTTTAAACTACACCAAAATCAAAGTAAAGGATGGCCAATAAGTTAGCGAACTAGCATTCAAACATAAATTAATCGATCACCTGTTGTTGTAATTTAATAAGAGTTAGTGCGTTAAAAAGACCATACTTTTGTCTTCTACATATGCAATTTTGGAGTTTTAAAAATGTCGGATTCAAATTTAACACGAGTTCAAAGTCAGCTGCTCGCGGATCGGGTTTTACATTACCATTTTGACAGGAGTGGTCGTGACTCGGAATAACCGTGGCATCATTTTAAGGAGGAAAGATGATCGAAAACAACTATCTACAGGTACCTAAAAAAGGGTGGAGAATCTTTAGTAGTAGTTTTCGAGAAGACAACTGGACGTCCAGTTACCGTTACAACCCCCAGAAATGTACGTAAAGTGGAGAAAGCATTGAGCAAGACTTCAACCTTAACAGTGAAGCAGGCGGATAAGACCATCCGTATTTTACCAAAAACTTTGAGCCATATTAAAGCTCAGAAGTTGGGCATTAAAGCCTGGACACCGAAGTCGTGCCCAAAAAACATTAAAGATCGGGAAAATCGGGTACAAGAGGGGTCAAAGTTTTTACGGCGAAAACACACGGAGAAAATTCTGGTTTTTAAAGACGAGTCGTACGTCCACCTGGATGCTTTTTAAAGCCCGGGACAAAGGTTTTACCATAGTTCAGATCCTGCGGAAGTCCCCAATGCTCAAAAGTATCGGTCCCAGACTAATTTCCCCAAAAAAATCTTGATATGGCAGACGATGGACGAATTTGGAAACTTTCGCAACCATACTTTTCAGAGGGAACTATGACATCGTAAATCAACGTTTAGGAATATCTCAAGCGTCGTCTGCTTCCCTTTATCAATGCTCATCATGATATTGAAGATGTAGTTTTCTGACCGAGCTTCTTCTTTGCATTATGCAAAAAAGACTCAGTAGTACCTTTGGGCCAAAAATATCGAATTTGTACCCAAAGGCAAGAACCCCTCAAATTTTTCCCAATGTCGCGAAATTGAAATTTGTTGGGTTATTTGCAAAAGCAGGTACTTGCATCGATAGAATACACCCAAAAGCTTTCCGGGATTCCAGCAGATTTGGACAAAAATTCCAAAGGAAGTTTGAGAATGCCCGGAAAAGCCCTTATTAATCATGCTGCACAAATGGTTCGCTCCACAGCTACGAAAGGGGTTCAGAAGGCTCTTCAGGATACCAATACGTAGCCATTAAGATTCTCTACATTATGCTGAAAAAATGAAGTAAAAAAGTCCACATTTGTGGAAAATACGACCAAAATACGCTAGTTCGCTAACTTATTGGCCATCCTTTAGTCAGGGATATATGGTAGGGTTGTCGTTTTTCGTTTTCGGTTGCAAACCGTGTACGGTTACGGTTGGTAGAGAAAACCGAACCGGAAACCGTAGACGGTTTCGTTTGGTAGTAAAAACGAACCGAAAACTGTTTTCCGGTTTCTTGAATTAACCAAATACCTTCCATATACAGAGGGGTACATAATACATAAAAGCTTGGAATAAGGTTTATTAATTATTCTAGGTAGGTACAAATATCGCTGAATTAGTAGTTTAATTCTGAAAAATATATTTAGCTTATTTTGTTCAGCTAAATTTAATTAAATATTCATTTAATTTTCGGACCATTTGTTGCAGAAAAACTACAGTTAAGTGCTACTACCACATTATTGAAGTAACACAAAAATAAAACACCCTGTTATTAACATTTTAAATGTTTTCAATAGTGGATGTCAATTTAAATCAAATTACACAAACAAAATGCATAATAACATTCTAAAACACCTTCATGTGTCTACTTCAGTTCCACCAAAGTCATTTAAATACACTTTATTCTTGAAAAATCAAAAGAATGAGTTAATTGGAATTCCCATTTAGCAACTTTATGCCAAAAATTACTGTTCTGTAGCTCTTTTTATCTATATTTAAGTCTTATTGTTAAAAACGTAAACCGAACCGAAACCGCGGTTTTCCGTTTTCGGTTAGACCTCCTAACCGAACCGAAACCGGGAGGAAAACCGTAAAAAACAGTTTGGAAAACGGAAAACCGAAAAAACGGCAACCCTAATATATGGTCCGTGGATCATTTTATATGGATACAAAATTAAGTCGGCATGTCCAATCTAACTAAGTTTATATCTATGTGCATATCCTATGTCAACATTTCTATCTTTTGGTAGGCTTTTGCTTGGTTACCTAGAATAATTTTAATTTGGTTGGTAAAATGTAATTTAGTAACAAAATTTTTTAGACTTTATGATTTTGGTATAAAAATGATCGCAAAGAATTACAATCACGCAAACGTGGTGAATCTCATACCAGTACCAGGCGCACCAAACGTGATGCATGTCATTCTAGGTGCACCAAACGTGCATTTTCATCGCATGTTAACCCTGGGGCACCAAACGTAGTGAATGTTAAATCAGGCGCAACAACCGTGGAGCATCTCATGCAGGTGCCCACGGGATTACGCAAACGATACATTTAACATAGGATTTGGCATTAGAGAATTCCAAAAGAGATTTAGCATTGGTCAATTTAACATGGGATTTAGCATTAGGAAATTTAACATGAGATTTTGCATTAGAGAATTTAACATGGGATTTAGCATTAGGAAATTTAACATAGGATTTAGCATTACGAAATGCTTTTTAAGGGAAATCAATATATGTATCAGATGTACGTTTGAATGTCGAGTTCGAATATATCATTAGATTCCCTCTACGATGCAAATGCGGCCAAGCATATCACGTTTAAAGTTTAGAGCAATTAAAGTTGCTTTTTAAGGGAAATGAATATATGTAACAGATGCAGTTTTTTATGACGAGTTCGAATATATCATTAGATTCCCTCTACGATGAAAATGCGGCCAAGCAAATCGCGTTTAAAGTTTCAAGCAATTAAAGTTGCTTTTCAAGGGAAATGAATATATGTATCAGATGCAGTTTTTTATGACGAGTTCGAATATATCATTAGATTCCCTCTACGATGCAAATGCGGCCAAGCATATCGCGTTTAAAGTTTCAAGCAATTAAAGTTGCTTTTCAAGGGAAATGAATATATGTATCAGATGCAGTTTTTTATGACGAGTTCGAATATGTCATTAGATTCCCTCTACGATGCAAATGCGGCCAAGCATATCGCGTTTAAAGTTTCAAGCAATTAAAGTTAATTTTTGAGGGAAATGAATATATGTATCAGATGCAGTTTTTTATGACGAGTTCGAATATATCATTAGATTCCCTCTACGATGCAAATGCGGCCAAGCATATCGCGTTTAAAGTTTCAAGCAATTAAAGTTGCTTTTCAAGGGAAATGAATATATGTATCAGATGCAGTTTTTTATGACGAGTTCGAATATATCATTAGATTCCCTCTACGATGCAAATGCGGCCAAGCATATCGCGTTTAAAGTTTCAAGCAATTAAAGTTAATTTTTAAGGGAAATCAATATATGTATCAGATGCAGTTTTTTATGACGAGTTCGAATATATCATTAGATTCCCTCTACGATGCAAATGCGGCCAAGCATATCGCGTTTAAAGTTTCAAGCAATTAAAGTTAATTTTTAAGGGAAATCAATATATGTGTCAGATGCAGTTTTTTATGACGAGTTCGAATATATCATTAGATTCCCTCTACGATGCAAATGCGGCCAAGCATATCGCGTTTAAAGTTTCAAGCAATTAAAGTTAATTTTTAAGGGAAATCAATATATGTATCAGATGCAGTTTTTTATGACGAGTTCGAATATATCATTAGATTCCCTCTACGATGCAAATGCGGCCAAGCATATCGCGTTTAAAGTTTCAAGCAATTAAAGTTGCTTTTCAAGGGAAATGAATATATGTATCAGATGCAGTTTTTTATGACGAGTTCGAATATATCACTAGATTCCCTCTACGATGCAAATGCGGCCAAGCATATCGCGTTTAAAGTTTAGAGCAATTAAAGTTGCTCTTTAAGGGAAATGAATATATGTATCAGATGCAGTTTTTTATGACGAGTTTGAATATATCATTAGATTCACCCAAACCCCTTGTCGTTTCTATTGTACTTTGCGGTTTCGCCCAAATACTGTGTAGTTTCTATTGTACTTTGCGGTTTCGCCCAACACCTGTGTCGTTTCTTTTGCACTTGGCAGTTTCACCAAAACCTGTGACGTTTCCATTGTACTTTGCAGTTTCGCCCAACACCTGTGTCGTTTCTATTGTACTTGGCGGTTTCGCCCAGGACCTGTGTCGTTTCTATTGTACTTGGCGGTTTCGCCCACCACCTGTGTCGTTTCTACTGTACTTGGCGGTTTCGCCCAAACCCCTTGTCGTTTCCATTGTACTAGGCGGTTTCGCCCAATTCCTGTGTCGTTTCTTTTGCACTTGGCGGCTTCGCCCATTACCTGTGTCATTTTTTTTGCACTTGGCGGTTTCGCCCAAACCGCTTGTCGATTCTATTGTACTTGCCGGTTTCGCCCAACACCTGTGTCGTTTCTTTTGCACTTGGCGGTTTCGCCCAACACCTGTGTCGTTTCTTTTGCACTTGGCGGTTTCGCCCAACACCTGTGTCGTTTCTTTTGCACTTGGCGGTTTCGCCCAACACCTGTGTCGTTTCTTTTGCACTTGGCGGTTTCGCCCAACACCTGTGTCGTTTCTTTTGCACTTGGCGGTTTCGCCCAACACCTGTGTCGTTTCTTTTGCACTTGGCGGTTTCGCCCAACACCTGTGTCGTTTCTTTTGCACTTGGCGGTTTCGCCCAACACCTGTGTCGTTTCTTTTGCACTTGGCGGTTTCGCCCAATTCCTGTGTCGTTTCTTTTGCACTTGGCGGTTTCGCCCAAACCCCTTGTCGTTTCTATTGTACTTGGCGGTTTCGCCCAAACCCCTTGTCGTTTCTATTGTGCTTGGCGGTTTCGCCCAAACCCCTTGTCGTGTCCATTTTACTTGGCGGTTTCGCCCAACACCTGTGTCGTTTCTTTTGCACTTGGCGGTTTCGCCCAAACCGCTTGTCGATTCTATTGTACTTGGCGGTTTCGCCCAACACCTGTGTCGTTTCTTTTGCACTTGGCGGTTTCGCCCAAACCGCTTGTCGATTCTATTGTACTTGGCGGTTTCGCCCAACACCTGTGTCGTTTCTTTTGCACTTGGCAGTTTCACCAAAACCTGTGACGTTTCCATTGTACTTTGCAGTTTCGCCCAACACCTGTGTCGTTTCTATTGTACTTGGCGGTTTCGCCCAGGACCTGTGTCGTTTCTATTGTACTTGGCGGTTTCGCCCACCACCTGTGTCGTTTCTACTGTACTTGGCGGTTTCGCCCAAACCCCTTGTCGTTTCCATTGTACTAGGCGGTTTCGCCCAATTCCTGTGTCGTTTCTTTTGCACTTGGCGGCTTCGCCCATTACCTGTGTCATTTTTTTTGCACTTGGCGGTTTCGCCCAAACCGCTTGTCGATTCTATTGTACTTGCCGGTTTCGCCCAACACCTGTGTCGTTTCTTTTGCACTTGGCGGTTTCGCCCAACACCTGTGTCGTTTCTTTTGCACTTGGCGGTTTCGCCCAACACCTGTGTCGTTTCTTTTGCACTTGGCGGTTTCGCCCAACACCTGTGTCGTTTCTTTTGCACTTGGCGGTTTCGCCCAACACCTGTGTCGTTTCTTTTGCACTTGGCGGTTTCGCCCAACACCTGTGTCGTTTCTTTTGCACTTGGCGGTTTCGCCCAACACCTGTGTCGTTTCTTTTGCACTTGGCGGTTTCGCCCAACACCTGTGTCGTTTCTTTTGCACTTGGCGGTTTCGCCCAATTCCTGTGTCGTTTCTTTTGCACTTGGCGGTTTCGCCCAAACCCCTTGTCGTTTCTATTGTACTTGGCGGTTTCGCCCAAACCCCTTGTCGTTTCTATTGTGCTTGGCGGTTTCGCCCAAACCCCTTGTCGTGTCCATTTTACTTGGCGGTTTCGCCCAACACCTGTGTCGTTTCTTTTGCACTTGGCGGTTTCGCCCAAACCGCTTGTCGATTCTATTGTACTTGGCGGTTTCGCCCAACACCTGTGTCGTTTCTTTTGCACTTGGCGGTTTCGCCCAAACCGCTTGTCGATTCTATTGTACTTGGCGGTTTCGCCCAACACCTGTGTCGTTTCTTTTGCACTTGGCGGTTTCGCCCAACACCTGTGTCGTTTCTTTTGCACTTGGCGGTTTCGCCCAACACCTGTGTCGTTTCTTTTGCACTTGGCGGTTTCGCCCAACACCTGTGTCGTTTCTTTTGCACTTGGCGGTTTCGCGCAACACCTGTGTCGTTTCTATTGTACTTGGCGGTTTCGCCCAATTCCTGTGTCGTTTCTTTGGCACTTGGCGGTTTCGCCCAACACCTGTGTCGTTTCTTTTGCACTTGGCGGTTTCGCCCAGCACCTGTGTCGTTTCTTTTGCACTTGGCGGTTTCGCCCAACACCTGTGTCGTTTCTTTTGCACTTGGCGGTTTCGCCCAACACCTGTGTCGTTTCTTTTGCACTTGGCGGTGTCGCCCAACACCTGTGTCGTTTCTTTTGCACTTGGCGGTTTCGCCCAACACCTGTGTCGTTTCTTTCGCACTTGGCGGTTTCGCCCAATTCCTGTGTCGTTTCTTTTGCACTTGGCGGTTTCGCCCAAACCCCTTGTCGTTTCTATTGTACTTGGCGGTTTCGCCCAAACCCCTTGTCGTTTCTATTGTGCTTGGCGGTTTCGCCCAAACCCCTTGTCGTGTCCATTTTACTTGGCGGTTTCGCCCAACACCTGTGTCGTTTCTTTTGCACTTGGCGGTTTCGCCCAACACCTGTGTCGTTTCTTTTGCACTTGGCGGTTTCGCCCAATTCCTGTGTCGTTTCTTTTGCACTTGGCGGTTTCGCCCAAACCCCTTGTCGTTTCTATTGTACTTGGCGGTTTCGCCCAAACCCCTTGTCGTTTCTATTGTGCTTGGCGGTTTCGCCCAAACCCCTTGTCGTGTCCATTTTACTTGGCGGTTTCGCCCAACACCTGTGTCGTTGTTTTTGCACTTGGCGGTTTCGCCCAAACCGCTTGTCGATTCTATTGTACTTGGCGGTTTCGCCCAACACCTGTGTCGTTTCTTTTGCACTTGGCGGTTTCGCCCAACACCTGTGTCGTTTCTTTTGCACTTGGCGGTTTCGCCCAACACCTGTGTCGTTTCTTTTGCACTTGGCGGTTTCGCCCAACACCTGTGTCGTTTCTTTTGCACTTGGCGGTTTCGCCCAACACCTGTGTCGTTTCTTTTGCACTGGCGGTTTCGCGCAACACCTGTGTCGTTTCTATTGTACTTGGCGGTTTCGCCCAATTCCTGTGTCGTTTCTTTTGCACTTGGCGGTTTTGCCCAACACCTGTGTCGTTTCTTTTGCACTTGGCGGTTTCGCCCAACACCTGTGTCGTTTCTTTTGCACTTGGCGGTTTCGCCCAACACCTGTGTCGTTTCTTTTGCACTTGGCGGTTTCGCCCAATTCCTGTGTCGTTTCTTTTGCACTTGGCGGTTTCGCCCAAACCCCTTGTCGTTTCTATTGTACTTGGCGGTTTCGCCCAAACCCCTTGTCGTTTCTATTGTGCTTGGCGGTTTCGCCCAAACCCCTTGTCGTGTCCATTTTACTTGGCGGTTTCGCCCAACACCTGTGTCGTTGTTTTTGCACTTGGCGGTTTCGCCCAAACCGCTTGTCGATTCTATTGTACTTGGCGGTTTCGCCCAACACCTGTGTCGTTTCTTTTGCACTTGGCGGTTTCGCCCAACACCTGTGTCGTTTCTTTTGCACTTGGCGGTTTCGCCCAACACCTGTGTCGTTTCTTTTGCACTTGGCGGTTTCGCCCAACACCTGTGTCGTTTCTTTTGCACTTGGCGGTTTCGCCCAACACCTGTGTCGTTTCTTTTGCACTGGCGGTTTCGCGCAACACCTGTGTCGTTTCTATTGTACTTGGCGGTTTCGCCCAATTCCTGTGTCGTTTCTTTTGCACTTGGCGGTTTTGCCCAACACCTGTGTCGTTTCTTTTGCACTTGGCGGTTTCGCCCAACACCTGTGTCGTTTCTTTTGCACTTGGCGGTTTCGCCCAACACCTGTGTCGTTTCTTTTGCACTTGGCGGTTTCGCCCAACACCTGTGTCGTTTCTTTTGCACTTGGCGGTTTCGCCCAACACCTGTGTCGTTTCTTTTGCACTTGGCGGTTTCGCCCAACACCTGTGTCGTTTCTTTTGCACTTGGCGGTTTCGCCCAACACCTGTGTCGTTTCTTTTGCACTTGGCGGTTTCGCCCAACACCTGTGTCGTTTCTTTTGCCCTTGGCGGTTTCGCCCAACACCTGTGTCGTTTCTTTTGCACTTGGCGGTTTCGCCCAACACCTGTGTCGTTTCTTTTGCACTTGGCGGTTTCGCCCAATTCCTGTGTCGTTTCTTTTGCACTTGGCGGTTTCGCCCAAACCTCTTGTCGTTTCTATTGTACTTGGCGGTTTCGCCCAAACCTCTTGTCGTTTCTATTGTACTTGGCGGTTTCGCCCAAACCCCTTGTCGTTTCTATTGTGCTTGGCGGTCTCGCCCAAACCCCTTGTCGTGTCCATTTTACTTGGCGGTTTCGCCCAACACCTGTGTCGTTGTTTTTGCACTTGGCGGTTTCGCCCAAACCGCTTGTCGATTCTATTGTACTTGGCGGTTTCGCCCAACACCTGTGTCGTTTCTTTTGCACTTGGCGGTTTCGCCCAACACCTGTGTCGTTTCTTTTGCACTTGGCGGTTTCGCCCAACACCTGTGTCGTTTCTTTTGCACTTGGCGGTTTCGCCCAACACCTGTGTCGTTTCTTTTGAACTTGGCGGTTTCGCCCAACACCTGTGTCGTTTCTTTTGCACTTGGCGGTTTCGCCCAATTCCTGTGTCGTTTCTTTTGCACTTGGCGGTTTTGCCCAACACCTGTGTCGTTTCTTTTGCACTTGGCGGTTTCGCCCAACACCTGTGTCGTTTCTTTTGCACTTGGCGGTTTCGCCCAACACCTGTGTCGTTTCTTTTGCACTTGGCGGTTTCGCCCAACACCTGTGTCGTTTCTTTTGCACTTGGCGGTTTCGCCCAACACCTGTGTCGTTTCTTTTGCACTTGGCGGTTTCGCCCAACACCTGTGTCGTTTCTTTTGCACTTGGCGGTTTCGCCCAACACCTGTGTCGTTTCTTTTGCACTTGGCGGTTTCGCCCAACACCTGTGTCGTTTCTTTTGCCCTTGGCGGTTTCGCCCAACACCTGTGTCGTTTCTTTTGCACTTGGCGGTTTCGCCCAACACCTGTGTCGTTTCTTTTGCACTTGGCGGTTTCGCCCAATTCCTGTGTCGTTTCTTTTGCACTTGGCGGTTTCGCCCAAACCTCTTGTCGTTTCTATTGTACTTGGCGGTTTCGCCCAAACCTCTTGTCGTTTCTATTGTACTTGGCGGTTTCGCCCAAACCCCTTGTCGTTTCTATTGTGCTTGGCGGTCTCGCCCAAACCCCTTGTCGTGTCCATTTTACTTGGCGGTTTCGCCCAACACCTGTGTCGTTGTTTTTGCACTTGGCGGTTTCGCCCAAACCGCTTGTCGATTCTATTGTACTTGGCGGTTTCGCCCAACACCTGTGTCGTTTCTTTTGCACTTGGCGGTTTCGCCCAACACCTGTGTCGTTTCTTTTGCACTTGGCGGTTTCGCCCAACACCTGTGTCGTTTCTTTTGCACTTGGCGGTTTCGCCCAACACCTGTGTCGTTTCTTTTGAACTTGGCGGTTTCGCCCAACACCTGTGTCGTTTCTTTTGCACTTGGCGGTTTCGCCCAACACCTGTGTCGTTTCTTTTGCACTTGGCGGTTTCGCCCAACACCTGTGTCGTTTCTTTTGAACTTGGCGGTTTCGCCCAACACCTGTGTCGTTTCTTTTGCACTTGGCGGTTTTGCCCAACACCTGTGTCGTTTCTTTTGCACTTGGCGGTTTCGCCCAACACCTGTGTCGTTTCTTTTGCACTTGGCGGTTTCGCCCAACACCTGTGTCGTTTCTTTTGCACTTGGCGGTTTCGCCCAACACCTGTGTCGTTTCTTTTGCACTTGGCGGTTTCGCCCAACACCTGTGTCGTTGTTTTTGCACTTGGCGGTTTCGCCCAAACCGCTTGTCGATTCTATTGTACTTGGCGGTTTCGCCCAACACCTGTGTCGTTTCATTTTGCACTTGGCGGTTTCGCCCAACACCTGTTTCGTTTCTTTTGCACTTGGCGGTTTCGCCCAACACCTGTGTCGTTTCTTTTGCACTTGGCGGTTTTGCCCAACACCTGTGTCGTTTCTTTTGCACTTGGCGGTTTCGCCCAACACCTGTGTCGTTTCTTTTGCACTTGGCGGTTTCGCCCAACACCTGTGTCGTTTCTTTTGCACTTGGCGGTTTCGCCCAATTCCTGTGTCGTTTCTTTTGCACTTGGCGGTTTCGCCCAAACCCCTTGTCGTTTCTATTGTACTTGGCGGTTTCGCCCAAACCCCTTGTCGTTTCTATTGTACTTGGCGGTTTCGCCCAACACCTGTGTCGTTGTTTTTGCACTTGGCGGTTTCGCCCAAACCGCTTGTCGATTCTATTGTACTTGGCGGTTTCGCCCAACACCTGTGTCGTTGTTTTTGCACTTGGCGGTTTCGCCCAAACCGCTTGTCGATTCTATTGTACTTGGCGGTTTCGCCCAACACCTGTGTCGTTTCTTTTGCACTTGGCGGTTTCGCCCAACACCTGTGTCGTTTCTTTTGCACTTGGCGGTTTCGCCCAATTCCTGTGTCGTTTCTTTTGCACCTGGCGGTTTCGCCCAAACCTCTTGTCGTTTCTATTGTACTTGGCGGTTTCGCCCAAACCTCTTGTCGTTTCTATTGTACTTGGCGGTTTCGCCCAAACCCCTTGTCGTTTCTATTGTGCTTGGCGGTTTCGCCCAACACCTGTGTCGTTTCTTTTGCACTTGGCGGTTTCGCCCAACACCTGTGTCGTTTCTTTTGCACTTGGCGGTTTCGCCCAACACCTGTGTCGTTTCTTTTGAACTTGGCGGTTTCGCCCAACACCTGTGTCGTTTCTATTGTACTTGGCGGTTTCGCCCAATTCCTGTGTCGTTTCTTTTGCACTTGGCGGTTTCGCCCAACACCTGTGTCGTTTCTTTTGCACTTGGCGGTTTCGCCCAACACCTGTGTCGTTTCTTTTGCACTTGGCGGTTTCGCCCAACACCTGTGTCGTTTCTTTTGCACTTGGAGGTTTCGCCCAAACCCCTTGTCGTTTCTATTGTACTTGGCGGTTTCGCCCAACACCTGTGTCGTTTCTATTGTACTTGGCGGTTTCGCCCAATTCCTGTGTCGTTTCTTTTGCACTTGGCGGTTTCGCCCAACACCTTTGTCGTTTCTATTGTACTTGGCGGTTTCGCCCAACACCTGTGTCGTTTCTTTTGCACTTGGCGGTTTCGCCCAATTCCTGTGTCGTTTCTTTTGCACTTGGCGGTTTCGCCCAAACCCCTTGTCGTTTCTATTGTACTTGGCGGTTTCGCCCAAACCCCTTGTCGTTTCTATTGTGCTTGGCGGTTTCGCCCAAACCCCTTGTCGTGTCCATTTTACTTGGCGGTTTCGCCCAACACCTGTGTCGTTGTTTTTGCACTTGGCGGTTTCGCCCAAACCGCTTGTGGATTCTATTGTACTTGGCGGTTTCGCCCAACACCTGTGTCGTTTCTTTTGCACTTGGCGGTTTCGCCCAACACCTGTGTCGTTTCTTTTGCACTTGGCGGTTTCGCCCAACACCTGTGTCGTTTCTTTTGCACTTGGCGGTTTCGCCCAACACCTGTGTCGTTTCTTTTGCACTTGGCGGTTTCGCCCAACACCTGTGTCGTTTCTTTTGCACTGGCGGTTTCGCGCAACACCTGTGTCGTTTCTATTGTACTTGGCGGTTTCGCCCAATTCCTGTGTCGTTTCTTTTGCACTTGGCGGTTTTGCCCAACACCTGTGTCGTTTCTTTTGCACTTGGCGGTTTCGCCCAACACCTGTGTCGTTTCTTTTGCACTTGGCGGTTTCGCCCAACACCTGTGTCGTTTCTTTTGCACTTGGCGGTTTCGCCCAACACCTGTGTCGTTTCTTTTGCACTTGGCGGTTTCGCCCAACACCTGTGTCGTTTCTTTTGCCCTTGGCGGTTTCGCCCAACACCTGTGTCGTTTCTTTTGCACTTGGCGGTTTCGCCCAACACCTGTGTCGTTTCTTTTGCACTTGGCGGTTTCGCCCAATTCCTGTGTCGTTTCTTTTGCACTTGGCGGTTTCGCCCAATTCCTGTGTCGTTTCTTTTGCACTTGGCGGTTTCGCCCAAACCTCTTGTCGTTTCTATTGTACTTGGCGGTTTCGCCCAAACCTCTTGTCGTTTCTATTGTACTTGGCGGTTTCGCCCAAACCCCTTGTCGTTTCTATTGTGCTTGGCGGTCTCGCCCAAACCCCTTGTCGTGTCCATTTTACTTGGCGGTTTCGCCCAACACCTGTGTAGTTGTTTTTGCACTTGGCGGTTTCGCCCAAACCGCTTGTCGATTCTGTTGTACTTGGCGGTTTCGCCCAACACCTGTGTCGTTTCTTTTGCACTTGGCGGTTTCGCCCAACACCTGTGTCGTTTCTTTTGCACTTGGCGGTTTCGCCCAACACCTGTGTCGTTTCTTTTGCACTTGGCGGTTTCGCCCAACACCTGTGTCGTTTCTTTTGCACTTGGCGGTTTCGCCCAACACCTGTGTCGTTTCTATTGTACTTTGCGGTTTCGCCCAATTCCTGTGTCGTTTCTTTTGCACTTGGCGGTTTTGCCCAATTCCTGTGTCGTTTCTTTTGCACTTGGCGGTTTCGCCCAACACCTGTGTCGTTTCTTTTGCACTTGGCGGTTTCGCCCAACACCTGTGTCGTTTCTTTTGCACTTGGCGGTTTCGCCCAACACCTGTGTCGTTTCTTTTGCCCTTGGCGGTTTCGCCCAACACCTGTGTCGTTTCTTTTGCACTTGGCGGTTTCGCCCAACACCTGTGTCGTTTCTTTTGCACTTGGCGGTTTCGCCCAATTCCTGTGTCGTTTCTTTTGCACTTGGCGGTTTCGCCCAACACCTGTGTCGTTTCTATTGTACTTTGCGGTTTCGCCCAATTCCTGTGTCGTTTCTTTTGCACTTGGCGGTTTCGCCCAACACCTGTGTCGTTTCTTTTGCACTTGGCGGTTTCGCCCAACACCTGTGTCGTTTCTTTTGCACTTGGCGGTTTCGCCCAACACCTGTGTCGTTTCTTTTGCACTTGGCGGTTTCGCCCAACACCTGTGTCGTTTCTTTTGCACTTGGCGGTTTCGCCCAACACCTGTGTCGTTTCTTTTGCCCTTGGCGGTTTCGCCCAACACCTGTGTCGTTTCTTTTGCACTTGGCGGTTTCGCCCAACACCTGTGTCGTTTCTTTTGCACTTGGCGGTTTCGCCCAATTCCTGTGTCGTTTCTTTTGCACTTGGCGGTTTCGCCCAAACCCCTTGTCGTTTCTATTGTACTTGGCGGTTTCGCCCAAACCTCTTGTCGTTTCTATTGTACTTGGCGGTTTCGCCCAAACCCCTTGTCGTTTCTATTGTGCTTGGCGGTTTCGCCCAAACCCCTTGTCGTGTCCATTTTACTTGGCGGTTTCGCCCAACACCTGTGTCGTTGTTTTTGCACTTGGCGGTTTCGCCCAAACCGCTTGTCGATTCTATTGTACTTGGCGGTTTCGCCCAACACCTGTGTCGTTTCTTTTGCACTTGGCGGTTTCGCCCAACACCTGTGTCGTTTCTTTTGCACTTGGCGGTTTCGCCCAACACCTGTGTGGTTTCTTTTGCACTTGGCGGTTTCGCCCAACACCTGTGTCGTTTCTTTTGCACTTGGCGGTTTCGCCCAACACCTGTGTCGTTTCTTTTGCACTTGGCGGTTTCGCCCAACACCTGTGTCGTTTCTTTTGAACTTGGCGGTTTCGCCCAACACCTGTGTCGTTTCTTTTGCACTTGGCGGTTTCGCCCAACACCTGTGTCGTTTCTTTTGCACTTGGCGGTTTCGCCCAACACCTGTGTCGTTTCTTTTGCACTTGGAGGTTTCGCCCAAACCCCTTGTCGTTTCTATTGTACTTGGCGGTTTCGCCAAACACCTGTGTCGTTTCTATTGTACTTGGCGGTTTCGCCCAATTCCTGTGTCGTTTCTTTTGCACTTGGCGGTTTCGCCCAACACCTTTGTCGTTTCTATTGTACTTGGCGGTTTCGCCCAACACCTGTGTCGTTTCTATTGTACTTGGCGGTTTCGCCCAACACCTGTGTCGTTTCTACTGTACTTGGCGGTTTCGCCCAATTCCTGTGTCGTTTCTTTTGCACTTGGCGGTTTCGCCCAAAACCCTTGTCGTTTCTATTGTACTTGGTGGTTTCGCCAAAACCCCTTGTCGTTTCTGTTGTACTTGGCGGTTTCGCCCAACACCTGTGTCGTTTCTTTTGCGCTTGGCGGTTTCGCCCAACACCTGTGTCATTTTTTTTGCACTTGGCGGTTTCGCCCAAACCGCTTGTCGATTCTATTGTACTTGGCGGTTTCGCCCAACACCTGTGTCGTTTCTTTTGCACTTGGCGGTTTCGCCCAACACCTGTGTCGTTTCTTTTGCACTTGGCGGTTTCGCGCAACACCTGTGTCGTTTCTATTGTACTTGGCGGTTTCGCCCAATTCCTGTGTCGTTTCTTTTGCACTTGGCGGTTTCGCCCAACACCTGTGTCGTTTCTTTTGCACTTGGCGGTTTCGCCCAACACCTGTGTCGTTTCTTTTGCACTTGGCGGTTTCGCCCAATTCCTGTGTCGTTTCTAATGCACTTGGCGGTTTCGCCCAAACCCCTTGTCGTTTCTATTGTACTTGGCAGTTTCGCCCAAACCCCTTGTCGTTTCTATTGTACTTGGCGGTTTCGCCCAAACCCCTTGTCGTTTCTATTGTGCTTGGCGGTTTCGCCCAAACCCCTTGTCGTGTCCATTTTACTTGGCGGTTTCGCCCAACACCTGTGTCGTTGTTTTTGCACTTGGCGGTTTCGCCCAAACCGCTTGTCGATTCTATTGTACTTGGCGGTTTCGCCCAACACCTGTGTCGTTTCTTTTGCACTTGGCGGTTTCACCCAATACCTGTGTCGTTTCTTTTGCACTTGGCGGTTTCGCGCAACACCTGTGTCGTTTCTATTGTACTTGGCGGTTTCGCCCAATTCCTGTGTCGTTTCTTTTGCACTTGGCGGTTTCGCCCAACACCTGTGTCGTTTCTTTTGCACTTGGCGGTTTCGCCCAACACCTGTTTCGTTTCTTTTGCACTTGGCGGTTTCGCCCAACACCTGTGTCGTTTCTTTTGTACTTGGCGGTTTCGCCTAAACCCCTTGTCGTTTCTATTGTGCTTGGCGGTTTCGCCCAAACCCCTTGTCGTTTCTATTGTACTTGGCGGTTTCGCCCAAACCCCTTGTCGTTTCTATTGTACTTGGCGGTTTCGTCTAAACCCCTTGTCGTTTCTATTGTGCTTGGCGGTTTCGCCCAAACCCCTTGTCGTGTCCATTTTACTTGGCGGTTTCGCCCAACACCTGTGTCGTTGTTTTTGCACTTGGCGGTTTCGCCCAAACCGCTTGTCGATTCTATTGTACTTGGCGGTTTCGCCCAACACCTGTGTCGTTTCTTTTGCACTTGGCGGTTTCGCCCAACACCTGTGTCGTTTCTTTTGCACTTGGCGGTTTCGCCCAACACCTGTGTCGTTTCTTTTGCACTTGGCGGTTTCGCCCAATTCCTGTGTCGTTTCTTTTGCACTTGGCGGTTTCGCCCAAACCCCTTGTCGTTTCTATTGTACTTGGCGGTTTCGCCCAAACCCCTTGTCGTTTCTATTGTACTTGGCGGTTTCGCCCAACACCTGTGTCGTTGTGTTTGCACTTGGCGGTTTCGCCCAAACCGCTTGTCGATTCTATTGTACTTGGCGGTTTCGCCCAACACCTGTGTCGTTTCTTTTGCACTTGGCGGTTTCACCCAACACCTGTGTCGTTTCTTTTGCACTTGGCGGTTTCGCGCAACACCTGTGTCGTTTCTATTGTACTTGGCGGTTTCGCCCAATTCCTGTGTCGTTTCTTTTGCACTTGGCGGTTTCGCCCAACACCTGTGTCGTTTCTTTTGCACTTGGCGGTTTCGCCCAACACCTGTGTCGTTTCTTTTGCACTTGGCGGTTTCGCCCAACACCTGTGTCGTTTCTTTTGCACTTGGAGGTTTCGCCCAAACCCCTTGTCGTTTCTATTGTACTTGGCGGTTTCGCCCAACACCTGTGTCGTTTCTATTGTACTTGGCGGTTTCGCCCAATTCCTGTGTCGTTTCTTTTGCACTTGGCGGTTTCGCCCAACACCTTTGTCGTTTCTATTGTACTTGGCGGTTTCGCCCAACACCTGTGTCGTTTCTATTGTACTTGGCGGTTTCGCCCAACACCTGTGTCGTTTCTACTGTACTTGGCGGTTTCGCCCAATTCCTGTGTCGTTTCTTTTGCACTTGGCGGTTTCGCCCAAACCCCTTGTCGTTTCTATTGTACTTGGTGGTTTCGCCAAAACCCCTTGTCGTTTCCATTGTACTTGGCGGTTTCGCCCAACACCTGTGTCGTTTCTTTTGCGCTTGGCGGTTTCGCCCAACACCTGTGTCATTTTTTTTGCACTTGGCGGTTTCGCCCAAACCGCTTGTCGTGTCCATTTTACTTGGCGGTTTCGCCCAACACCTGTGTCGTTGTTTTTGCACTTGGCGGTTTCGCCCAAACCGCTTGTCGATTCTATTGTACTTGGCGGTTTCGCCCAACACCTGTGTCGTTTCTTTTGCACTTGGCGGTTTCGCCCAACACCTGTGTCGTTTCTTTTGCACTTGGTGGTTTCGCCCAACACCTGTGTCGTTTCTTTTGCACTTGGTGGTTTCGCCCAACACCTGTGTCGTTTCTTTTGCACTTGGCGGTTTCGCCCAACACCTGTGTCGTTTCTTTTGCACTTGGCGGTTTCGCCCAACACCTGTGTCGTTTCTTTTGCACTTGGCGGTTTCGCCCAACACCTGTGTCGTTTCTTTTGCACTTGGCGGTTTCGCCCAAACCCTTTGTCGTTTCTATTGTACTTGGCGGTTTCGCCCAACACCTGTGTCGTTTCTATTGTACTTGGCGGTTTCGCCCAATTCCTGTGTCGTTTCTTTTGCACTTGGCGGTTTCGCCCAACACCTGTGTCGTTTCTTTTGCACTTGGCGGTTTCGCCCAAACCCCTTGTCGTTTCTATTGTACTTGGCGGTTTCGCCCAACACCTGTGTCGTTTCTATTGTACTTGGTGGTTTCGCCCAATTCCTGTGTCGTTTCTTTTGCACTTGGCGGTTTCGCCCAAACCCCTTGTCGTTTCTATTGTGCTTGGCGGTTTCGCCCAATTCCTGTGTCGTTTCTTTTGCACTTGGCGGTTTCGCCCAACACCTGTGTCGTTTTTTTTGCACTTGGCGGTTTCACCCAAACCGCTTGTCGATTCTATTGTACTTGGCGGTTTCGCCCAACACCTGTGTCGTTTCTTTTGCACTTGGCGGTACTGCATAAAAAACTGCATCTGATACATATATTCATTTCCCTTAAAGAGCAACTTTAATTGCACTAAACTTTAAACGCGATATGCTTGGCCGCATTTGCATCGTAGAGGGAATCTAATGACATATTCGAACTCGTCATAAAAAACTGCATCTGATACATATATTGATTTCCCTTAAAAAGCAACTTTAATTGCTTGAAACTTTAAACGCGATATGCTTGGCCGCATTATGTTCGAACTCGACATTGAAACGTGCATCTGATACATATATTCATTTCCCTCAAAAAGCAACTTTAATTGCTTGAAACTTTAAACGCGATATGCTTGGCCGCATTTGCATCGTAGAGGGAATCTAATGACATATTCGAACTCGTCATAAAAAACTGCATCTGATACATATATTCATTTCCCTTAAAAAGCAACTTTAATTGCTTGAAACTTTAAACGCGATATGCTTGGCCGCATTATGTTCGAACTCGACATTGAAACGTGCATCTGATACATATATTCATTTCCCTTGAAAAGCAACTTTAATTGCTTGAAACTTTAAACGCGATTTGCTTGGCCGCATTTTCATCGTAGAGGGAATCTAATGATATATTCGAACTCGACATTCAAACGTACATCTGGTACATGTATTCATTTCCCTTAAAAAGCATTTTTAAATGCTCTAAACTTTAAACGCGATATGCTTGGCCGCATTTTCATCGTAGAGGGAATCTAATGATATATTCGAAATCGACATTCAAACGTACATCTGATACATGTATTCATTTCCCTTAAAAAGCATTTTTAATTGCTCTAAACTTTAAACGCGATATGCTTGGCCGCATTTGCATCGTAGAGGGAATCTAATGATATATTCGAACTCGTCATAAAAAACTGCATCTGTTACATATATTCATTTCCCTTAAAAAGCAACTTTAATTGCTCTAAACTTTAAACGCGATATGCTTGGCCGCATTTGCATCGTAGAGGGAATCTAATGATATATTCAAACTCGTCATAAAAAACTGCATCTGATACATATATTCATTTCCCTTGAAAAGCAACTTTAATTGCTTGAAACTTTAAACGCGATTTGCTTGGCCGCATTTTCATCGTAGAGGGAATCTAATGATATATTCGAACTCGACATTCAAACGTACATCTGATACATGTATTCATTTCCCTTAAAAAGCAACTTTTATTGCTTGAAACTTTAAACGCGATATGCTTGGCCGCATTATGTTCGAACTCGACATTGAAACGTGTATCTGACACATATATTCATTTCCCTTGAAAAGCAACTTTAATTGCTTGAAACTTTAAACGCGATTTGCTTGGCCGCATTTTCATCGTAGAGGGAATCTAATGATATATTCGAACTCGACATTCAAACGTACATCTGATACATATATTGATTTCCCTTAAAAAGCATTTCGTAATGCTAAATCCTATGTTAAATTTCCTAATGCTAAATCCCATGTTAAATTCTCTAATGCAAAATCTCATGTTAAATTTCCTAATGCTAAATCCCATGTTAAATTGACCAATGCTAAATCTCTTTTGGAATTCTCTAATGCCAAATCCTATGTTAAATGTATCGTTTGCGTAATCCCGTGGGCACCTGCATGAGATGCTCCACGGTTGTTGCGCCTGATTTAACATTCACTACGTTTGGTGCCCCAGGGTTAACATGCGATGAAAATGCACGTTTGGTGCACCTAGAATGACATGCATCACGTTTGGTGCGCCTGGTACTGGTATGAGATTCACCACGTTTGCGTGATTGTAATTCTTTGCGATCATTTTTATACCAAAATCATAAAGTCTAAAAAATTTTGTTACTAAATTACATTTTACCAACCAAATTAAAATTATTCTAGGTAACCAAGCAAAAGCCTACCAAAAGATAGAAATGTTGACATAGGATATGCACATAGATATAAACTTAGTTAGATTGGACATGCCGACTTAATTTTGTATCCATATAAAATGATCCACGGACCATATATTAGGGTTGCCGTTTTTTCGGTTTTCCGTTTTCCAAACTGTTTTTTACGGTTTTCCTCCCGGTTTCGGTTCGGTTAGGAGGTCTAACCGAAAACGGAAAACCGCGGTTTCGGTTCGGTTTACGTTTTTAACAATAAGACTTAAATATAGATAAAAAGAGCTACAGAACAGTAATTTTTGGCATAAAGTTGCTAAATGGGAATTCCAATTAACTCATTCTTTTGATTTTTCAAGAATAAAGTTTATTTAAATGACTTTGGTGGAACTGAAGTAGACATATGAAGGTGTTTTAGAATGTTATTATGCATTTTGTTTGTGTAATTTGATTTAAATTGACATCCACTATTGAAAACATTTAAAATGTTAATAACAGGGTGTTTTATTTTTGTGTTACTTCAATAATGTGGTAGTAGCACTTAACTGTAGTTTTTCTGCAACAAATGGTCCGAAAATTAAATGAATATTTAATTAAATTTAGCTGAACAAAATAAGCTAAATATATTTTTCAGAATTAAACTACTAATTCAGCGATATTTGTACCTACCTAGAATAATTAATAAACCTTATTCCAAGCTTTTATGTATTATGTACCCCTCTGTATATGGAAGGTATTTGGTTAATTCAAGAAACCGGAAAACCGTTTTCGGTTCGTTTTTACTACCAACCGAAACCGTCTACGGTTTCCGGTTCGGTTTTCTCTACCAACCGTAACCGTACACGGTTTGCAACCGAAAACGAAAAACGACAACCCTACCATATATCCCTGACTACTTTGATTTTGGTGTAGTTTAAAAAAAACTTCTGTCCAAAGAAAAATTTTATGTGGTTTTCCTTACACAACTGTAGTAGTTCAGGAAACAACGTCCGTAGGATTTTTATATGGACACAAAAAAATTGCATGTAGTGCATTGAGCCCAGCCCTACTATTAGTGTATTTCTATGGATATGAATTATTTAAGAGTAAAATTAAGGTAATATGTTCTAATAGTTAATTTGCCAGTTATTTATGTATTGTTTTAAGTTTTAGTTAGTCGATGATTTATATTATATGGTGTCACTGTTGGGAGATCAATTTCTTAATTTTGTATTGAAATAGTAAGACACTTGAAAAAAACAATCAATCAATCAAAAAGCGATTTCAGAAATTGCTGATACATAATTTTGGTATAAATGCAAATGTCCATTTCTGTGAAGTCGTATGGCGTATGGGTTTTTAAAATTGCATACAGGTGTCAAAGTTATAACCTTTTGACAAATTACTTTTAAGCACATTAATATTTTTCCTTTTACCAAATAGTACTAAGCCGGCTTCACCACCGGAAAGAACAGAGGAATACGTGGCAAACACCAGATTTATGATTCGGGTAGAATTGTTTTTGATTATAAGTTTGTAGTGCACGTGCTTTTTTACAATTCGCTACATTGCAAAATAGATTTTCATTACATTAAGTATTTTTTGTGTTTAATCCAATGCACAGTTTGTATACAATAAAAATGAAGTTTTAATGAGTATTCACAAAAAATATTGTTTAGGGGAGTCTATTACTCGTGTGACAAGCCCGTTCATCATCCATTCACAAGTTCGTGCTAATATAATCTTGGGGTGAATTGGCATTAGCTTTCTTGCAGTTAACACTTTGCCCCAGTTTTCAAAATGGTTAAGTTTACGTTATTAATATTTCACTAAGAATTATGCAAACGCTAAACTTTGAAGCTTTCTGAAATAACTTAATTTTTAACATACTGAGCCACTATAAATACCTTTGCAAAATTCCATTCTCTCTCAGATCAACCATAACTAACAAGAAGTGAGACAAGATTATTTACCATCGAGTCAACAAAAAGAAGAAAATTCTCATTTGTCAATTTATAATATGGATACGCTAATTCCAACTGAATGGATGGACATGATTTCAGAAACTTTTGGGTTGCTTTCAACCTCCAACGTTCCTTCTTCACAAGAGCTCCAACCCCATCCAAATATTTTACAGATTTATCCTCCGCGTTCACAACAATTTCCACCTCAACCCTCTCAGCCGTAATGCAGAGCAGAGGTGCAATTGGAGCCATTACGAATCCTGGTTTCATAATGAATTTCCAATTTCTGATGCAAATGTAGAGGCCAAATGTGCTCACATGTAGCAACATGGAGTGATGTCCAGTTATCAGATAATTTGCAAATAAATTTTTGTGATCATTCTGCAACAATTGTTGTTTCCTGTAGTTCATCATGATTTGCTTGACATCCAATGCACACCCGAGTTGGCATGTGAATTCAGGAGATCCATTTTTTATCAGAATTTCTTGAGGATTGAGAATTTCCAGCCAGCACGTATAAAATTGGAGGTATGCCAATCCTATACAATCTAGAATAAAAAGGTGATCACATGTTTGAAGAATCACGTAGTTAGCAATTACTAGCAAAGGAACGACTTTCCATTCCAAGGCAATTTTTATTTCAAAGTATCTCAGAAATATTTGGTGTTCTGGACAGAAGTCGTAGAATAGAACGTTGCAAAATAGGATAGGCGTCAGAGTGGTTCCCACTGCGACTAATAAGAGCAGAGCGTCCGTTTTACGGGTAATTCCTTTAAGATTTGGATACTGTGACAGTTGATCTTTGTATGTTTCTTGGTAGCTTAGGTTACTTAGAATCACCTTGTTGGCGAATTCCAAAATCTCGTGTCTCTTGGTTATCATCAAGATTTCCACAGGACCAGTTAGGCCAATGCATGCTAAAGCATACATGAGGTGAGCCAATCCACACAGAACAGCATGGGTATCGTCACGAGGTTGAAATTCTACATCAAAAATATCTTCCATTCCGTTTTTGGGCTCGGCTGAAATGTAGCCAATAGCGTGATATATGGATATTACACCGGCAATATACATGTAGCTGGTTTGATACCAACTACTGAAAACCGCGTATGAACTTTTTTTAAGGACCAGTTGCTTTTTTTCTTCATCCCAATCAATGTAGGCAAGAAGGGAGAACTTCATGAGGGCCATTCGCCACTTTAAAATACGGAGGAAGTTGGTGGAAATCATGACTCCGGAAAAGCCAAGACAAGGACACTGCAAGGTAAGGAATGAACTGAAAGGCAATGTTTTTAGTCTTTCATGTTTGAGGGAAATTTCATACAAAATGCGTTGCCGCATAATATTCAGCTCAATCATTTTGAATGAAGCTACTATTATGGCCAATTCCAATACATTAAAATAAATACCTAAAACTATATGTGAACATTTTGTTAATCTTGCTCATTTTTAGTACACCATTCTTTAGGTTTTAAAATAGACTAACTAGCTTTAATGGAACTAAAACCATCGTTCCTACAAGATCAGAGTAAATGTTGTATGAATCCGCTGCAAGTTGTATTATTTTCAGTTCTATTCCAAAATCCAATTATCAGCTACGCTCTGCTAATTTTTGTTCAGTTACTTGCTCACAGGAAAAAGTGGGACATTAGACCCATAATCAAACATACATTACAGCAAACTTTTCTTTTGGGGAATTTGCAATCACTTTAATCGCTATGTAGGTTACATAGCAGGTAGATTACGGCCAAACCATTAGTTGACTTCGACCAAATTTAAAAAATTGTCATTGAGCAATATATATTGTGACAAGTAAAAAAGCCTGGTAACACAGGAGTGTAACGAACTAGCAATTTAGGGTTTATAGAAGAAAACTGATGATATTTGACCCGTAAGATATCATCCCAGATAAGCGCGCATGTCATGGTTGTTGGTCTTCTCTAATATTCGTCTGTTTGTACACAAATTGTACGAAGTACGAAATGGAAAATTTTGTTATTGAAGTAAAATCTTTCCTAAATCAAATTTGAAAATCATAATGCAGAGCATATCAGCCCTAAAGGACATGCATCCCTACTAAACTCAGTCAGATTGAAATGCAAATCAAAGCAAACGTATAAGCGCATGCAATGCAAGTTATCAGGGCAGTGCTATCTATCACCCGGAACAAGAGTTTATGCAGCAATTAAAATTCGAAATGAAGGTAATGTTGGATCACGAACAGATTATAAATATTAACCGCCTTTCAAGAACGTATAAAGGGCGTTTGTTCCAGAATCGAAATAGTTACAGGTCAACTTTCACGGTCTCCGAAACCTTATAACTACCGTAAAAATTATTTTTCAAGATTCATTCGTTCGTTGTAACATGTCACGCAACGGTCATTACTTTCTACTAAGACTTCTTGGTTGAAAACAGGATTTAATCGATTATTGTTCCTAAACCAGAAACTTGTTCCAGAGCAGAAACTTATTTCGATTTACTTGGAAAGGTTTCCGTGTTCAAAATGGATCACTTCAGTGCAAGTAAAGGTCCTTCAGGTAGCTCGCAGAATCAGGGCAATTCGGATCAACAAGTTCCTGATTCGAATTCCAGCAAGGTGTCACAGTATGACTGTGAATTTATCTCTGAACCGCATATAAAAGACACGCTGGGATGGACAAAGGTGTTCCCGATCTCCTACGACAGTGGAATCGGGGCCAATCTACAATCACCAGTTTACGAGATCGAGCAGGATGTGCCAAGGAATATGTACCAAGCCGCCATGAAGCAATCAGTTAACAAGCAGCACACCAGTTCCACCAATTTTGAAAAGTGTTATTACTTAGGGTATGCTTTTCATGTCAAACAAACAATTGGAACGTCCGCTACCCGGGTGTTATGAGTTTCAAATTAAAAAATGTATATTTCCATGTGTAAAGTAAATGTATACTAACTTTCAGAAAATTCTGACAATTTTTGTTTGAACGGACCGTGTGGTCAACAATAACAAAAATTGAACCATCTGTTTTTGAAGCTTTTGTAGTGGTGCCCAGTGAAAATCCACGGTAACCAAAACAGTAAGCTTCTTTAGTAAACAGTTTCAGTGTCGTTCGTAGATGTCATGGCAAATTCGTGGTGGCGTGCCCAACAAAGGCTTATATAATCTTTTCTTGTTTATAGGTATGCTCAGCACCTCTAATCAGTGAAGAAAGCCATACTAAAACATTAACATAACGCCCGAATAAGATCATTTTCGTGGTTTTGATGGCACTCCGATGATGAAACTAAACTTTGCACTCTCGCAATGAAGATTCCATCAAAGGTGCGATACAAACCTTAGTACCTAACAATTTCGACCGGGCTGACCACAGTGCAGTGGTTGGAAAAGATTGTTTTCATATAAAATTATTATCTTGAAATAAAGACGTAGTCCGTTGTCGAGGATATAAATTTACCTGTAGATCGAAACCTTCGAAGGAACAGTTTTTCGTTAAAAAAAATCATCGTGTTCGTTCTAGTAGTTAGTGGTTCTACTAGATTTTAAGTGAATTTACGATTCTTTTAAGTCAATACAAAAAAAATGGATTATTTTGATTGGATAGTGGTAGAATGGTTTTTAAAGCTAAGATAACAGTTTGATTTGACTTTCCCAAGCTGGAACAAAATTTGATTGGAATATTGCAAACGAATGAAACTTTTAATTAAGATGTAAGGCAATTATATTTTTTAATTGAACATACAAATCGTTCAAAATTAAAGGTTTTCTATTCGATGTCGGACATTTTACTTTAGTTTTTGTTCTTTCAATATGAAAACGTATTTCCCAGGATTCCGGGACAAAAATTGCTAAAGTAATTGCATAGAATAACGAAAAACAGGAAATTGTTTAACTACAACTTTACTTGGTTAAGCCTACCCATTAAAATGAAACGAAAATTATACAGGTGGTGTTAGATCTGTGAGCATTGAGTAGACTTTGTTCATAGCAGAAGTCATAGAGAAATGAGAAAATGGCTCGATGAGCCAAGATGTGTGAGTATTGCGTGGTTTGCCTTGTTGCAACGTGTGAGGAGAGAGAAGGAGATAAGAGAGAAGAGCAGAGTTCACTTCAGAACGTGAGAACGAGCGAGTGAGAGAGGACAGTCAAGTACTGTCAATCGAGTTTTAATATTTTTTTTGTTATATGTTCGAGATTCAACATTGTTTGATTTGTGTGTTCGAAACACATTAAATTGTGTAGCGTTCGAGATTAAGAGAGGAGTATTAATTGTGTAGTATTTGAGAGAGAGAGAGAGAAGAGTATTGATTTGTGTAGCATTTGAGAGTGGGAGATGAGTATTGATTTACGTATTGTTCGAGAACGAGTAAAGCAGTGTTATTGCGTCGTGTGTTCGAGATTGAGTTGGTGGTTGAGAAAACAGGAACCTTAATATATAATTATTTGTGCCATTTATGATATAAAATGATGGTTTGATTGGGTGAATAAAGCAATACGAGGGGTGGTGTGATTGACTATCAATCTAAACATATATTTTTGTGTTATCATCTATTTTCTTCCAGGCATCATAAACGAGTGAGAAGTATCTGACGGTTAGTTAGGTGACATTCTCAACATATGGTGACCCCTTGACGTGATCGAGAAGTTGCCTGGAGGATAATGGAGGTGTTGAAGAGAGTGAGGAGGCCCGTATGGCGGGAGTTCGTGAGCTGGAGATTTTGTTTGAGGAGAATTTTGACGTGTGTATTGTGTTGACGATGAAGACCGTGCGAGAAGTAGACGAGAATATGAGACGGTGGAACTTGGCGGTGCTGTTGTGTTCGGGCGTTGAGTGTTCGAGTGGAGCTGCACTCCAAACCTTATTGTTGCGTGTAAATTGTGGAGGAAGAAGCAATTTTGTTCGAGCATTCGTTGACAGTGGATCACAAAAAAGTTATATTCTTAAATCAACAGCAATACCCCTTGAGCTAACATCAGTTGGAGTTGAGCCAGTGGTGCATTCAACCGTCAACCATAAAAAATACGAGATTGAGTTGTCATCACTCAACCGTGGTTTTAAGATGAAGTTCGAGATGCGGGATAGTGAGATAGTGAGATGTGGAATACTACCAAGTATTTCCAAGCAGCATCCTGATATTTTGAAAGAGTTACAACAGAAAAATATTTTCCTGAGTGATGTGGATGCAGAGAAAAAAGAAGAGATTTTAATTGGAGCTGAAATTTACGCTTCAATAATTACTGGGAGAATTGAGAAGATAGAACGAGGAACGTTGTACATACCGAGCTGGGATGGACCTTAATGGGGATATGAGTTACTTGAGCAAGAGAAACGTGCCTTTTAAAGAGTGGTGTGATGAGATTGTGGAGTGACTGAAGAGCAAGTGATCCGGTGATGTGCAGCTGATTGCTGTTAATACGAGAGGGAGCTGGCTCACGGAGAGGCATGTTCCGGGAGTTGAGTTGTTGTTCCTGCAGACCTTCCATCCCATGCGTAACTTCCATAAAAATTATTGTTATCGAGATGGTGGCTTGGTCTTAGCTGATTATATGCTGCTGAAGATGAGTGGCCAAGGCAAAATGAAGAATTTGATGAGAACGAAGTTTTATTTGAGAGAAAGAAGTCAACAACAATGGAGCTGAGTTCACTGTCATTGTTGGAGAGTGTGAGGTGTTGATCTGGCTGGACTTCTGATTTTTGAGAAATGGGGAAAAGGTGTGGATCGTTGTATCGTGAAGAGAGATGAGAATACTTCCAGAAAAAAAATGGAAGTTCAACCCTCTGACATCAAGTTGGTGGGAGTGACTGATAAGAACCACAAAGGATCTTTTACGTAGAACTGTGGGGAAAAAGGAGCCTAAATCTGAGTGAATTGAAGAATGTGCTGAAGAATATCGCAGAAGTAATGAATGGGAGGCCTTTGACTTACGTGAGTGAAGATCCATTGGATCTTGAGCCCTTGACGCTAGCGCTGTTCATCCATCCATTTGGAAATGTGAGCTGCCTTTGAGAGTGATGCGAGTGAAGCTGAGAAATTGGTAGTTCGTTACAAATACGTAACTACATTGACGAGAGAACTGAGGGATCGGTTCAAGAGTACCTGGCACTGTTGGTGAACCGACATACAAAGGTGACACGAGGGCTGAGACTTGGAGAGTTGGTGCTTGTGGGATTTGACAATTTCAAGAGAATCGAGTGGCCCTTAGGAAGGGCTATTGAGCTAATTCCTGGGACTGATGGAGTGTGTCGAGTGGCCCGTGTGAGAACACAACGTGACGAGATGATGAGATTAGTGCAACGGTTATTTCCATGTGAAATGACTACCGAACCTGAGTGTGAGCGTGTAGTTCGTGGTGAGCTGAGAACGAGATTTTAATAAGAACGGTATCAAGCCCGTTAGAGTTATATGAGAACGGTGTAAAGCCCGTTATAGTTTTGCGAGAACGGTATAAAGCCCGTTATAGTTTTGCGAGAACGGTATAAAGCCCGTTATAGTTTTACGAGAACGGTATAAAGCCCGTTATAGTTTTGCGAGAACGGTATAAAGCCCGTTATAGTTTTGCGAGAACGGTATAAAGCCCGTTATAGTTTTGCGAGAACGGTATAAAGCCCGTTATAGTTTTGCGAGGACGGTATAAAGCCCTTATAGTTTTGTGAGAGCGGTATAAAGCCCGTTATATTTTTGTTAGAACGGTATAAAGCCCGTTATAGTTTTGCGAGGACGGTATAAAGCCCTTATAGTTTTGTGAGAGCGGTATAAAGCCCGTTATATTTTTGTGAGAACGGTATAAAGCCCGTTATATTTTTGCGAGAACGGTATAAAGCCCGTTATATTTTTGTGAGAGCGGTATAAAGCCCTTATAGTTTTGTGAGAGCGGTATAAAGCCCGTTATATTTTTGTGAGAACGGTATAAAGCCCGTTAGATTTTTGCAAGAACGAGGAGTAGGGTTATGAAACCCATGAGACTTTATCGAGTAGGGTTAGGAAACCCATGAGACTTTATCGAGTAGGGTTATGAAACCCATGAGACTTTAACGAGTAGGGTTGTGAAGCCCATGAGACTTTGAGTAGGGTTATCAAACCCATGAGACTTTAACGAGTAGGGTTATGAAACCCATGAGATTTTGACGAGTGGGGTTATGAAACCCATGAGATTTTAACGAGTAGGGTTATTAAACCCGTGTGATTTTGATGAGTGGGTTATTAAAACCGTGAGATTTTAATGAGTTTGAGGTTTCGAGGTGGCCGAATGGAACTCCCTTAGATTTTATTACTTTTTGGGGGTTGTATGTGGTTTTCCCCCCTCCATTTTTTTATTTCGGGTTAGACGGAGGGGTTTTCCCACATACCCACAGAGAGTGTTGATTGCTATTAAGTAGTTAATTTATGAATTAAACAACTACCGTTGTTTAATTGGCGGGAGTGATGTTAGATCTGTGAGCATTGAGTAGACTTTGTTCATAGCAGAAGTCATAGAGAAATGAGAAAATGGCTCGATGAGCCAAGATGTGTGAGTATTGCGTGGTTTGCCTTGTTGCAACGTGTGAGGAGAGAGAAGGAGATAAGAGAGAAGAGCAGAGTTCACTTCAGAACGTGAGAACGAGCGAGTGAGAGAGGACAGTCAAGTACTGTCAATCGAGTTTTTTTAATAGTTTTTTTGTTATATGTTCGAGATTCAACATTGTTTGATTTGTGTGTTCGAAACACATTAAATTATGTAGCGTTCGAGATTAAGAGAGGAGTATTAATTGTGTAGTATTTGAGAGAGAGAGAGAGAAGAGTATTGATTTGTGTAGCATTTGAGAGTGGGAGATGAGTATTGATTTACGTATTGTTCGAGAACGAGTAAAGCAGTGTTATTGCGTCGTGTGTTCGAGATTGAGTTGGTGGTTGAGAAAACAGGAACCTTAATATATAATTATTTGTGCCATTTATGATATAAAATGATGGTTTGATTGGGTGAATAAAGCAATACGAGGGGTGGTGTGATTGACTATCAATCTAAACATATATTTTTGTGTTATCATCTATTTTCTTCCAGGCATCATAAACGAGTGAGAAGTATCTGACGGTTAGTTAGGTGACATTCTCAACAGGTGGGTGGAAAAATGAAGTCTCGACATAACAGACATTTGATTTTCCAAATGTAATTTCACTTCGTTTAGTTCATGCAGTTGGACAAGAAGCTTGAAAACGTTTAGTTTACTCTTTGCCTGTAGTTTTAGCCCCCAATAAATCAGCATTATGGCAAAACGAAGACTAAGTATTGCCATCCCTCAAAATCTTCAGCGTGATTCGATAATGACTCCGCTCATTAGGCACGCAACAAACCTATACAAAGTAACGTTTACTCATGTTCCCCCCGTTTTCATGGAAATTCTTGTAAACGAAAAATGTATTCAACTGAAGCCACAAAATGTAAAGTTTAGAACAGTTTTCACTTTTGACTCGTTTTGTTGCACGGGTCTTATTATTTACTCAATTTGCTTCGTTCTTGTTTTACTGAAATCACTCCTGTTTTCCTTGAGTGTTCCTATGAGTAATCCAAAATTTACAATATTTCTTGGATTTGGATGTTCTGGAATTTTTCTTTTGACAATTACACACTCTTACCTGGTGAATATAAGAGTTGTTCAAAAATTGAACAGAGTTTTTGCAAACGAGATGGAATTACGTAAGAGCTTCATTATCATTCATGAGTTGGATTTTTTAAATAAAGGTTTTGAGGAAGGTAATAGTAATGAGTTTTTGCATATTTTTTTAAGGATATTCAGTTAACGACCGGAAAAACTTTTTTGGAGGATGTCTTCTCAACGCTTTTATGATAGCGGCTATTCTTTTCGCCATTCCTGTGCCAATTTTTGGTTGGGTTTCCGGATTAGAGCCATTTTCTAATATGCTGGAAGAATTATTTTTACCTCATCCATATAATCAAAGCGCTCCTATCATTATTTTTAAGGCAGGATCTGCTCTAGCGGCATGTTTTATTTCGTATTTGTACATAGCAAAGTATATGGGAGTGTACTTCATGATAACTCTAACAATATGTCTGACTGGAAAGTCCTATTATGATTCTTTGCGTAGCAGAGGCTTCCGGGAAGTTATGTATCTCAAATTCTACACTCAGTTTGCATTACATTTCACAACCATTGATGTTTTCTTCAATAGATTATTTCTTTGTTTGGTTTTATGGAGTCAAATAGTTTTGACTATTATGGGATGGCTTACTATCAACTGTTTTGATAGCCTTCCACCCATTATTACTGCTTTTACGTCTGTAGTGTTTACTTTTGGACTAGCGACAACTGTATTTATCCTCCATGAAACTACGTCTGTGAGGTTACTTAGCTTAGAAATTTTGAGAAAGAAACGGGGTCAATTTTATAATCGACGTGGTAGCAAAACTTTATTATTCTGGATGACTCTTCAGTGGAGAGCTCAACAACCATTAAGGTTGAAATGTGGGGAAAGGTTTTTAGTTAGTAGGGATGCGATTATTAGTTACGTTAATGTTCTCAATACAAATCTCACTAACTGCATTTTACTTATTATTCCTTAATTATAAAAATTATAGAAATTCAATAGTTTTTAAAACATAAGAAGCTAGATGGGAAATCGTCATAGAGGAAACTGTAAAATGAGGAAACTATCAAACGGATGAAACTTTTTAAGGGGAACCAGACGGCTACGATCCTGTATGATAATATATAAAATATAAATTTTTTAAATACATCCTCGCCTTTTTTTAATTTTGGCCAGTATTTTTTCATCATAACAGATCATCGTGCATTACCAAATATTTTAGTTTTACTAACCCCTCCTAAGTAATCCCAAGTTTTGGAAAATATTAAATTCAATGAGAGTAACTTATTATGTACCTTTAGGTATATATTGAAAACACTCAGGCTGTCGTCTGTCTGTCCACACGATAACTCAAAAACGGTTTCACTTTTTTGAATTCTGTTTTCACAAATCGATATCTTAGGCCAAAAGTAAGATCGAGTTCAAAGATCGGTCAAATCGGTTCAGGGGAACTACTGGGTCAAAGGTCAGGTCAATGTTTTTGAATATTAAGGTATAGGTTGTGATCAAAATGAAGGTACTGGTGAGACTAGATCAGTAATACTGTTTCTGAAAGTTTTTGATAACCCCAGCGTGACCTATGACCATGATAAGGTCAAATAGTTTTTACATAGCAAGGTATGGGTTGTGATACATCAAAATGAAGCTACTGGAGAGTATGAAGACTATTTCTACTCCCCTAAATATAATGTATACCAATAGCCCTAACTCCCATGCCCAAGTGGTGATGAGGATGAGAGAATGAGAAGGCAAGATGATTCCTCAAAGGTTGGTGGGCAATAGAATGGTTGGTGTCGTGAGACACCTGGTTTTATTGTACTCTCAGCTACTTATTATACAGAAGTCACATATAATCTATGGTTTCTCCTCTTCCCCGACACTCACATCAGCATCAAACTCCCCAATATTCACATAAGAATACCACATACACAAATATCCGTCACATCCTCCCCCTCAACAGTTGAAGCGTTACTATACGCTTCCCTACGCCAGTCAAAAAAAAATCATTTCATTACCTCTTAACCTAAGTACATTCTTCAATTCCAAAGTCATACACGCTCGTTGGCGCGATCGGCCCATAATATCAAATTTAACAATTCAATTTTGCTTCGATGGCAAATACGGCATTATCAAATGCTTCAATCTTAATTTAACAATTAAATGTTGCTTCGACGGCAAATACGGCATTATCAAATGCTTCAATCTTAATTTAACAATTCATTGCAATCAAACAGTTCATTTCAATCAAACAATTCATTACAATCAAACAATTCATTTCAATCAAACAATTCATTTCAATCTATCAATTCATATCAATCAAACAATTCATTTCAATCCATCAATTCATATCAATCAAACAATTCAATTAATTCAGATTACGCATTTCATTATATCAAATCATTCATCATATTTAAACATTAGTACTCAGTTAACTCAATTTTCATTTCAATCAATCAATGCATATTGCAAACGACGGCGAGGCATCACTATTTCTCATTGACGGCAAGACATCATTAATTCGCATCGAAGGCGAGAACGGAGTTTTCAAACCAAATATTTCATGTGTACAATAAACCATAGAACAAACATAACCACACAACGCGTACAGAGCGTATCATATCCTTTTCATAATATACCCACTTATAACCAATCAATACTTAACCTAATCGTTCCTTAACCAAACATGTAGTATCTATTCCATTGAAAGAACAAAACGTTCGTACAAACAAGTCCGAAGAAAAAGTCAATGCTTCTATTCCCTATCCCTATTAGCCATATCCAACTCCTAACAGATAACCATAAAGAGGTGATCAATCTCCCTAACAGCTACCGCAGATATGTCGGCCGATGCTAAACAGAGACGTCAGAAAAAAAAGCGAAGATTAAGAAAAAAAATGCTTGTACAAACAAATGCTCCTTCATGCCCTCAACTAACCTTAACGAAGAAACATCTTAAATTCTAATCTCTCTTTTCATTTTATCTTTAACCAAACCTTTAACACTTCAAGAACAAATTAACAAAAAAATAGACAAACAAAAAAACAACTATTCAAAACTTTCATCCTCAAAGCCTGTATTGTAATTCTCAACATTTTCCCTGTCCTCAAAAACATCCTCATTATACAAAAAAGCTTCCAGGTCATTTCTTTCATCATTTTCTACCTCAAAATTACAATCGCTGTCGAAGTGGCCTAGCTCACCACATTTGTTGCATGCAACCGTAGATAAATCCTCATTAGCATGAAAATCCTGTCTATCCCCATCTTCATAACGTAGTTCCTTGTAACCATACACCGGAGGTAAGCGAGTAACTTTCCCATATTGTCTATCTCTAGCTTTAATAAGTTCAACGGCCTTAACAGCCTTTTCAATCAAATTATTCACGGTTGGGACCTGCAACTCTATAGCTAACTTAAGATCTGGTACTAATCCATCAAGAGCTCTACTTACGGAAAGAGATTCCGGTTCATTCTGGTCTATTTGCTTACCTAAATTGACCATCTCCTGTACATATTGCTCTACAGACTCATCTACCTGAACTCTAGTGTATAAACGCTTTTTGCGTCTCTCCTGTGTCATAAATCCATCAAACCTATTCTTAAATTGGCTACGAAAATCATCCCATGAGTGGATAGAACTGGCTACGCTATCATGCCACAATTGCATGCGTTTAGTCAAAATCGTGCCGATGACCTCATGATATTGAAAAGGTTGAAAACCCTGACTCTTGAAATAATATTCGCACCTAGTAAAGTAAGTTTCGGACGTCATTGTATACTCATTGTACTCGGGAATAGGAATATTTGCATTAACCGCAGTGACACGAAGATTTTTCATGGCTTCTGAAATTTGCTTGCTTAGCATTTGACTAATCTTTTCTTTCTGAGTGTCTGTCAAACCATTAAGAAGCGGATCGTTCATATTAAATGCTGCGTGTGAGCTTGGCCCTGGCCTCTCCATGATAATTATCTTAACTTTTGCTTTATCTGCTTTTCAAACTTTGCTTTAACTATTTCTGGCTTCTTTCGATTTTAAAAAACTAAAAAACATGAACCTTTCTACCTCTGTAGTAATTAGCTTCTTTTATAACAACCCTAGCATGCTAAGCTTTCTAGTACCTCTTCTTAGGATATGTAAAAAAAATTTTTTTAGCATGACCCGTCTACAATAACTGCTTAGTAAATGTATCCTCTCTCTTTTAAATCTTTCAAATCACACTATATTTCTTTCTATTACAGGGACGCTTAGCACACCAATGCTAGCTCAATCAAAAAAAAAATTGGGCATAACCCATGAACAAAAACCTCAATAATTAATTTTTACTATGCTATTCCTATCTCACTCTTTTTTACTCAACTTTATCTGCTCAGGCGCAGTATGTTTAGGCTCGCAGGCCAGGATCGTGTTCGCTCGTTTGGCGAGGACCGGTTGACGCTACGGAGGCGTCGATCGTTTGTTAATATTTTTAATTAATGTGTCTTACATGTGATGATCCTGAAGGCTGTGATACTGGCTTGACGGTAGCTTCTGTTGCAGCTCGACGGCTGGATCGGCGCTATCAGCAAAAACTTAATTGTACTTTTAACTGTAGGCAGAAAACAACAAAAATATTAGTTTCAAAATCAAAATTATCAAATCACAAGGTAGCTTCTACTTTTTAGCACAAATTAATATTAGGCTCATCATCTAAAAATTACACAAAAAATATCAAACCACATTCTCCTCAAAACTACATACCTTTTTTCACAAAATCATTACTCAGAAATAAAGAAAAAAATGAATATAAATTACCAACAACCTTTATACCAAAAAAATGCTTCCAGGCCCCTTGCCCTTTTTCCCTCTTGCCCTTCGAGTACCATTTGCCCTTTTTCCCTCTTGCTCTTTTGACCACTTGCCCTTTTTTCCTCTTGCTCTTTTTACCACTTGCCCTTTTTACTACTTGCCCTTCCTACTATTTGCTCTTTTTACAACTTGCCCTTTGACCAACTTGCCCCTTGACCCACTTGCCCTTCAGGGTAACTTTATCTACCATGACGATGGTGATGATGATTGTGATAGAATGGAGATTCTTTTTCATGATTATTATTTATAATATTATTATATTATATTTATCAAGGTAATTTTCATAGAAACAGGTAATCTCGATATGGATAAGAATGGAATTTTAGCCCGAAACGGCATGAAAATCATTGCCGAATCGAGGGTATTCAATTCAAGGAATAGATTGTCATATAAATCCTTTGGGCTGAGCGTAATAGTAAAAGCGGGATCTGATTGGGATAGGGTTGAGTTTTACTTCTGGGTCGTTTAGATTCGTCAATTGTTAGGGCCATATTTTTCAGATATATGCACCCAGGCTTTTGATTACTCTTGTTCATAATAGTTGATTGACTTATTTCTCAACTAAACTTTTAAACTTATGATCAATTTAATTATAGTAGAAATTACAATTATAGAACTAAAATTTTAAAAAGACGTAAATTTAAACTATTGAAAGGTTTCTACTTGTCCTTTCAATGTTCGTTGAAGGGATAAAGTGAAATAATCCTATCACATCCCCCGATATCTCACTGTAATATTTCTCATAATACTCTTTTAAATTAAAACTCAACTGTTTCAAACCTCAAATAACCTTTAAGGAATTAAATACCTTCAACTGGGTTATTACAATACCCAAAAACTTGATCAAGGGCCTTTAAAAACATAACTTATGTCGGTAAAAACAGCCAATTATAAGTTGTATGTTATTTATATTAACATCTCTTGCAACATTAAACAGTTTAAACTTCGTAAATCTGAATTTTACTGTCGTAGTATTAAGATTTTACATGATCATGTAATTCATGTATAAATATTCATGTCTTGTCATCTAACCAAGCTAAAATTCATTTTCCTTTCATGTCTCATGTAAGATTTTCATGTCATGTGGTCTACATGAAATGACATGAATGGTACATGAAATGAAAGTTTCATGTACATGATACATGATTAAAGCGACCGCGAAGATGCTTTTTTGGACCTTTATAGGATGCTGTTTTAAAAATTTCAGGATGCTTTTTTAAAACCAGTTTATTATATACACAAAATGGATTTTAAGCATAAGAAACTAGCATTATATGAAACATAGTTTGAAATTTGATTTGAATCAAGCAATTTGAAGTAAAAACATTTATTTTACTCGACTTCCATATCACTTTCACTTCCGGTTTCGATATCCAGTAACTCATGAGAGCCTTCAAAAGAGAGTAAAAAGAATCTCCATTCTATCACAATCATCATCACCATCGTCATGGTAGGTAAAGTTACCCTGAAGGGCAAGTGGGTCAAGGGGCAAGTTGTAAAAAGAGCAAATAGTAGGAAGGGCAAGTAGTAAAAAGGGCAAGTGGTCAAAAGAGCAAGAGGGAAAAAGGGCAAGTGGTCAAAAGAGCAAGAGGGAAAAAGGGCAAATGGTACTCGACGGGCAAGAGGGAAAAAGGGCAAGGGGCCTGTAAGGACCTTTATACCAAAAAAATACCAAATTTCCACTTATCTGACACGTTTCCGAAGTATTCCAGATTCTTGACTGGACACACGCCATATATGAAGACTATTTCTACTCCCCTAAATATAATGTATACCAATAGCCCTAACTCCCATGCCCAAGTGGTGATGAGGATGAGAGAATGAGAAGGCAAGATGATTCCTCAAAGGTTGGTGGGCAATAGAATGGTTGGTGTCGTGAGACACCTGGTTTTATTGTACTCTCAGCTACTTATTATACAGAAGTCACATATAATCTATGGTTTCTCCTCTTCCCCGACACTCACATCAGCATCAAACTCCCCAATATTCACATAAGAATACCACATACACAAATATCCGTCACAAGAGAACAGTTCATTAATGGGGCTTCCAAATTCTTAGGAAACCCCAGTGTGACCTTTGATCTTATTAAAATAAAATAAATTCTAGAGGTGTGGATCACTCAGAAGGGGAGGGGGAATTGGGAAATTTTAAAGGTACATCATTACATCTCGATCTGTCGGGTTTATTATTATTGGTTTCATGTTTGATTAATTTAATTCTAGCCCTCAATTCTACATGACTAAGTTCAGCAGGAAACTACAAAAAATATATACTGCAAAAATTTATCGTTAAATATTGTCTCTATCCCAACTCAACTCATGAATAATAATCTGTGCATGTTAGGGATAATTATGAATCACGGAGAATGTGTGCACATGCAATAACAGATGGTAGCAAAAAAAGTTACGCAAGCAATTCGGCAAAAAATATATGGTGCATAGTTATGTAGAAGTACTATTTCTTCTTGCTAAATCGTCCTAAAAATGCAAGCACCATTGAACCATCTGTCAATTACAATACAAATCTGCTCGCGAAAATAATTTGTGACATGGAAATATTCATTGCACTCATAAAATGTCATTTCATTGCTTCCCAATATATAGCTTCTAAGTTGATTCAAGGTTTCGTTGCCGACTCGTCAACATGAAAATATATTTTCTTACAATTTTGTTTGTTTGTGTAGCTCTGGCTGCAGCCAATGAACTCAAAAGTTTCACATCAGTTTTTACACAAACACTTTTACATCTAAAACATCCAGAATTTGGAATAACAAACCCTTCGATAGCCAGTTCTCTTATTTTTGAGAGAAAAACTAATAAAAGTCACAATCACAATTTTGTTCCCTTCCACTATGATATCGAGTTGAGATTAACTTTTGAAGAAAAAGATACGAGCTCTGGTCGATCTGCCGATATTTCCATTCCTGGAAAAGTTAGAATATTTGGTTCGAGCCAAACCACCGTTTACAAACTTGTTATACGAACAGATACAAACACAAATCAACTCGGAATCAATACTAGCTCTATTCTGGTTAAGTTGAAAGACATGAATATTTAAAGTATAAAAATATCCACAAAAAATAAAATATTTTGAGGCCGTTTAAAATTAAAATCATTTTTATTTGTTCTCAGATAAATGTCCAAGGGAAACCCATACAAACAAAGTCTTATCACCACGACAAATTAAATGGTTTATTGAATATCCACCTAGAAAATGCGGTTGAGGCAGGAAAAGAAATTGAAATTTACATGGAGTACACGACTTTCCTTCGCAATAATTTCTTATTGGGTTTAGTAAGCCTTCCAGCATATGATAATGAGTGTTGCAAGATTTTAAACGAAAACAAGCCCCATTTAATAGTCACAAGCTTTAACACGGAGGATATAGAGTCGACATCAGGATGTGGAAACGTGTTCCCTTGTTTTGATAAATATGATTTGAGGTCAACATTTAACTTGACTTTGATTCGAAATGCTCGTTACACTTCAGTGGCAAATGGAGAACTTGTCAGCAGTGAACCTGAGTAAGTATTTTAAACTTTTTGTTCGAATCAAAAAGAAGTAGTGATTTATTTTTGCAATATTTTTTTGTAGTTCTGATTTAAAGAATCTCATGGTGGAAAAGTACAGATGGACAACCAGAATTCGACTTGGTTTATTAGCTTTTGGAATTTTCAAGATTTTTTCATACGTGGAAAGTTTTTTCGGCAGTGATGAAAATAAAAGCATGAGAATTTACACACCTGGTGATTTAGTTCGCAACAAGGAACTACTTCAAACTGCTGCAAACGCTTCCGCAAATATTTTAAACTTTTATGAAGATTATTTTGGAACTCCGTCACACTTACAGAAAATGATGGTTTTCTTTGCTCCGACTGTTTTTAGAATTGAGAGTTTGTGAGTAGCTTTAGTAAAAAAATTATGATTAAATATACAATATAAAATGACAATGTTAATTAAAGTTTGGCCTTTGTTGACGCTGTTAAATAGGGAACTAAACGTTTACCATTACGATATGCGGGATCAAGTTAATCTTACTCCAGATTGGGAAACTGAATCATCTAAGAAAATTCAACTGATTCAGCATCTTGGTAATCATTGTGAAATTTTTGTTTAATTAATTTTAAAAGTGTTGACTTGTGTAAAAAAGTTGAATTTTTTCTTAGCCACAACAATAGCCCAACAATGGGTGGGTCTTTGGTGGGACCCAGAAATGAGTTTCTTAATGGCCCACGCGCTACCGAGATACATGGAGTATCTGGGGTTGGAAGTGGCTAGCGTCGACAATGAAACAAGCAGTGCTCTATCAGATTTAGCTGTGTTGACGGACATTAGGCGATGGGATAATGTATTTATTTCTTCATCACAAACATCAGATAAAGGCGCACTTTTACTCCGAATGATGGAAGGAATCTTAGGCAGGAATGAATTGAAAATAATACTTGAACCATATTTTAAATATTTGCGACGAGAAAATGAGACTGCATCCATTGAAGATTTTTATCCCAAAAATGAAAATATTTATGAATCCTTTGCCAACTTTGTGATGGCTTCCACCTTCGCCAGTTTCAGTAATTCTGAAGACACGCCACTTGTGCGAGTTGGGATTGCAAACGAAACCCATTTTTCGCTCACGCAAGAATCTTTTAGTAAACGACCTTGGTTCTCGGGAACTTGGTTTTTACCCGTCACCGTACAAACTGAAAGTGATCGTGAAGTACATGTACTTGAGCCGGGGAAAAATGTGACACTTTTTTCTGGAGACGTGTCCAAATCAATTGTTGTCAACCCCGATGCCAAAGGCTACTATCGTACTCTTTATGAAAATACAACTCATTTGACAAGCATTCAAAATCAATTAGAATTAAATCATGAAGCAATGCAGCCCATAACTCGAGCTAAACTGTTGGCGGATTATTTCAAATTTGCTGAAAATAGTACGAAATATTTTACCGGAATTTTTGAATATACAGAATGTATATATGTGTGTATGTATGTGTAAATGTTAAATAATGTAAATCACAGTTTTTTCTAGAATTTTGTAGTTACGGAGCGATATTTAAACTCACGCAATACATGAGCAGTAAAAGTGAAACTAGTTTGGTTGTGTGGACTACATTTTTGGACAGCTTTTTCAGAATATACGCCAAGTTTTTGTCACACCCACAGTATTTTAAGTTAGAGGTACAAAATATTGATAAATCTTCTGATGATTACAGTTATTTAAACCACGCTAACTTTTTTTTCAATTTTACAGAACTACTTGGCACCAAAAATTGATACGACATTGGAAAATGTCTCACCCCCATTAAGCCTTGAAAAATCAACCCTTCGAGACACATTGCTTTATTTCTCCTGCAATTTACAAACTCCATATTGTCAAACTCTCTCGCGAAAACTTTTTTCGGAATGGAGTTCTAATTCAATGGGAAAAAATCCTCTGGATTCTATTTTTCCAATCGAGTTACGTCCTATTTTGGAATGTGCTATTGTTGCAAGTGGAGGTCAAGAAGCTGTTGATTTTATGCTTGCTAAATATCACCAAAGTGTCGCTCATCCAAATAACTCCTTTACAACCTCTAAAAATAATATTCTGAGGGCGTTAGCTTGCGCTACTGAACGGGATATCATTGAAAATCTGCTTCAAAAAACAATTCAATCCATTTCTGCTGAAGGATTTGGAAAGCAAGATGGCCTGTTTTTTATCCACGCATTGATCAACACACCTTTAGGCTATGGAAGAAGCTTAATTATACATTTTCTTTCAAGTAATATTGATAACGTTGCTGATAAATTGGGTGATGGAGAAACAACTGTTATTGTGAACTTTATTACTTCGACAGTCAGCTACTTCAGCACTGCTCAACAATTAAATGAGGTGAAGGAAATTTTAGTTAATAAATAGGTACATTAAATTAACATAATAATGTTTTATTTGGATTTGTTTCAACTTTTAATTTAATAGGTTGCTGATCTTATACGACTGCACAAGGACAAGCTTCTGGGTGATGCCAACAATCAACAGGAATTAGACCAGTCATATGAATTGCTGGAACAAAATATTGAATGGATGAACACAGTTGGAAAAGATATTTTTAGCTCACTGTCGGTGAAATAATAAAAGATATTTAGATTATACCAAAACCCAAAAATTTATTATTCAAAATTTTCTTGACTTTTCTTATTGTAAATTTTTAATGTTTTATTTTAGAATGATTTTCTAAATAAATTAATCAAATTCATGAATTTAATATGCATTACATTCAAATTCATTTTGACTTTGAAAACGTATGAATCAAAATTGTCAATAGCAGATAAAATATGATATGAGCAGTTGCCGCCACAAATCCAATCCAAACGTTAAAATATGACAGGTCCCATCCTCGAGAAACAATTGAACGAATGGACTCTCCTGGTAAAGTGCAGGGAAGTAGTTTCACAAAAGTTTGGAGAAATTCTGGGATTCCTTCCAACGGCCAAAAAATTCCTACAAATTACAAAAAAAGTGTATTTGGCTCTAAATATAAAAAAACTGAAAAATATTAACCGATTAAGTAATAAAAAACGATCACAAATTACCACAAAGAAGAATGTTAGGCATGAAAGCAGCCAGTGCTAAAATTGCGACGTCGATTTTTTCACGACATAAAGTCCCAAACAGGAATCCTGCATTACAAATTAAAAATAAAACTTTGATCAATATATCACGTTCAAACAAAGACCTGATGGTGTTGAATATCATTCATAAGTTACCCATTGAAACGCCACAATAGCCAACCACAACAAAGAGGCCCAGAACTAGGAATCCCGAACCCAAAATCTTGATATCAGAAATGAGCGTTAGGACACCCAAAACAAGAATTGATTGTGCCGAAACAACAAAGAATTCGGATATGAGGTAAGCCACAATAATCTCCCATGTTCTAACGCCTGCCACGAGGGACCTCTCCAGCATGCCACATTTTCTTTCATCAATGAAACGAATTCCAATTGAAATAATTGGGAAGAAAAATAAAGTGCTGGTGTGCAGAGAAAAACAAGAAACTAGTTATTGATTGAATGGTATTAAAAATATAGCCAAAACTGAACTTGAATTAAACTAACAACTCACGCAACAGCCATGCTTGGTGAAGCATACTCTCTCAAATCCGTAGTATCCTTTCCATGAATTGGTTTTTGGTAACGAAGGAAAGAATGCTTTTGCCTTGGATTAAGTCCACAATTTGATAATAAATTGGAGGAAAAATCTGATAATGCATTATACAGCGCAATCTTGATCGTTGAGCTGATGTGCTTATCTTAAAAAAATGGAATGAAATTAAAAAAAAATATTAAAAAATTGATAACAAAATAAAATAATTACAATTTCAATTAAAGCAACTCACTTGTTTCATCAAATTTTGCAAGGATTTGGCGTGCATCTAACACACTGTCATTCACCCTTGGCCCCATTATCGTGCTTTGGTACATTTGAAATGAGAAATCTTGTGGGAATTTTAAATAACCCCGAGTCTCTCCAGACTGGACGGATTTGACCGCTTCTTTTTCCGTTTCAAAAGGGACCAACTCTACCGTTTCTGTATTTATGTGACTCAAATATACACAACTTAAGTGAGTCAAGTCGCAGTTTCCTAGCCTTGGAATATAGTTGGAGCAAATTGAATTATTAACTTCGTTGTTGACCACACCAACTTTTAAATTTTCAGGGTCGTAGCCAAAGGTAATGCCCACAAAAATTAATTCAATTGCAGGGATCCACACGACGAAAATCAAGAGTCTATTTTGTTTAAATATAATGAAAGATCAAAAAGCCAAAACAACCTTGAGTACGAGCAAACAAACTACATGAGTATTTTTCTTACAAAAGATTTCGTATCAAAATTGTAACGTTTTTCTTTGCAAGGGATTTGATTCGTGCACCAGAATGCTTTAAGCCGGTGTCATCATATTTGTTGGTAACTGTTGCCATTTTTACATCAGATATTTGTGCAGTTAAACCACCTCTTGCTTTCAAGTCCCAGGTAGTAAGTTTGTGAGTTACTTTTTGTGAAATTTCAAGATTCTCAAGTTCCCCCAAAGAATCATCTTTACAAAGTTGTAGCACTGCTTTTTCCAACGAATTACTTCCATCTGGAGCAAATTGATCAATGAGGTGCTGTGGTGCTGCTTCCGCTATCATGCTTCCGTTTCTTATGACACCAATCTGTAAAATTAATCACAATTTAAAATTAAATACAAATATTTGTAGCAACATTTTTGTTTGCAAAAGTGTTCACCATATTTGCTTGTCGTGCTTCTTCAATATAGTGAGTTGTAATGATGACAGTGGTCTTTTTGCGAACCACGAGTTTACAAAGGTAATTCCAAATCCTAAACGTTAAAAAAAATGAGCAACATTCCGTTGGTTTTATTTAAAATTTGGTTTGATGTTAGTTACAAAGATGAATTGCTTACTGCTGGCAAAGAAGTGGATCAACACCGACAGTCTAAAAAAATAATCAAATTGTGTAATTCAAAATCAAATATCAACCAGGGAGGCTAACTACAATTAACCAGAAAAATAAATTACCGGCTCATCCAAAATCAATAGCTGTGGATTGTGAATCATAGCTGATGCAAAGGAAACTCGGCGTTTTTGGCCACCGCTTTTTTAATTTTTTAATTTTAAATATGATTTATAATTCAAAAGTACATGACAAAATTTCCAAATTTGCGTTGGAAAAAAGTGACTTCATGTTTTATATACCTTACCTTAAAGTGGAAACTCTTCTAATGAGAGGAGGTAAATCTAGCAAATTCACGAGAAATTTGAGCTCTGTGCCTACTTGCTCCTCAGTCATCCCACTAAAAGTTCCAAAATAATTTAACGTTTCCCCCACGGAGAACTCTTCATAGAGAGAAATTTCCTGTGGCATGTATCCAATGTTTCTTCCCGGTATTCCTACTCCAGCAGTACCTGGTTTCTCTCCGAATACCCAAACACTTCCTTTATTTAAAAAAATGAATTGGTACATATGAAAATTTGAAGACAATGTTAAAACTAATGTAGCTCAGATATAATCGTGGAAAGTACCTTTATTCAATTTAAGGATTCCTACGATGCATGAAAGTAAACTGGTTTTCCCACAGCCACTGCTTCCAAGCAACGCATATCTAAAAAAGAATCAACGTGAATTCAAAAGTAAAATAATTTGTCCTTTTACACCATGAAATTATCTTGCAATTATATATATTTCCTACTCACATTGATCCACAAGGCACTGTCATATTCAATCCCGATAAAATAGGCTTTCCTGCAGTGTACCATTTTTCAGCTTGACAAACAACCACCGCAGCTTCCACCTCTACTTGCATTCCATTTCCTCCCGTGTTGAGCCTGGTTTCCAATAATTCACCACAAATGTTTCTGTCCAAATCCTCCTGTGGTTTCACAGCTGAATACAAAATACTTCCATGCTGAGCCATGGCTAAAGTTAAAATGGATCTTGGAATTGAAAAAGTTACTCAGTTTCTGATACATTTTCCTCAACTTGCATCCAGTTTTGTTTTATTACCTGGATTCATAATTAGTTCTTTTGCTTGACTTACTTACTTTATGGGTAAGTGAGGGATTGCATGAGTTTGGCTTTTGGAAAAATGCAAAAATAATTGGCATTGGTGTGTAGTGGCCGTAAAAAGGAATGAATGGAAACGTGAAGTATTGAACTCAAAGCAGATAACATAAAACCATACATGTGTAATACATATATGTGCCAGGAAGAACTGGTTTTCATTATTTGTGAAGTGGGGTACTCCATAAAGCTAAAAGTTATTTTGGTTATACAGCATGATGCAATGAACTTGAATTGATCATTATAATATGTATTTTGTGGTACAGAAAAGTGCATAATGTGATAATAATTTTGTAGATGTTATGAGATTTGTTTGACATCATGTGTTAAACGTTAAACTTATATTACTTAAATATTACTTATCATCATATTATATTTAATGAGGAACAAGATTTTGTTAGGAAGCTTTGAATAAGGAAATTTGAGCCACAAAGGAAATGATTTGTTGAGGAAAATAAACTCAATCTTTTTTCCCCTTTCAGTTAGCAAGCGCATCATAAGGAAAATAAATTGATTAAATTTTTAATTAAAATGTAAGTTGGAATATGTATTTTATAAGGCCACATAAAAGTTTTTTTAAAGGCACAGGCTTAACAAGGGTTTCCTCTGCTTTATTTAAGTTTATCATAAATGGATTGCATCCCATTCTCATGCACGTGCACCGTAAAAAATATCCTCAACCTAGGTGCAAGGTAATTCTTGATGTGCATATCAGGAAACTGCTTATCATATTTAGCTTTGATTTACACCTACACAGTCAACAGTTCAACCTTCGGTTAATAAAAATCCATTTGTATTTAAAATTAAAATAAAACTGCAGCGATAAATGTGTCAGCAACTAACTAAGATTGTCTAAATGACATGACGTCATACGACTGAAAAGAAATTAAAGAGTTGCCTTAACAGACAGTGACTCACAATGCAATACCGCTTACAAACACAATACAACCAAATGTTCTATAAAAAGTATTTTAATACATGAATTCTGATCTACGATACGATATAATCATGATTGATTGACTTCTGATTGTGTTTAGCGTAATAATTTACTCTAATCAAGATCGATTGCCTTATAAAAATAATAATCACTTACTCTCATTGGTATGTTAAACTTAGCAAAAATATGATGCGAAAAACTTTGTCTCCACGGCTTCGTAATATAGCTTCGCATTGAGCATAAATATGAGAAAGCGGGAAAGAAAATTTGTTCAAATACAATAATACTTCGGCACCCGCGGAAAAGTTCTTTTAGATTTTTAATTTTGTTGTATGTTCGTTGGATTAGCATTTGACGTCTGCAAAATCGACTGAAGTCAACAACTCAACTAAAATCTAATTGATTGATTGATCTAATTTACAAGCATATAACATAACATAACATAATCATTGTTTTCACGTGTTAATAAATTTATTTAGTTGAAAAAAAAATTTACAAGCTTCCACTAAAATGGCAGCAAAGCTACCTGGAATTCTGTGTTGCTTTCCAAGTAAATCTTATTGTTGATTTAATGAGGATTTGTTAAAGTTTTCTTTGCCTCTTTGCTAGTAAATGATCGATATAATTTTTAATTTCCCCATTTTAAACAGGACACCAAGGTCTCCTGGCGTTGACTGGTGGTCGTATAACCCTTGCAAAGTTGTCAACAGCTTCCATCAAAAATCAACAATGGGAGGGAAGCAGCACTCCATCAATTTTTGACCCGAAAATGTACAACATGAAGCGAGGAACTGGAGGGCGATCTTCTTTTAATGGTGTGGTGGCCACTGTTTTTGGTGCCAGTGGATTTGTTGGAAAATATATTTGCAATAAGTTGGGAAAGATGGGAACGCAGGTAATTAACCTTTTCCGTAAAATAAAGTTCTTTGATATTGATTGACGATCAAGGCAATGGTCAATGGTTAACCAAGTCATCTTTTTATTCATTTTTGCAGCTTATCATCCCATATCGAGGGGATCATTACGACGTCCTAAAATTTAGACTTGTTGGTGACCTGGGTCAAGTCCTATTTTCTCCATATCATCTCCGGGATGAAGCCTCAATCCGGAAAGCAATGAAGCACTCCAACGTCGTCATAAATCTCGTGGGCCGGGATTGGGAAACGAGGAACTTCAACTACAAAGATGTTCATGTAAATGGAGCCAGAGCCATTGCAAGAATGGCAAGAGAGAGTGGAGTGAAGCGATTGATCCATTTCTCCAGTCTCAACTGTGAGAATCCTGAGGGGCTTGGTATTTTGCCGGAGGGATCCCAGTTCTTGAAGTCAAAATTCGAAGGAGAACTAGCGGTTCGAGAGGAGTTCCCAGATGCAACAATCTTCCGACCTGCGGATATTTGGGGCCAAGAAGATAGGTTTACCAAGTACTATGCTCATTGGTGGCGCAGATTCTTTCAGTGGCTTCCTTTTTGGTATCGAGGAGAGAGGACGGTGAAGCAGCCTGTTTATGTCTCTAATGTGGCTCAAGGAGTGATCAATGCTATTCATGATCCGGATACGGCAGGCCAAACATATGATCTTATCGGGTATATACGTATTATTGACTTTATTGCTTATCTTCATCGTTATGAAAACATTATATTTGGTTGTATTTGCTTATCTTTTGAATACGCATAGGCCAAAGAGGTACCAACTTGGTGTTCTGGTTGACTGGTTCTTCCAAGTGATGAGACGGGATGAAGAGTGGGGTTATCGTAGGACAGACTTGCGCAGGAGCCCATTTTTTCAGCTGCGGATTACAGCTACCCAAAAGTTTTGTCCTAGTTGGCCTGTGGCGTATTTAAACTGGGATAAAATTGAAAGGGTATGCTCATGCCATGAGTTCAATCATTCAATGAAATGATCTACAAATGACTTTGAAGAATTTACGTATTTGCATTTATTAATTTACAGGATCACATCACGGATACCCCAACTGGCAACCCAACTTTGGAGGATCTTGGAGTGTCATTGACAGATATGGAAAGCCGCATGTGGTGGGAACTGAAACCGCATCGAGCAGCAGCTTATTATGACGAAGAACTTGGAGAGTTTCCACCTCCACCTCATCCCAAAACTGTAAATAATTTGGATCGAATGTAGCTCAACTTTTGTGTTAGTTCGAATTTAGAATTAAATATTAATTTATGCTTCATGTTCATGATATCTAATGAAGTTGTGAGAAAATAAAAATAATTGTTTACTAATTTACTAAGTAAGTACAACGTACTTCGTAGTACTAATTACTCACACAAAAAACCATTAATAAAGTATTAACTATTCATTATATGCAACAAAATATGCATACTGAAACTATATGCTGGCTACAGCAGAAAATTATTTGAATTTCAACGCGCTAAAAGCAAAACATTTTTGTCTTTTATTTATGATTTTACTTTTACAAAACTTATTATTCTGCTTCGTTGTCATTTGTCATCCAGATGTTACACGTATTATTTTCACGTGTGTTTTTTTTCGATTAATCATTAGTTGGTTATATGATCTGAAGATAATCTATCGCCAGCAAAGCTTCAGTCGTTGTGCAACATGAGGTTCAGAGCAAAAGCCCGGGACTTGTATTTCATCCGAACATTTTCCCGTAAGTCATTTCAATCAATTGCACATTTTAACCAACATTTAGTCACGAATATTTTATTAAAATGTTTAGTAAACATTCGTTTCTGATTGGCTTGAGAGTTGACAAATTTTGTGTGTTTTTATTGTTTACAGAGTTGATAACAGCCTTGTCCAGATGTTCCAGAAACTTTGTCCTTCGGATCACTCCGGATAAGCTCTGTTTCATTCTCTCAGATAAGGAAGTGTCCTCAGCTACCTCATCTCTATTGTCATGGGCAGAAGTTCCGAAGCAGCCATGCTTTTCGGAGTATTTGATGGAGGGGTTAAGTCCTGACGAGAATGAAATCTTTTTGGATATTCCACCAGGTCAGTTTTCAGTTTAATTATTCTATAGCTATCATTCAGTTACCACGACTGACACTGGCGACCAAAAAAGGGCCACCTAATCATTTTGACTTGATTTGTTTTTACTACAGATAAGATTGCAGGTTGTTTAAGCACTCTGAAGACCAACGCAGTTGAAAGTCTGAAGATCAAGTTGGCCAAGAAGGTGGTTCCATGTCTCACTTTTGAAATTCAATTTGTAAGTGAACCTCAATGGGCTCCATTGTATTAGGTTAATTTCATGAACTGCGTGTGTATTAAAAGGTACTAATTCAGTTTCCCTTTATGTTTGAAGCCCGGCATCTCGGGAAATACGACTTGTGTTCATGATGTGCCGGTTAATCCCATCAAGAGAATGTTTTGGAGTCATTACAGAGATCTTCAGATTCCGGCAGAGTTTGATGTTTGCAATTACATCTACTAATTCAATGTTATCGATTTTTTTATTACACCATTGCATTTGCCATTCTTTCAAATTCCCTCTTTCTAGCTATCGATTGAGTTGCCAGAGCTGAAACTGATACGCTTGGCTTTGGAGCGGATGAAGAAGCTTGGACCTCGTCTCTTCATCAAAGCAAATTTCAGGGGAATGTTGGTATTTTCTGTGCATACTCCGTCGGTGAAGAGCACTGTCACATATCAAGATCTAAATTTGCAAGACCATAGTAAAATCCAAATAATGCTTAAAGTAAAAACATTATTGACGGTTTGATTGAGCATAAATAATAATAAGTCTATCTTATTTTTTAAGGTGCTATCCAAGGTTATCAGGAAACTCAGCGCCAGCCTGGAGAACAGGACGATCTGACTGAATACTCAGTTGAAGTTGACTTGAAGACGATGATGCATACCATTTCAACTGACCTTCCCAAGCCGATCAAGTGCTTTTGCAGTAAGTTAAATCCTGTAATTGTACGTTTAGAATGTTATATTCTGGATTTATACTGATTCAATATTAACAAATTATAATTTAAATCAGGTCTCATCAACTCGCGTCGACTTTACTTATACTTTCAATATGGAGTGGGGGAAATTACTTTACAGTACGTTCTTCCAAGTCTCGGTGACCATCCTTGAGGAAGTTATGACAGCATGTCCGGCTCTAATTGGGAAGGTGTTTAGTCTAAGAAACTTGTTTTAACAGTTTGTCATTTGTACACAATATTACTAATGTTTGAAAATAAACTATCCTCATGTATGAAGTCGCAACAAAGTGCCAGTAATTCTTGTCCAATTAATTATTGTACCGACGCCATTTGGGCTGCCAAAAATAATGTTAACTATCACATAGTTTCCATCAAAGGAAATCGCTTTTGCATGTGGACTCACTTTTCCACGTTTTTATCCTTTAACACTCTAACTAAACTACTTCATTTACATGTATGTACATGTCCATCAGCCTGTAATGAAAACTTTTAGAAAAAATTGATGCAGACCACGGCACATCAAATAAAAATGCCACGTCTGCTACCGTCGACCAAATGACTTTCTCTAACATTACGTTGATCGTATTGCCCCGAGTGTTCTGACAACAATTCATTACTTTGTAGGTTATTGCTTCGGGTGTTTAATTACTTTTGAGAGGTATTATAAACTTTAATTTTTTAAACTAATTACCTATAATGCTGAAACGAATCGGAATTTGGCTTTACTTGAAAGCTTCATACAATAAATTTATTACAGCCTCTTCCTTTACTGGTGAATGTTGACCTGTTTAATGTCATTTGTAAAATTATTTTTGATTTTGTCAGACGTTGTGTTGCCCTAAATCTGTTTTAAGTACTCATTTAATAAATTTGAAACTTAATAATTATGTATTTAGTAGTGTTTACAGGTCACAGACTTCATAACAAGCGTCTTTATGATTGGTAATATTATAATAATCTTATACTGAGCGGCTCAGTCTGAGCCAATTTTTTAATTAAATGATAAGGTTGTACATTAAATAGAGGGCTTATTTTAATTTAATTTTTGATAGTGCTAGACATCATTAGCTTAATTAGCTTCGTCGCTTACTTTCACCCTCAACAAAGCCTATCAACTACTACGACTAAACTTTCCCTCATCTCAACTTATAAGGAAAGTTTTCTCACAACCAGTTTAAATTCATAACTTTCTCCGTGCTACAGGTTTCAAACTTTTTTGAAAATGAGAGCGATCTTAATAAACATACAGTTTTTTACACATATTGTTGTGCTGGTTGTGATTCAAGTGCCAACTGTCAAATTGAAAATTCCTGAAACCAGAAATGTTTCGAAGCAGCTTCACAATTTCTCTAATACCCAGTCTAATTTAGCAAGTATTACTGGATTGGATTATATTCTCATCAAATTGTCAGGATCTTGTCATGTTCACATAATTTCTCAAGATGTTCATTACACTTTGGAGGATTATCTAAGTTCCACATCAAAAACCACATTCACAACTCGAAATTATTTGACCAAACAAAACATTCAGAATAATGCATCTACACAGCGGTTGTTTGAAACTGGTTACTACAATACTAATGATATGTTTGCATACAAATACATTTCAAATCCTTGGAAACCTTTTAATCCTTTCAAAATGCGACAATTCCCTCAATGTGTACTTTTTATATTGATGTTTTCTTTCGAAATTTTGGAACTCAGCCACGAACATCATGACACTGAAATATATTTTCCTTACTCAATTGCTCTGGAAGAATTAACATCGTTTTACTTTGTTGAGTATAAAGCATGGACTTTAAAGATTCAACCCAATGAAAAATTTCTGCTTCACATCTCTCTGACTCCAAATCCTTTAGCTAAGAATGTTTGGCAAAAGTTTGAATATTTCAGACACTATTTCCAAATCAGCAACGGTGTAATTCAGTGTCAACCTGAGAAAGCAGTTGATTTATTAAATCTTTCCTCACAGAAATGCCTTCAAATGCACTACTACTGCTCAAACTGCGAATCTCCTAATAATATTAGTGTAGTTTCCATAGACAAACTGAACGTTGATATCTGGAATCCTTCTGAATTTCATAGCCTCATATCAAATCTTCAGTACCAGAACAAGTGGAGAACAATCTGGCAATCTTCATTTGTGAAACCTATTGATTTAAAAAACTATGCAAATTTGAAAAATATTTTCCTCCCACCGCGAAATAACTCCCATATTTTCCGTTTTGCCATTATTCAGCTTCTCGCATCTTGTAGTAATGCATCAATAAATTTTGAGGATGAGGAAGAATACGATTTGTTGCCAAATATTTATGCCGAAAACTCACTCTCACGGGACTATAAATTATTCATTACATTTTCAACACTTGAACAAAGATGGTTAACTATCTTTGTTTCAAGTGATCAATACACTTTTCTCACATGCTATACGGAAGATCATCTTACCATCAAATACTATTTCCAACCGTTCCAGTTAGCTTTGTGGGTAGCACTTTTGATTTGTCTGACGATTCTTGCAGTGCTCACCCATTTACTGCTTATCCAGAAAGGGTTTAACAAGCCGGATTTCAACGCGTATTTCTTTGCATATTCTTCCTTTCTTGAGCATAGTTACCACATTCCTGAGTATTTGTTTCACTTCCTATCAACGAGAATCACGCTAGGTTTGTGGTTGCTTATTTCTGTAATTTTTACAAATGCTTACAAGGGCATCGCCATCACGGGTGTCACCGCTCCCCCTGAAAAATCTAGTCTCAATACTTTTTCCGAGTTGGTTCAAGATTATGACCAAGTTGAGAATCGCGGGGTGGTTCCACAATTCCGAATTTTTTCGCCTCTACAATTTGAATTTTTTAATGATTGGAGAGAAGACAAGCTGGAGGATGTAAATTTTACAGGGGTTGTGGGGGGTGCGGCCCCAACAACGTATAAAACTATTATTACTTACGTTGCAGATCTGGCAAACGAAATGGTACTCGTATGGAAACTTCAAGGTGGTCTCGGTAAAATGTATTCGGTGAATGCAACCCCTAAACAAAAATTCGCCGTTCAGCAATCTACATTATATGCAAAGTTGTTGCAGGAACAGAAATACCTAGTTCCTAAGAAAGATCAGGATGTCCGCTATTCCTTGTCGTATTCAATAGCTATAGAAAGGGAAATTGTCAAGTGTCAAAACCAAGTTGTTTATGTTGACCACGAGGAGAAAATTAATAGAGAGATGGAATTTCTATCAAATTACTATCATTATAAAAACTTTTTCAAATCAAATGAAACCATGCTGAAAGATTATACTGTTTGGCAGTTTGATAATGGGCGTGAATCCAAGTTGCCGTTTGTTTTTAAGATTCTCATTGAAAGTGGAATTTATCGGGAGATTGAAGATTTTTACAAGAGGCAAGAATACCTTGGAATACGGCTGGAGTACACAAGGAGTCACGCAACAGAAGAAATTTTTGAGCCGGTTAAAAAACTTGACTTGAAATCCAATGTTCAAACAGTGTTCTACATTTATATTTTTGGAATCATTGGTGTATGTTGGGTAATCTGTTTAGAAGAATTGTATTGGATGTTAGTTTTATTTGTAAAGAGCAAACTTGAACAGCTTCAAAAGAAAAAAGAAAGAAAGCAAAAGCTGGAACATGTTAACCCAGAGATAGTTGAAGTTAAACCACAAAGTCATATTTCTCAATCTTCATCACCTCAGGAAAGCGCTCCTGACATGTAATACAATTTAAGAAAAAATAAACAGATAAAGTGTACAATTTTATTTTGACGTTCATTTTAATAATATTCATTTTAGGTTTTCGATAAAGAAAATTCCCACAGAGATAACATACATGGCTAAAATTACATAGATAAACGATAACAGATTTGAATTTAAAGATATCTTTTGCACTTTTGCAATCGGTAGACATGAGCTACCTATTCTTTCCGTTTTTACGTCTGTCCACCTTTTCCAAAAGTCATAAATTCCAGAATATTCTAAGTATCTCATTCTATTTTTTATGTAGTAGCCCCCACTTTCTTGTACATACCAAACTGAAGCCCTTTCAACAAGTGGCTCCTTCCCTGAATAAATTTCGGTATTACAATTTTCGCGGAGTTCTTTTACAAGAAGCTGTATTTCTTTTTTCTCGGCTACAAACGCTACTTTGTTACATTTTTCTAGCAATTTTCCAACAAATGAAGCATTTATATGTTGCGGAGTGTGTTCAGTATGAAAAAGTAAATGTGCCAATTTTTCATCGTGTTTTAAATTGAAGGTAAAATTTCTCATGAATTGCATATCATTCCATCCACTACGGCTTTTTGCGAAATCTAACAAACGATTAAAATTTAAAAGCCTCAAACTGTCATATAAAAGCCCATATAATTTTGAGCCAAAATCACTGCAAAAATAGAAATGCAGACGCTCCGTATCCGCAGAACATTTTGTTTTTGAAAACAACCTAAATTCAACAATATCCTCAAATCTCTCCAATTTTAATTTTTCACTTGGTACCGTTGTCTTGGAAAAGCTGTCACCTTTGTAGGCATTACTAATGACAAGTGATGTTAGCAGCCATACTGCGAAAAAAGTGCGCAGTTCTTTTGTCTTACATAATTCTTTCACATTTACAATTGTTCCTAATAATAATGCGGTTATGGCTAACGAAATAGAGGAAATGCTGTTTGGTATGAATTCTTCAAGAAGGTTGCCGCAAATGAATGTTGCAATTCGAATTGTTGCCAACGTACCAAAAATAGCCAATGTCAGTGAAATCCAAACTTCCCATTGGAAAGGTCGAAGATAGGCGAATGAATCGAAAGCTGAACTTCCAAAGCAAGTCAAAAAATTAAACGACTTAGAACCGGTTTGGAGAATCCCGTAACTGAAGTTTAATGACGGTGACGTGCCAATTCCAGGGGAGTTCTGGGATGACGTCCAATCAATACCGGAAGATGGGCCAGGCATTCTCATTCCCTCCAACAAAACGGATAGTATTATTTCATCGGGATTGATTGCTACTTTTAATATATTCAATGTAGAATTCGCATTTTCTATATTTTTTAGTTTTTGTACGTCTGTTCTCTCTATACTGTAACCATAATCAAAGTAAGCCGCTGGAATCAGTTTAAAATACGTTAAATTCTTTCCACCTCCGGTTTCGCTCATGAAAATTTTAGTTAAAGTACTTTGAAAGTCTTTATTATGACAACGAGTAATAATTTCTTTTAACTTTAGCGAGTCGTCGAAGTTTAAATTATTGCAGAATCGGCACAAGAATGTTATAGTAGAGCATGAGTCGTCCAATTTGTTAAGGTTGTCATTTTTTCCCAAGTAATGTAGCCTTTGCATGGAGTACGTAATTTTGAAGGACATTTTTAAGAAAGAATTTAAAGAAAATTTTCTCAACTCAAATTTTTTGAAGGATTCCCTTTGTTTCTTGTTTGGAAGAATGTAAAACATAAAAAGTGGGTACATTGCAATGGGTTTCTGTCGTCCAAAAATTGATTTCACAATATCATCACTTCTAAAAACGTAACTGGAATAATATGATGCTGCGCAAAAGTGTCCATAATTCATGCAAGTGTTGGCGGACTCAAATCCTAAGAATTTGTATGAATCTTCCATTCCATAGAAAACTTCTTCCAAACTATTGTATTCCAAGTTGATAATGAAAGAAAGGGTTTGGCAAACTGTCCAACGATTAAACAGCATCGGTACAGCTAAAGTTTTATTTCGGTAGTAGACAAATGGCACTCTTTTGTTTGCAAGTTGGTTTGAATCAAATGTTGGCAAATATGGCATTCCATCCCACGTTAGTAATATGTTAAAACAATCACTGAAGTCAATTAACCAGTTTGTATGCGATAATACGATTTCCATTTTATTTGCAACGGTATTTCCAAATAATTCAGTCATTTGGAAGAAAATTATATAAAAGCTACAAAACCGTCTGAAATGTTTCAACATGGTTTAAGGGTTTAACTTCTCAAAAAAGAATTTTTTAATCACTTAAAATTGTATCGATACACATTTTTGCATAAAATGTACGGAGTTTATCAGAAAACTTTATTTTTTGCTATTAATACTGCTTTGGAAATTACATAGAAATCGAGTTCCTACACTCATCATCACTCAGCAAATGGAATGAAATCTATCGTGTCGTATGACATAAGAAATACTCAAGGATGTTTGTAGAAGTAAGCTTGACTTGACAACTTATAAATTTTATATCCAAAGTGAATATATAGCACTGGAAATCAATATTATTTAGGTTACGACAAGGAGTTCAAAAAGAATTCAAGCTAAATAGTGTAATATCATTATGGAGACATTTCTCTGTCCATATATAATTCAGATAAGTGTTATCTCTTTAACAAATTAAATATTATGCGTAATAAATTTAATAGCCGCTGTGGCTGTTCTTTCTTTATTCGAAGGGCGCTGGCAAAAAAATGTTCTCACCTTCCTTTCAATAACAAAAATATCTCCCCCAAATACTATTGTTCTATAATTGTCGCAGCAAAAGCAAAAATGTATAAGTATCCGTGTTTGTCCTTAATAATTCTTGTGAACTTAGTAGTAGCAGTCAGAATGGAAATCATTTTACCTCATGTTAACTGGCTAAACGATTTCGATAACTGTTTTAACTTTATTTACTCTTGGGAAGGAGTAATTTATTTACCAAATAATCAGAACCAACAACGAAGCTCTCTCAACCTCAACCCTGTTCCGTTTGTGTATTACAAGAATGAAAGCACAAATGCACCCCTTACTGTTCAGTTTCGTCGCTGGACTGTTTGCCAGACACTCTCAATTATCACAAATTTTAGTTCTAATTATGAACCATCAACGGCATCGTATGAGATATCGAAAGTTTACAAAAGTTTTGGATTTGAAAACATCACTTATTCATGCTACACTTATGCACTCTATTGCTTACCAAACCAACTACGAATTTCTAATAAAAACGGAAATTCCAGTTTTATTTATCACAGACCGTTGGCAATGTTCCCACTCTTGATGTTTTATATTGTCCCAAGTTCCGCGGGTAGTGAAGAAAAAATCAAGCAATTCAAGTTCTACCACTTGCACGCTAATTCATTCCTGCAAATGCCGTTTAGAGTTACTTATCCTGTTGAGCAACAGCTAGACGCCGTTGAAAATACTTCTTGGATTGGAATTAATTGTTTTGAAATAACATTTATGTGCAAATATTGTGGGGTGCCTAAACAGTATTGTCGCAAAGTAGTTGCTGAATGAAGTGAACATTCTTGTGTATATTTGTATTGGATATCTTCTAAAATGGAAGGAGTGTGCGGACGAGGATAACACTTGGGAGCCAGAGGAGAATTTGAATTGTCTAGATCTCATTGCCGAGTTCGAGAGGCAGGAGGCTCAAAAGAAAAAGCAGGCTGAACGAGAGGCCAAGAAAACTGTGACCAAACGACCGACTCCTACTTCAGTTGTTGCTGCCGCTGCTGGAAGCTCTGCCAAGAAACAGAAAACTACCAAGGTGAGGAGGTGCTAGTTGTTTATATTTCATGTTTACGTGATTGAATATACGCTAAAGAGGATAAATTTTGATTAGGAGGCAACTCGAGGAAGTTTGGCATCTACAGAGGTGACAGGATTCGACCGTGGTCTGAGCCGGAAACGATAATCGGAATAACAGACTCGTCTGGTGAGCTGATGTTCTTGATGAAGTGGAAGGACACTGATGAGGTTGATCTGGTCCCTGCTCGACAGGCAAACGTTAAATGCCCACAGGTCGTGATTTCGTTCTACGAAGAAAATCTTACTTGGCCTACCAACTCTGACGACGATGATGAGTAAAAATTGTAAATCTTTGCCCCGTATACCATCTTAAACTTGTTACTCCTTTTCAACTTTGTATAGACATGTGCGCTTCTTTTTATTATCTCATCTAGAAAATTAATTTTGTATTCGTAATATTTAAATAAAAATGTTTGCTTTGATAAGATGTGTCGTAACTGTTAAGAACTAATTTTTAATCATTCAACCGAGATTTCTTGACATCATTTGCTCATATCGATTTTGCTCACGTTACAATTCAAGTGATGCTTCGTGTCGAGGGTAAGAATAATCGTTACTGGAGGGGCCAGTGGAATCGGGTTGGAGAATAGGGATCAGGCTAAGCTAAAAGAATTGAAATGCTTAGATAATGTAAAGACGATCTGTGTTGATTTGGGTGATTCAGCTTCATTCCTTAAAGTCACCAACGAAGGTTTAGACACGAAAGGACATTTTAAGGGTTACTTAAAAATATATATTATACTTAACTAATTGATGCGTTTAGAGGAAATACTTTAAGTATGTAAAGCCAAAAGGGGGGGGGGGGGGTCTAGGTGACATAAGGGGAAGGGGGTCATAATTTTTTGTGACACTATAGTGACATGAGGGGGTGGTTTGTGCCAAAAATGCCGGTTTTTGGCGTAACGCACTTAAAGTATCATTCAGATGGAGCGCCTCCTGTTCTCACTCAAACTGGAAAATGTAAAGAAAAACTTCCGGCGTTTGCGCAGGGGGATTTTCATGATCTTGGTGTCAAAATGATCACAATAAGCTCGAAAACGTCACTAGGGTGCACACTTTGTGGAAGTTTTGATTTCATAATTTTAAAGAAAATTTATTCCCAAAAACCCACCTAAAACAATGTTTTTTAAACGGAACTATTAAACCACCTGCTTTAGAGGTCTGAATGTTGTCTTATCAAATTCTCCATGCTTAATTTGATATAGAACCATGGATAGTACGCTCGTAACAAATTCTTCGAAAAAAGGTACCCAAAACCCCTTTTGTCATGCAAATCTCAATCATACATCATAGTGCATTGGTGGTGAAGATTCTTTCAGTGGCTTCCTCTTTGGTATCGAGGAGAGAGGACGGTGAATCAGCCTGTTTATGTCTCTAATGTGGCTCAACGAGTACCAGGTAAAACCCGAATGATCCTAAATTGTTATGCTGTTATTGAGATAAACTGATAGGGGGCAAGAACCGTTTCTCATGCTTAATTATTATAAAATGCATTTACTTAACTCGGCTATAGGGATGTTGAAGTTGGCGATGTATTCAGATGTGCCATTGATTCCGCAAGCCAGCTACCTGGAAATTTTTATATTGACACACGAGACGTTAAGCTTCTATTAAATGGGACAGAACCTCCTATACCATTAGACTATCCGGAGTCGTTGAGGATTGTACCCAGCTTGATGGAAGACGAGGATTCTAGCTTGGAAGGTATATCTGCAGAGGAAGAATAAGCTTGCATAAAATATGCAGTACTTTTATCCTGCCCTTTATCCTGTGCATAGTGCATGTCCAGTTGAAGTCGAAATGACTAAAACCTCTAAGTAGAGAAATAAATAAGAAGATAGCACTTTAAAAATTACAAGTTGAGTCATATTTATTATTGGAAATTCTAGAGCTACATATAAAGTATTGTGTAATAGAAAATTAAATTCATACTTTCATTACAACAAAGTAAAAGAAAGCCTTCAATAAATCATTCAAATCAACAAATTTGTAAGTACCTAAAACAAAAAGCATTTCCATATGCACCTAGTGTGTAATTACGTGTATATTCTTTGTTAAAAGTTACTAGACACCACTTTCAGTATACACAAAAACTTAACTTAATTCTTCACCTTCAACATTGAGACAACTTGTTAAAGAACGATTATTCACAGACTATAACGGAATATTTCCATTCCTTTCTTTCATTCAAGTTCATTTTCTGATGTGTCCGACACCTCCTAACTGTTACTACTATCTTGCGGCTTCTGAGCTTTTTTTCTTGATTTATTTGAGTGTTCTTTGTTCTTGCGTTTTTTTGTGTTTGAAGGTGGTTCAATCCCTGAAAGAAGCTGCTGACATAAACTTTTAACTTTTGAAGGATCTTTTAAAAGTTCTACTGCGTCTTTCTTCTTGAATGATTTCATTATAATTTTCTTAGTCGAGTCAGAAAATTCGGATTCTTTTGCAGCGGCTTTGGCTCTGGTTTTCGCTGTAGAGTTTGGACCTTTTCGAATATCTGGAGTATCTTCCTCTTCATGCATGTCAGGATCCTCCGGTTGAGGTCTAACGACTGTTTCTTCTACAATCTTACGTTGACCCAATTTATATAATCCTCCGACGTTAGTTTCCATTCGGTTTCGAAAGGATGTAGTTGCAGGAGCATGCTTTTTACCAGAAGTGTAATTGGACGAAGTGCTACTATTATTTCTGTGATCCTTGGAACGATCATAATAAGGCCTGTTTGGGTTTTCATTTCTGAAAGTACGAGGGCGAGGACGATAATTTGATGGACCAGCAAATTGAGGAGAAGATACAGACGCAGGCCTGCAATAGTCTTGATAAAGTCGACTTTGAGAATATCCTGATGATGATGGTGGGTTTGAAAATTCTTGAGGTTGATAAGGAACACGTACTGGATTGTATGGATTGAAAGCTTGTGGTGGTGGTCCAGCAGGAAAATTTTGAGGCATACAATAAGGGTTAGGTTGTGGTACAGGTATCATAGGAACATACATTACCCCACTTGCTTGATCAAGTGCGATTGGTTTGGGAGTACCAGGATGCGACAACTGTTCGAAAGTGGGTTGTGTTGATGTTGTAACTAAACGCGGATGTGTCTGTGTAGGAACAGGTTGTCGTAGATTCGACGCCTGCTGCGTTGGAGTACCAAAAAGCCAGTGAGGTACATTCGCATTACTCGCCCTTTGTCCAGAATTTCGAATGCGGGGATCATTCGGTACCTGTCCATACGCTTGTTCTAAGCGAGGTGCCAATGCACGAAACTGAGATCGTACTACTGGCGGCTGCCGTCTTTCGAAAAGCATATTTACATCCTCCGTCTTCTTCTGGGGGCCTTTTTTATCCTCTAACCAATCTGGTAATCCTTTAGGCTTTGTTTGTTCATTAGTAGTACCACCTCCTTCACGAGCACCTGAAGGGTTTCCAGATGAATTGGTATTGGATGATGTATTATTAACGTTCCATGGTTGATTCTCAGCAGCCTTTTTCCTTTCTTCATATGAATTGACGGATGTTGATGATATATCATCATCCCAATCGTCTTTTTGAGCTTTCTTCCATTCTTCAAATGCTCTGTTTCCTGCCCGTAGTTTATCTGCTGCGGGATTGCCAGAGGATCTTTTTAACATTTTTTTCGGCTTCCAGCCCTAGAAAAAAACACGCATTATTATTACATTAAATCCTCAATGGTAATTCGGTGATTACAAATTTTTTAAACACCTCATATCGAAAAACGTGTAACTTACGATAGGTAGAGGATTTTTGTATGACAAATCATTGATATCCGATATAATATTGCGCAGTTGAGCCACTCCATGTGTACTACATAAAATTATGGAAAGAGTTACGTTACAGTTGACAGTCAGATAATATTCAGCAATATACCAGATCTTAAATCATTATTAATGCTTTGGCTGGTAACACAGTAAAGTTTTAAAAACATTAATCCTAATACCTGACATTTGTTGGATCATCTATAACCTCCAAATAAAATTCAATGTCCTCAACTTGTCTCTCCAGCTCTGACATCCTCCCCGTTTCTTCCATGTATTCTAGTCTTCGCTCCAAACAAGGTCTTAAACATTCTAGCTTACGTCGAACTGCGGCACCAGCGCCCCCGTCATCTGGAACTTCTAGTTTATACATTCAAAATCATCAAAAATCAAATCATAATTATAACATAAACACAACAACCAGCAAGACATGACAATAAAAATAAATTCCACCGCCCTAAACTAAAATCAACAATACTCAATCTACGTCACACTTACGGTCTTCAAACATTTTGAACTAAAGTTGTCGAATCTTTGGGAGATTGAACTACTAGCAACAGACACAGCACAGATAACCAACGATTACTAGCACCAGTAGCACCACCGCAAGTTATCACATCACCTCCAGCCTCACACTGGATTCGTCCGAGGATTAAAAAACTACACTGACTAACAATTAAAGTCGGTTTAACAGGAGAATATAAATATGAGTAAAAAATTATTTATGGTGTATAAACAAGAGAAGATAAAATTTTACTGGGATCTGTAGTAAACAGGATTATCAAACAATATATAATCTAGCTTTTGATTGTGCAGCAAAAGGCTGTGAGAGTATTTGGCTACAGCTGAATAAAAAACGACTCGTACTGTCGTACTGTACGGATGGTGTTACTTAATCATGAGGGGATGGTCGCGCTAGCTTTTGGTCTCCGATTTGGCTGAAAATTTGCAGGAATATGTATTTTGATGCGTAGATTACGAATCTGAAAGCAGTAACCGGTTGGAGCAATCGTGGCGCCGGTTACCATGGCAACCCGCCGTTTTTTCCCTCTGGGGGCGTCACGATTGCTCCAACCGGTTACTGCTTTCAGATTCGTAATCTACGCATCAAAATACATATTCCTGCAAATTTTCAGCCAAATCGGAGACCAAAAGCTAGCGCGACCATCCCCTCATGATTAAGTAACACCATCTGTACTTATGCTCATGATTCATGAATATATTATGCATGACAGACGAAGACTACACGCTTGCTATCCTCGATCTAGCTCTTGCACTACTGCTTTTGGCTTTGGTTTCGTAAAATACAATTACACACTTTTTGTCATATTCGACATTCTAAAAAATGGACTGTGCCTATTGGCTGGAATTAATAACCTTAAAATCAACTATTTGCATAATTTATGCTAGAAATTTTAGTTTAAGTAAGTTTGGATGTTTTTAGTTTTGTTATAACGAGAATAGTTTTGAGGGACGTGCAAGACCAGCATTATTCCTATTCATATCATATCAGTAAAGTGCTGAAAAATGATTTTTTTTGCCTTTTATAATTAGGTGAAAATATGACTGCTGACTTACTGTAGCGACGATCATGTTTTTATCAGATTTAAGTCTAATTATAAGTAATATCGGTTATGTAGATCTGGCTCCTGGAGCAAACAAAGCAAACAAGCATTGTTGATAGCAATCAGTACTTTATATATCACGTGCTAGTCCGCTAAGGTATACGTCTTATTTATATTTATTTGTTTTGTTTTAAAAAAATTAGATCCCAGTTAAAAAGCACTGCTCTTTATATGCAGGTTCGTTGATTAGAATTACAATGCCTTAATCACTTGAAAAGTGGGTGAACTATGTTTCTCATGAAAATGTAGAACGAAAGAAACTGAAGAGGAAACTATATATAATTAACCTTTAGTTTAACAGGAGTTACTTTGTAACTCGTTGCTCGTATTATTGGTAAAAAATAAATAATATACTGATGTCTCGTATGTTTTCCAGCATTGGAATTGGGTTATGTTACATATATGCGTCACGACGTGAACATGATGTTGATATGATTAAAAAATCAGTTTTCTCTGCGTCATAAAAATGCAGTAATTATGCATTGTCAATGCTAGTTTGTGTGCATTTTGCAGGGTTTCGATTGCATTTAACGTAAAAGAATATTGTTGTGAAACGCAATTAAAACGAACTCTATTGTAACATGAAAGATGTAAATCGCTTTTATAAGCATTTTGGAATACATATGATATTTTGATGTATTGTGAATTTTTGTGAAATTATTCACATGGTATTTAGAGCGTAATCTTTTATTAGGTATACTCATGTAAATACATTGGTATTATAACATCAGGGTTTTCATATCTGCAATAATTATTACGTTGCACAAGGATAAAGAATGTACCAAAAATGGAGATAAAATCTTCCAAATAATGATTATATTTTATTCACTTTTCTTCTCAAACTTAGTAGCCCATTCTGTAATTATGGTCGGTATTTTTGCCACAATCTCATCTAATTCTTCCTCGCTCAACCAACTCCCTTCTGCATTGGCCGAGATATTCACTTGGTTATTGCAAGTGGAACAACCAATAGTGATTCCAGCACCAGTTTGTTGTGGTGGGAATCCCATGAACTGTTCAATATCTCCAGTTCCAAACAACTTAGCTTTAGTTTTTGAGCCTGGCACATTGCTTACTATCATCAAGTTACTGGCTCCAGCAAACACAAGCTTGTTTAGAAACAAAGGTGTTCTACCACAAAATTTTGGAAGAAAAAATGCAACTGGAATACAAGGCCCAAAGATTGCTCTCCGAGCTGCGTCACTTGAAGATTGAATTCTATCCAAATCATTTTGGGTGGAATCAATATTATAGATAAATTGTGTGATTCTATTTTGTGGATAAGAATTCTTGTATGGGAGAAAAGCGGTCACTTCTCCAATGTACCAATGTTTTGGGTAGCGTTCGCGAGAAAGTACTTGAATTGCAGCAGAAATTAATGCATTTTCAACAATGATTGGAATGGATGTTGTTTCTTATTCTTTTTCGGATTTTCCGTATGGCATCCAACTCAAATGTTTCTGTCCATGTGAAATTTCGCACTACCTGAGTCGTAGTTGAAACTTCCCGTTTGGGCCAAAATGAGCGGAATTTGTTTGCACACAATGCTAGAAAAACATACGGGCCAAATATTACCGCATTTGCATAATACATGAATATTTTGCATGTGGAAAACTTTAACACTGACTGACAAGGGTCTAGATAATAGATAAAATTTGTAGCAACATGTTTCTTCATCATCATCGAAAGCGTCAACCCGTCAAAATATGCGTGATGAAATCTGCAAACAGTAAATGAAGTTGGAGCAGAATCCGTTGACTCTGCGAAATAATTTTTTAGATCCGATTTTTATAATAACAGATTTTATGTAAAAGTTTCTAAATTTACCTTGATAACGTTGAACAATTACTATCTCCCATTGTGGCTTATCGCCTTCCATATCGTCGGAAAAATTCACGAAATAAAAGTTTCATATTCGCTCTGGTGTAGATTTTATCCGTCAAATATCTGCAGTGTTTCCGCACATCAAAGTTTCCATCCTTCTACCAACATGCGTAGCCAAACTTTTCGATTAAAATGGATTCAAGTTTTCTGTACACTCTCTGGCCGCTTTTAGGATCCGTCTCAAGAAGCATTTTGTTTAAACTTGTAAAATAATGTTCTGGTAAAACTGCTTGTTTTGTGAGAATTCCTATTACAACCATCCTTGTTCTGTTGGGTATTTTTGGTGCCCATATTGCGTCGGCCCCATCCGATACTAGGACAATATTGTCATTGAATTTGTAGTACAAAACAATATTGATGACAAGACGCACAACTTCGTTAACACTCCAGATAGAGATGAGATACAACGAAAATGTATCCCAATATGGATATTAACAATGGGAAAAATCCAATCTCCATTTTAAAAGTTAAAAATTTAGATTACAGTGGCAACAACACACAGTGTCCGCCTTGCAGAGAAACGATTTTGAGAATGCGAGCAAATCCCTCAGTTTATGAAAGTCCTAATTTTCAGCGGCAGATCCAACAATTGGGTTTATTTCTTGTAATTTTATGGGAAATACAGTGGAAAATTGCGAAATAATTAGCAACATTTTGTTCACAAAATGTTTTACTCAATCTTTATTGCCTCATTAGTTTCATAACTTTCCCATGTGTTGTTCCAGCCACCCTATTGCGTAATCATTAGTAATCAAAGCATAAAACAGCTTTTCATTAGATTTTTACCTACATCTACAAAAGCTAACTTCATTTTACTCCAAATAAACTGCCTGATTGCATTGGTAAAAAATATCGTAAAATAACTAAATTGCAAATAATCATAATGATCACCGTTTTTTGTCATTTGTTGTTGGTGATAACGACTTCCAAGCAGTATAAAACAGTATTTCTAAACTTTTATTTAATTTTATAAAATAAAGAAATCATTGATAGCATTACTTGCAAAGTGGAATATTTCAGCTTGTATTCAACACATAAATGGCTGGATACGAAATCGTGAGATTTTGTAGACGAATTTAAGTTTTGGTAAAACTTTAGGAAAATGATTTAATAGGAAATTCTGATTGTTTTAAAAATTTATCATAGTTAAAAATTGATAGTATTGAAAGTTGAAATCCATATATACTCTGTCAAACAAGGCTTCAAACATCATATACATTTTCCTTCATCCTTATCTTTAAGGGGACGTCGATTAATGACGACTTAAAATCGAGCTTTTTTGAAAACACCCTTCCTCCCCACTCCTTCATTAAATCGCCACTATTCCCTTGACCCCGCTCCGACTCCCCTACCGTCACGTCATGTCATAGAATTCTTAACATACCGAAGGCAGTCATTTTTAATTCCGATCAAATAACTTACAATCAACTTTAGCAGTAAGTACATAAACTACTAGAGAAACGAATTACCGTCCAATAACATAGAAATTGCGTATAAATATAATTTGTTTGCGAATGACAAACTCATAGACAGCAACAGAAATGCTGGCATTGTCTTTCATTTGCGAACGCCAAGTGTTCGGATACTAATACTTCGTTTTTATTGTCTTAGTTAGATGTTAGATTTTGAAAAATTTTAAATGGGAAGCTTGCACAAACGGTCGAATTCCTTATACAAGAGAACTGGGAGGAGGAGGTGAACTTATTAGACACAAGGAAATAGATTAGAATTTAGAATTAATTAAAATTGTCTTTATTACGTAGCTGAAGCGAGAGCATTCAGCGAAGTAATGGTTTTACTCAAACTGTCTGTCCGTCTGTCTGTCTGTGCGCACACTCATGGTCACACACATTGACCGATTTGGCTCAAATTTGGTACACAGGTAGTATTACTCAAGAGGACCTCTGGGAATACTTTTCAGACAAATCGGTCAAACGGTCCAAAGTTATAAGCTCGAAAGTTCAGAAACTCATCGATTTGGCTGAAACGTATACTTAAGAATAGCATAGCATCCGTGTACACAAGCGTGTGCATACATCTGGAATCAAGTGCTTGTACATAAATCCGGAATGGTATTATACAAGTAATGCATTTACTACGTTGGGAGAGGATCGAAAGGGTGGGTTTAGAGAGAGGTGGTGGAGGAGATTTGGTGGACATGTGGGAAGGGGGTTTGGAGGTGATCACTCAACGCCTTCTTCAGCTACGTCTCTGGCCTGCTTACTAGCAGTTTATTTATTAGCAATATCGCTTGGTTTTACTACAAACATAATTCTAAATCCAGGAAATAAATGCAAGTTTGCTAGCTAATTAATTTTCTCCAACAACAAAAAGCCGGGTGGACGTCTATGACCTATTTATTGCATTAAGTTATTTCCTTAAACAAATATATTACTGATTGACAGAGATGTTAAAATTACATTCGTCAATGCAAAAATTACAAATTACTTTCATTTAATATGAGGGCCAAAATTACAAATTACATATTACTTTGTAACCCCCAGCATTTTATTACAAATTATATTACAGTAATTTGAATTACTAACATCTCTGCTGATTGACAGTTTACTTCTTCAGTAACATAATCTAAGGTTCGCTCAAAAGTGGTAGTATTTTGCAAATGCTTGTGACTAAAAGTTTAAAATTTGCTAAGCATATATAAGGGATAAATTAAAATGTTTCTAAAACTGAGCCAGGACATAATGAAGATTCAAACCCGAATTGGTTATAAATTACGTCTAATGTCTTTTTACTGGGATGAAAAATTCACAAAATTTATTAGCACAAATGAGCATCTCCACTCCATCCATGGAAAATTTGTATGTGTGTGTTATTAAGTACATTTAGGAATATATTGAAAACACTCAGGCTGTCGTCCGTCCGTGTCCACGATAACTCAAAAACGGTTTGACGTTTTTGAATTCTGTTTTCACTAATCAATATATCAGGTAAAAAGTAAGGTCGAGTTCGAAGATGGGTCAAATCGGTTCAGGGGAACTACTAGGTCAGAGGTCAGGTCAATGTTTTTGAATAGCAAGCAATGGGTTGTGATGCAACAAAATGAAGGTACTGGTAAGACTAGATCAATGATACTATTTTTGAAAATTTTTGAAAAAAACCCCAGCGTGACCTAAGTTCCATGTTTTAAATGGTATCTAAAATGATACATTTTTGGGTAAAAATACCTAAATTTTGACCACTTGAATCATTGCACATTTGGATTACATTTGCTCTCAACAAATGTACTATATACTACTTTTGCTGGAAGAGTGGTTGAAACGTCTCATTTGAGACGTCTCGATTTCTTTTGCTAGATCATTTTAAACATGGATTTTTTCTGCCGCTAGGGGGCGTGTTTTTGAAAAATTAATTTCTAACCGGGGACCCAAACTTTATGAGGAATCTTTTTTTAAAAAATCATCCAATTTCATCAAGAACCGTGGTCGCTATGGCCGACCTAATGAAGCAAGAAATTGGACGGTGAAAGGGGGATATTTCCCCCCCTGAGGTAATGAAAGAAGGTTTTACCCCGCACACGTTCATAACTTATGGTGTACTACTTGCACAAAAAAAATGGATTTAATCCAGCTCCCAAGTTGGAAAAAAAATCTTGATTCTAAATAGAGTACGTCTGAAAACTGTGATGGAGAGTGAACGCGTTGCTGGTGAACCTGGAACCCCAATCCGGCTTGAATATTCTCATGATATTTGATTTTCTAATGGTTTGTCAAGTTAATCTGTGATTAGATTAACTAATCATTTTCCTTCGTGGATTTCTTAATTTAATGTATTTACGATGTTATAAAATTGTTTTTTGGGTTTTTTGCGTTATCATTATGTGACATAACGGTATAGTGTGTAGTTTGGTAATTGGTAATAAACTAGAAAAAAACTATTTTTATCGTTTATTGTTCGGTTTTTGAGATAGCATGCCATGATAGCGTGTTGAGTCACTGAAATAAACTCAAACAAAGCATCTATCTACCCTCATAGATTTTTTCTCATGGAAAAACACGGGCGGCTAATAGGAAACAGATGCGAAAGCATTTTAATCCGATCTTTCAATACATTTCGTTCATCCTTGCGCTTTTTGTTGACAAGTGATTCAGCATCCGAAGCAGCAATCTTTGGCGATGTGAAGAAACCCGCTACCCGCTGAAGAAGAAACCCTAGATGCTAGTAATTTGTATCTAATGAGTCTTTTTTTTTTTTTTTTTAAAAACGTCAAGTTATTTACACAATGATATGCAAAACTGCAAAAAACCACGATACAACAAATTTAAATAATTTAAAGTTGAGAATCAAGTTTAAACAAGCAAATTGATAAGTTTTTATATAAAAAATATTTTATTATTAATACTAATGATAAATAATATCAATATTATTGAATTACAACTTTTATTTTTACTTAATACAAAATCAGATAAGGCAACTGAATTTTAAAAGTTTATAATTAGAATTTTTAATCCTAATGATAATTGTAGAAATATGTTTCTCCTAATTTATTGCGTAGCTGAAGCGAGAGCATTCAGCGAAATAATGGTTTACTCAGACTGTCTGTCTGTTCGTCTACCTTTGTGCACTCTCCTGGTCACATACATTGACCGATTTCAACCAAATTTGGTACACAGGTAGCACTATTCAAGAGAACCTCTGGGAATCATTTTCAGACAAATCGGTCAAACGGTTCGAAAGTTATAGGCGCTAGAGTTCAGAAACTCATCGATTTGGTTGAAACATAGTATGCATTTAGGCATGTGTAGCACAGCATATGCATAACGAAGCATGCGCAACGCATAGCGTTGTGTGCATAAATTCGGAATTGTATTCAACAAGTAATACTTTCACTATACGTTGAGAGAGGTTCGAAGAGGTGGGTTAAGAGAGAGAGGTGGTGAAGGAGATTTGGTGGACATGGGGGAAGGGGGTTTGGAGGTGATCACTCAAAGCCTTCTTGCCTGCTTACTAGCAGTTTATTACTTAAAGAATATATACAACACTGTCAGTACATGTATTACCTCTATTAATAATAAATGTTTTTTATATGAAAACTTATTAATTTGCTTGTTTAAACTTGATTCTCAACTTTAAATTATTTTAATTTGTTGTATTGTGGTTTTTTGTAGTTTTGCATATCATTGTTTAAATAACTTGACGTTTTAAAAAAAATGACTAATTAGATACAAATTAAACAAACAAAACTGTCAGTTTTTACACATCTAGCATTTAGGGTTCTTCTTCATCGAGCGGGTAGCGGGTCAGCGGGTAGCGGGTTTCTTCACATAGCGGATAGCGGGACAGCGGGCAGCGGGTTTCTTCACAACGAGCGGGTAGCGGGTCAGCGGGCAGCGGGTTTCTTCACAGCGAGCGGGTAGCGGGTTTCTTCACGCGGTCCAATCTTTGACATTGATCTTAAGCGGAGGCAAAGAACATTTACTCATTAATTAAATTGTCAAGATTAACGAAAGTTAAAACTTAAGTAATTGGTCAAGGTAAGAATATCTTTACACTTTATGGTTTTCTAAAATCGTTGTGACATATTTTGGGAAGACGCGATATAATTTATAAATAGTGAAAGATGATTTTATTTGATTTTGACATTTGAAAGTGATGGCCTGACGACAGAGAAAGTAGTGATGTCTACTTCTTATGTGGAAACGGACGTTCCGGCTGACCTACCTTTGGATATGAAAGCACCAACTCAGCCGCTAGAAGCCGGTTTAAAAATGAAACCTGATTTGGTACGTGTTAATAAAGTGGAGGAGTCGGAAAGTGTTGAAGTATCGAAAACGTCTCCAAAAATGGAAGCCGAGTCGGCTGTCTCCTTTCAGCCAGTTGATAACAACAAGAAGTCACTACCAAGATCGGGATCTCCATCTGAAATTAATTTTGCGGATCAAAGTGATGAAGAGGGAGTGAAGGCGGATGAAGATGAAGTACTTTTCTTAGAGGAAGTTCCTCCCCTCCATTTTTTTTCTGAGAAAGATCAGGATCATCTTTATCCCCTAATCGAATCCAAGTCATCCAAATTATGTGATTTGGTCATGATCCACGTGGATGCTCAGAGGAAGGCGGTTCTGAAAGCTATGGATTCTAAGGATGGAGTCATTATAATAAAGAAGAAGAATCCGAGGGTGGTACTCCGCCACATGAAGCGAATTCCACCTCCCTCTCATTTGAAGTTGGCCCCAGTGGCTAGTGTAAACTATCACGCTTTTCTCGCTTGGCCGGCGGATGGGATCAAGTATTCGGAGGAGCAATGGGTGAAGCTTAGGATGGTATTTGACGCTGGGTGGTTGCGGGAAACGGTGATAAAATCAGCAGGACCAAAAGGTCAAAAGACAGCGGTGGTCCGTTACTATTCACCACCAATCCCAGAAAGGAGGATGCTATCGTCTCCCAAACAAGTGAAGCAATATCTTGCTGACTATGAACCAAAGGGTCCATTCACTCTGGATCATTTCTCATTCGAGAGAGTGCGCATCAGTATGGATCCGGGCCAGGAGATTGTTCGAGAACTTTTTTCGTTGATGCCTGCTTCTTCCAGTGGACCTAACGTGATGGTAAAATACTTTAAAGGGAGACAGAAGGTCAACCAAATAAATTAAAAATGGAAGGAGAACGTGATTCAAATATTAAATTATTTTCATTTACTTTTCAAGTCTCCTCCGCTGGCACAAGAAACGGATGGGAATTCGTTAATGAGGGAAAATTCAAAGAAAATTGTGAAGAGTTCCGGAGACCAGCAAGCATTCGTTTTATCATTGGATGGGAAAAGAAAGGGAAGCGTTCAGAAAGGATTATCACCATTTTCACCCCGTGGGACAGCAGCGTTACTTACTGCGAGAGGAGAAAGGAGACGGCGATGATAACAGTTGAACCGAGTTCTCCCTCCAAGTCGTCTTCTTCGATTGGTAGTCGCGTCTTCAAAATTGAAAAGGTAGCTCACCATCACCACACCATCATCATCCAGTTGTGCAAACAATATTATTATATCTAATTAGTTAACTTACTTGATGTTTTACAAACAACTACATCGTATAGTAGATTTGGATTCATTCATTTAAGACGCAATTAGTAACTGTACTAAAAGTAACTTGCAGTATATATGACTGACTACATTCCATGACCTTTAACCTTGTAGGCTTCGTTGACATGACAATATGGCGTCGATTTGATTACCGGTTTTCCATCTTAAGTAACTCGATAACTAAATCAGAAGTAGGGAAGTAGTTTTCAACTATATTTTTAGTGGCTATTTATGGGGCAATCTGATAAAAGGAAGTAAAATAATAAAACTATTCACGAATCATTCAAAACAGACTGAGGTAATATTTTAGGGTCTGCAGGAGATGGAAACTGCCAAAGAAGTTCTGGAGGTCTACTTACTTATTTTTGACATGATATGATATAAGTGTGTTTGACGAAAATGAGTTGTTAAATTATATTAAATTGGATTGATAAACTTATAACAAATATTGATAATGCAGCCAATGTATGCCAATGTAATGATAATAACCTGGCTTTGTGCTTATTAATTTTACACCATCGTATAGCCAATCGTATACTGTAACTCCCACATCATCCATCTACCTAAAATTATCACCATATAATAATGTTCGTAATAAGAATATCTATGAAATCAGAGGAAATATGCTTCCTTCTCTCTCCTTTTACTTATCTCTGATGATACCTAATTTAAGTTGAACCCAACATATTTTAAAATAAAGTAAGAAAAGGTGTGAATCTATATCATATCAGAAAATGCAACTACCCTTTCTAAATTAAAAACCAACATGTACATCCAGAACACATTTTTCTATCCATCCTCCACCTGCAATAGTGAATGTATTGCTTTAAAAATAAGTTCAGGTTGTCTTCTCTTATCACCGACAGAAAATAAATCATCGCTTGCTTGCACGTTGGGTTTGTAGGTGGTCTAGTGTTCAGGAAAGGATACGAGTGGAGAAGAAAGTATAATGCTTGATAAACTTGACAAACTCAAAATATAATTATGTTCCTATAGGAAGAAAATATTACGTTACACGTGACTTCCCTGCTCGTATAACTTTACGACATGCGTGCAAAAGTGCAAATTATCAAAATTGTATAAAAGGCAAAGCTATGAATTGCTATCATCAAACTGTATAAAATGACAAATGTGGTTGCCCTATTATATTCCAAGCTCGTTTAATTTTGAATTATGATTACACTACGTATTAAATATAGATTAAACATTGAAAAATATATTACATATCTCAACAACTCAATGTCAAAATTTATTAAAGGACGATATGTATTTTAATTACAAATGTTTGTTCAGTCAAACGCCTATCAATTTCATTCAACCCAATCTACCAAATCGTGGCAATAAACCCAAAATCCAACGGAATACAAAAACTTTTACCTTAACCCACTAAATACGTATACATAATTAGTATTTACAAAAACCAAAACCCTTAAAGAAACAAACAGTTATCAAAATGTTAGAAGACACGGACAGTTTAAAAACTTAAAATTTACTATCCGAATTATTCCGCATCCTTTCTCGTCTGGCATTCTTCTTGTCAATAAATTTCAGCACTTCTTGCCTAAAGAATGCCCTTCGCACATCACTTTCTGAAGGCCCATTTCTCACCACTCTACTCTCGCGTAGTCGCCGACGTGCTTCTGCCTGGCTGACCGTAGTTACGCTCACATTTGTAACTTCCAGATCGTCAATATATTTATCTCTCTGGCGAAAAGTGTCTAAGAGTGTGGAGCGTCCAAAGTTGACTGGTCCAACGTCGTCATCATCAGCAATCACATCCTCTGAAACTGGTGGCGGTACCCGTGTGGATGATGCAACTGGCTCGGAAGTCCCTGGTGGCATATTGCGATATTGTTCCTTGGATGAAGAAGGGATGCACCATGGTAGGGTTGACTCTTTTTTCCTTTCCCCGGAATCCACAAGCAAGTCATTTGGAGGTGGTGGAAGTCGTCGGGTTGCACGGTGTTCGGATGGATGCTTCTCCCCTGATGAAACGGGCGATTTGGTAGTGGAACTTCCTGGAATTGGAACACTAGCTGCAGGTTCCTGTCCCGTTGGTCCAGTTTCAGCACGCTCGAGTTGCTTCTCAAAGGAATACCCATTAGCATTTGGTTTCACCTCGTTCGAGTCAGAGCCGTCTGAATCCCACTTTGCAAGATTTTGTGCCATTTTTGCTGGGAGGACCCGTTAGATCAGTTCAACAATAGGTGGATACCTGTAAAAACAACAAATTGGTTACATATTAGTCACGGGCAAAAATGGCATATTATTATTGAAATAAAATATGCTTTTTATAGGCTTACCGAGTTTGTATTGAAAAGGAACTTTAGAAAGGACAGGATGAATCAGTTAAAGTTCCCAACCTTGTCCGGAGTAGCGTCCACTCAATCGTCTCAGCCACAGTCTAGCACAAATCAAACGGACCTACAAAAATTGGGAAACAATCAAATAAAACATCAATTATTACGAAAGTTTCCATTCCCCGAGCATCCAGAAAAAGTATATATTGTAGATTTACCAAAAACTACGGAGGGAACTAAATGGTTTCGAAGTTTCCGATACTTCGGAAATATTCGGAAAAAGTTTCTGACTGATGATGAATATACCAGTATTGTGATTCAAAACTTTGAATGTTTCTGGGAACTTTCTGAATGCTGAGAAGTCAAACAAAACTTTGATGTAATCCTGAGAACGGACAACGAACGAATGAAGCTGCTGCAGTCAGCGGGCCCCTTTTTATACTGCTAGTTTGGCCTTGAAAACTACCTTAACTTGACCTGGTCTGATCTTTTAAACGTAATTTACAATCTCTAATGGAATTTTTAACGATCAAGGGTAACTTACCTGACTTGCCCAACGTTTTAAAGTCCCAAATGGAATTTGCAACTACCCTTCGTTAGCAAATAGGGTGAAAGAGGACCTGAACTGACTAAAAATAGAAATTAAAACGACCTGCAATGAAATTTCATTTGTTAAACAATTGATAAGGTGACCGACCCTTTCTGACCTTATCGACTATCTTGATGCCGGCATCATACTATCTATCATTCATGATTTACAGTATTAACAAGCGAATGAATTCATCCAGTATAAAGTTGTATATTTTGTACGTATAATGTATATGAATAGGAGGAAAGAGTGAGCAGAGCAGCAGCAGCATATTTATTTTCATATATTCAGCGAAGTAAAGATTCGCCTGCCTCAAAAAAGGATTAATTTGGTAATTTGTCATTCAAAAAACCTGTCCAAGGATGCGGTTGCTTGTTCACGAATAACATCTCGAGATTCTGAAGCCATTAAATTAAGATTAGATTTCGTAGTCATTGTCATCAGTTGCGAGAAATCCATTCCTTGACCCATCATACTCCATTCCGATATCTGTGGAATAGTTCTATAACTTCTGGTTTTTGTTTATAATTTATCGATACTCAAAATCAAAAGCAAAACTTGCACTAATCTCTTTGCATTTTATTTGCATAGGTCAACAAAGGTTCACAGCTTTAACGAAGTTCCAACGTTAACATGATATTTATTTCCTTCCTCTCTTATCGTACACCGTACATGGCAAAAGCAATACATAATTTGGAACAAAGGAAAGTATACTTCACGTGAGATGACGATGTCGTTTTTATCAGGTTTTTATTTAATAAATAATAATCTTAAACACTTTAAGCTTAGGTGACTACTTTCTATAGCTCGAGCTATTTCCTAGTTTGAAATCATTGATGATAATGAAGACTGAAAATTGAATATAAAGATGCCTTTTATAACCAAATGACAGTTCCAAAGACTAAAAACTAGCAAACATTTAAAGAACACAAATTACATATGCGCTTTACAGCTAAATTTTTACTCTGTCTTCTATAATCGTCACGATGTGCTCGATGGATACTTTTGCTTTCTGCAAGAGACTTGAACAAAGAAAACGCATAAAAGTTTCTCATTGTAAAAAAAGAATGCATTTACCATCATCATTGATGAAAAATGGACCCTAAAAATCAACTATCATGATGATATGCAAAGTATTTTGAGGTTTAATATTTGAGCAGCTTTCATCCGACGTTTATTTTATTCATTATTAAAATTTAATCATGATAAACCATTAAATCATACATGTTTACTACTCGAAATTCATAATATACGGCAAAAATAAAGGGTTATTCCAAGTCATGATACAATTGCAATGAACTAGGGAACAATAGAAACGTTAATAACGTATAATTTTTTTTACTAAATTATAAATAAACTGCTAGTAAGCAAGCCAGAGACGTAGCTGAAGAAGGCGTTGAGTGATCTCCTCCAAACCCCATCCTCTCATGTCCACCAATTCTTCTCCACCATCTCTCTCTTTTAACCCACCTCTTCGATCCTCTCCCAACGTATAGTGAAAGCATTACTTGTAGAATACCACTCCGAATTCTGCATTTATGCACAAGCACACAACGCATAGCGTTGGGCAAGCTTCGTTATGCATTTGCTGTACTACATATGCTTATGCATAATACGTTTCAACCAAATCGATGAGTTCCTGAACTCTAACGCCTATAACTTTCGAACCGTTTGACTGACTTGGCTGAAAAGTATTCCCAGAGGTCTCCTTAGGTAGTACTACCTGTGTACCAAATTTGGTCCAAATCGGTCAATGTATGTGACCAGGAGAGTGCGCATAGACAGACAGACGAACTTAGTAAAACCATTACTTCACTGAATGCTCTCGCTTCAGCTACGTAATAAGTACGTTTGTTTTGGAATAGTATGCATAAATTCCAACGAGGTTGCTAAGCAAAAGAAGGTAAGAAACGTTTTATTGAACTTGAGTGCCCGAGGAAAGATGCGCAGGTACTCAAAATAGATATTGCTAATCTGATTTAGCCCCCCAATAACCTGACCCCTTGGCCTTGACCGCAGGCGTACAATACAATGGTATTGTATAGTTAGGTCAGCAGCAAATAATTTTAAAATAGATTTGAATACTGTGCAATATCAATTTCACAAAATTGAAGGTCAAATTAGGGGTATAAAAGCAGGCAACTTGGCTACAAAATCTCATTCTGGGTTTTGACCTGAAAAAGTCTCTGGTTTGAACTGACACCTTCGAATTGCTTAGTTTCAAAGTTTCCAAAGTTCCCGAACCTTAAGTGTTTGAATTGACAGTGGAAACATTTAAAGTTCCTCTAGTTCCCTAAGCTCACAGCAGTTGGAACTGTTACAGTTTCGAAAAGTCTCAAAGTTCCTGAATTTCTGAATCGTGTCCAAACCTGTAAAGTTTCTGAATTCTATGTTTCCTATTTAGTTCAACACGAGTTCCCAAATTGCGTTTCTAATTTGCTACAATTATTTTTTTAATTTTCTGTAGAAACGTCACGGAATCGGGAATCTTGCTGCCACATAGGGGACGCAGAAATCAATTACCTCCAACAAGATGGTAAGATTTTATGTATACATATCAAGTTTAGCAGAATTTTTCATATATTATGGAAGGTTAATTTTGATTCCTATGTTTCCAACTCAATAAAAACAATAATTGATATTTTTTTTATTTCTGAATTTATTAGAATGAGGAGCATTTAATTCCAGGAGGGGCTGGCAAAGATTATGACTACGGCTGTGCAGAGACGGACTCTGACTCCTCAGAACTTGACTTGGTAAAACTAACCCAAACTATTTGTGTTTTTTTATTCTTTTTAATACATATAGCTAATGAAAAACTTATTTATTTCTGACTTCTAGCCTCTAAAAGAAAACATTGGACTTGATGATGACAGCGACTCCAATGATGATGTCTTCCTAGATGTAGCAGATCCTGGAGATTCAGCTGCAGTATCCTATGATTCTGTGCGAAACGAGGTATGATACATAATTTTTACTACAACATGCGGTATTATACACATTGTAAATGACATTCTTAAAAGTATCCAACACTTTTTATTTTATTTTGCAGCTACAGAAATGTCGAATCAGACTTACTAGCGATGATTCTGAAATTCTCCAGAACAAAAGAAGCAACACATCATCAAAGGCAGGAGAGGAAGACGAGGTATGACTGGAGTAAACACATTCATAGCTTAACCTCAAACATTTATAATTTCAATGATGATTACTTAATTTGACTTTGATTTGATTCAGTTTCAGTTCCGTTTTGAGAGCACAGTGAGCAGTTCCGAAGCCTCAGCAAACGAAGCCTGTGAAATTCTTAGCCAGTCTCCTAAACAAGAGGTATGGTATAGCGTAGAACATGAAGCTTGTATTTTCCTAAGGTGAATTTATGTAAATCTAATATTTGAGACTTATTTTTTTAATTCGCCATAGTTTGTGCCAATGGAATCAAGTTGGGACACGAATTTTGCCAACGGATGTATTCGCAGCATGGTGAGACGTGGACTGTCCGATATTGAAAAGGTAGGGCAACTAGTTTATAGATATTTGGTTGAACAAAGTTTACAAGAGCATAGTATAATACAATGCAATATTTTTTTCTTCACAGAAACGTCAACGTGCATTACGATTCGGTGAGACCACCAATGAGGAGCAGGGTTCTTCCGGTGGAGCAACAAGCAGCAACAATGCGACAGAGGGTCACGGTAACGTTGGCGGCTCACCTTTTTCTGGAATTGAGAAGATAACCCCACAGATGGAAGCCACTATGCAGACGATTGGATGGGATGTGGACTCCATAATTGAAGACTTGGAAAAAAAGTTCGAGAGTCATAGGAGTGACCTATTAGATTCAAATGGAATAATCTCAACCCCTCTCCACGCTTTGAAAGAGTGTGCCCGTTTCTACAATGAGCCTTACAACAGTCATGTTACCACTGTACTTGTACCTGGAGCAAAGTCTACGCGTCGAGCAGAGATCATAGTTGGGAGATTCAGGGGTACGTATCTTATAGCTAAGTTATATATTATCATCTTATGATAGCCAAATCAGAGAGTCGTATTATAAAATAAACTTGCATTGTTTTTTTTACTTTGTATGATTTTAGGTGTCGGAGAGGCGTTTGATTTACAACCATCCTTACAAATGGCAGCGTTGGATATTCTACTGAAGATGCAAGCCACCCGAGAAAGCAACTTCCATGTCATCCCGTTTGGATTATTGCCAGGATGGAGAATCAGCTCCCGTGTTGTTGATGACCTGAACAAATTCTGCAGACTCAACCAGCTCCAGGCTCCTAGGTTCGATGAGACGTCCGACCCTTGGAACAAAGCAAAGCCTCTTTACCACGTTGAATGTTTCCTGGGCTCCACCAAATTATCACGTAAGTTTTCTCAACATTATTAGTTCCGCATACATCCAAAATGTTTGAATGCAAATTATGATATGCCATTAATTTCTATTTTTATACTTTGCAGAAGCTGACAGTGACGTGAAATTTTATGGAATGAAGAAGGCAGCTGCTTTAGCCCTGGAGAAGCTGACTGAGAAGCCATATCCAAAAGGAACTGTTTCGTTTGGAGCCTCCTGCATGACGTACAAGGATCTTGTCAAGATTGGGTTCAAGCCAGAGATGACAACTCAAGTAAGTTACTTAAAACATCCGTACTTACATCATATATAAATATCAAATGCATAACTGTTATATACTTAAAATAACCTCTTTTTTTCTTCTTTTTATCCTTTACTACAGAAGAGGAACTGGCTCCTTCAACAATTCGCAGATCATGGTGACTCCATATTTCATTACGGGGCAGACAAGGATGAGTTCGAGGCACTTCAGAGGGAGCTCCACGATGTCAAAGCTCAAGAAGAATATCGGAGTAAGCGGAAGCGGAGTCTACAAGTAACAATCGTCAACGATGATGGAGCCGAAATGCCTGCCCGCAAGATTGCCAGGAGGGTCAAGTTGGAGTAAAACTACGCCAAGTGTCATTTCGTTTTTGAAAATGTTTGTAACTTTTCCATTTTCAACTTGTTAACACGCCTCAACATAATAAGAACTCATTTATGTTAATCAATTGTCAAACTCAAACTCTCAGATATAAATAATCTTTTGTCTATACATATATCTTTAATATCTAAAAGTGGAACTAACAGACAGACTAAAAAGTGCTCAATAGCACTTTGTTCAGAAAAAAATGAGTAACATAAGCTTAACGAATCTAATTTATTTAATCTGGTAATAAACCATTCATTATGGCCCCATAGACAACACTTCTTCAGGATTTACGCTAGACATGAAATAATGTTTCCTACCTTTGCCTCTGAAAAAATCTTTCACAATTTCCTTCACCTTCGGAGTAAGATTTTGACCTCCAACCAAAATAATGTCGTCAATACTCCCTTTTAAAAGATAAACTTCTCTTAAAATTAGTCCAATGTAGGTACTAATTCCATCAAATTTTTCCTCATTAAGTTTTTCAAATCCAATCCTTGTAATATTAACTACAAGATCTAGTCCTCCGAAAAAGTCTGAGACGTAGATTGTCACCAATGGCACAGTCGACAGAAACAATTGCCGTTTCACAGTTTTCAAAAAGTTGTCGACATTTAAATTTGACACCCAAGTCTTATAATTTCGAATAAAAGATCTTCGAAATAAATAGAGAAAAATAAATTCATTTACACAATACTCCATTAGTTTATACTACAGGGAAAATCCATCCCGATTAACTCTTGTTGCCAATATTTCATAGTAAAACTATCGACTATCGACATAGGAACAAGCTTATCGACTGAAACGGTTGAAAAACCAGGATATTTATGTCGGTGAAGAAATGTATGCTAAGCCAACCCATATTTTTAATCTGAGGGGGTTTGTTTCCTCCACTTGTTGTGAAACGAGTGAGCGGAATTCAAGAGGCGGGAATTTGGGAACGGTTGATGCAAGTTTTTGAATCCAGCAATTCTCGAAATGATGGCGGCTGGTCGGGAAGGTTAAAGAAACCATCATTGGAAGGGAATGTCCTTGTCATATTTGGACTTTCAGTTACTGGGCTAGTTTTTGCGTTTATACGTTTTGGTTGTGAACACTGGTTTATGTTATATGTACTTATTACGTAGCTGAAGCGAAAGCATTCAGCGAAGTAATGGTTTTACTCAAACTGTCTGTCTGTCCGTCCGTCTGTCCGTCTGTGCGCACTCTCCTGGTCACATACATTGACCGATTTGTACGAAATTTGGTACACAGGTAGTACTACTCAAGAGCACCTCTGGGAATACTTTTCAGCCAAATCGGTTAAACGGTTCGAAAGTTATAGGCGCTAGAGTTCAGGAACTCATCGATTTGGCTGAAATGTATACGTATACGTAAGAATAGCATAGCATCCGTATGGATGGGCTTGTGCATGAATCCTGAATCATGTGCTTGTACATAAAGCCAGAATCCGGAATGGTATTCTGCAAGTAATACTTTAACTATACGTTGAGAGAGGATCGCGTGGGCTTAGAGAGAGAGGTGGTGGAGGAGATTTGGTGGACATGGGGGAAGGTGGTTTGGAGGAGATCACTCAACGCCCTCTTCAGCTACGTCTCTGGCCTGCTTACTAGCAGTTTATTACGTAGCTGAAGCGAGAGCATTCAGCGAAGTAATGGTTTTACTTAAACTGTCTGTCCGTCTGTCTGTCTGTCTGTCTGTGCGCACTCTCCTGGTCACATACATTGACCGATTTGGACCAAATTTGGTACACAGGTAGCACTACTCAAGAGGACCTCTGGGAATAATTTTCAGCCAAATCGGTCAAACGGTTCGAAAGTTATAGGCGGATGAGTTCAGAAACTCATCGATTTGGCTGAAATGTATACGTATACGTAAGAATAGCATAGCATCCGTATGCATGAGCTTGTGCATACATCCGGAATCATCTGCTTGTACATAAAGCCAGGATCCGGAATGGAATTCTACAAGTAATGCTTTTACTACGTTGGGAGAGGATCGCAGAGGTTGGTATATAGAGAAAGAGAGGTGGTGGAGGAGATTTGGCGGGCATGGGGGGAGGTGGTTTGGAGGAGATCACTCAACGCCTTTTCAGCTACGTCTCTGGCCTGCTTACTAGCAGTTTATTAAATAACAGCCCAGATAGAATTGATAGCATATTTCGTGAGGGAAACAATACAGTATGCAAAATATCTGCATATTCTGCAGGGGAAACAAAGTTTTTCCCACTCTTCCCACCGTGGGAACTGACCCGTCTAAAAAGAGCGTAAAAAAAGCATAAATCATATGGGAAACCTCAAATTGAGATTTTCCAAAAGTTGAGTTGAAACGCATCGGACAGGCTGATGGTGGTCAAATTGAAATGTGCATTTTCCACGCAGTTTTTGTGCCGCACTTAACGGACAAAAATATTTGAGTGGCCGTACGTTGCTGGTGGAATTAAAAGCAATCTGAGTTGATTAAATTTTCATTTTGGCACCATCAACTTTTAGTTTGATTTGCAATTATATTTTAGCTGTAAGATATTGAGAGTTGTTGAGGCTCATCTTTTGTTTACTAGTAAGACGAAGAAGGTTTAGGAACATGTACAGTGTGGTGTTGTTTACTAATGAGCAAGATAGTGTTGCTCTAGTTCCTTCAAGTTGGTTAAACAAAGATAAAACTGAGTGCTACTGGCCCCCTGGTCCATCAACGGCTAAAATAAAAACCAGAAAAAAGGTTGGAAAAAACTGGAGCTCACTTCCCGTTCGTGTGTTACGTAGTGGAATCGGTAAGGAAGTTACTTCCTATTAGCTTAATTATTAACTTGTATAATTCATTATCATGTGTCATGATTTTAAAAACTTATGTGTCCAACTCTTTCTCAGCTGATTACAGTGTCGGTAAGGAGTTGGAAAAGCAAGCAGAATCTACGCCAACTTTGGAACTAACTGATATTGAAAATACTCCCCTGAGAGGTTTGAATGCACCAAAGGGAAAGAGGCGCAGACCAGTACAAAAGACTGTGGAGCCCAGTCCATCCGGAAGAAGTTCAAGCTCATCATCAGGAGAAAACTCTGATCTTCAATTCGTTCATGACTCCGAAGATGAAGCTCTTCACAATGCAGAAGGTAACTAGCAAACACAATATCAGTATATTATTTGTAGAATTTTGCTTCAAATGCATAATAGAATGGGTGTGCTTATTTTTTATAGCGGTGTTAAAGAAATCAGTCTCGCATTTTGAATGACCAGTGGAAAATGTACCGCAGTCGCCTCAACGTACACCCACCGCAAATAATGTCTCCAGTATCCACAGTGTAGAAAAACAGTGTTTGATTGACCAGAATTCCTACAGCTGATGGACAAATTCAGCCTCAGTCCAGCTATTCTTTTGGTGAAAACCACGAATATCAATTTGATTTTTTAAATCATTCGGCGTTTGCAGTAGAAAATCCGAGAAACCCTTCAACACATGCGGAAGACTGTCCGGTACACACAGAGACAACTGGAATTTTGGTTACAATTAATGATATTGAAGAAATCAAAAGGCGACAGCTAGGTACCAAGTGCAGCTATTACTTTATTGAATTGAAATGACGTGTAGGGTATTGTCAGATTCATTATGCTGGATTTTTCGTTCAATTCAGCTCTGGAAAGGACTATTGCAAAGGCTATTGCAGAGATCAAGTCTGGAATTGACGAACTTCTCCGGCGCTCCACAACTGCCAACGTTTCAATTCAAAACCAGCTACAATTACCAATTCCTTTCCGTTTTCCAATTGATGATATAGGACACCTGCTGGAACTGGAAAGGTGGCTCGAGCTAACTGACAACTTTAACCAGCTAGTAATAAATTACGAAGCAAAACTATACATATTATTATATGCCCTACAAATCATAATTTTTTAATTGTAATTTGATTCATTTCAGGTTGCTTTCTGCTCAAAATTTGGAGGAAAGACCCTGGGAAAGATTGTGAGGGGCATGCTTAACAAGTTATTGTCACCTGAAGTATCACAGAAAATAAATTACACTGGGCAGAACAAAAAATTAGCATTCGACTCTTGTCTGCGTTTACGGGACGTAGTGATTGGTGAGTAAAATGTATTTCAATGGTTCGAATTCAATTTGAATTTTAAAGGGATTTGAAATAAATAACAGCCTTTGTTCTTGTTCACTTCAGCTTCCACAAGAAGCAACAGTGGGTACCAATACGTAACAGATGATCAGGTGGACACCATAATTAAGTTACACTTCCGCAACGCGAGAAACCTTGGCGTAGGAAAAACTTTAAGAAAAAATGGCGTCGTACAGCTCCCGTCGACGAAGAATCAACGCCGAGGTGGAAGCAATACTGAAAGAGGTCCAGATGGAACTTAACAACAGTTCAGCAGTTTCCGAGCAGTCCCAAGATGAATTGAACGATGGGGGCTATGTTTATGTTAATAGTGATAGTGTAAAACCGTCTAGTCTATCTAGTATCGTAGGTAGTAGCTTAAGTAGTGTAGACACTAGCAGTGTAGTAGAAAATAATGGGAAAATATCATCTCAGTTAGCAGTATGGGCAGTAAATCATAGAATTTGTCACCAAGCTTTATCAGAACTTCTTCGAATCCTCAAACCTGAAATCCCAAGTCAAAATCTCCTTATGTGCTCAAAGACACCGTTTGAACATGCAACAAATCACTGGGGGAAAATACTTTGATTTGGTATCAAATCTCATTTAGAAACTGCTTTATCGAGGGCCAATACGAATGATTACTTTCCAATCATGCAGTCAGAAAATATAAGGATTCTGTAGTTTGTAAAGGGTTTCGTTATAAATTAGTGTTAAATTATTTCCTATCGACAGTTGTTTAGTGTCGGTTTACAGCGTTAAAGAGGAGTCAAAACAAACGGTTGAGGTTAGTGTATCCGATATAGTTGACAAATGTGTGCTTTTGCCAGTCAATACTAGATCGTTATTTTTGTCATAACATGAATTTGTATTATAAAATGTCCAATTAGTGAAAAATATATTGATGGACTAAAGTCTGTGACAATTTAAATGCTTTTTGTGGCAATTTTTTCTTATTTTTTACCGATGAGTTGGCATAAAGCTATTAAAATATGCACAGTAAATGCGTATATATAACGCAAAAATTGCATGGGAATTAATGTGCATATTTGATTTGGGATACCTTGGGGAAATCTTGTACCAAAAAATTGCAATCTATGCACTTTTTCTGCACATTTTCTGCAATCTTGTTTCCATGCAGAAAACATTCGGGCCCGGCTTCCATTTCCCACTCAATTTCTACCCACACTTCCCACGCATAATATGCGCATAAACTACTAAAAATTTCTATCTGGGAGTGCTTATAATTTTTACAAATCAATTCATTGCGAATAATTTGCAATCAAATATTAATTTAAAATTGCTGAGTTTGTTAAATTGCCACATAAAAGAATATTATTTTAATTTTTAACCAAAATAAGCAGAAATGTATTTAAATATGAATTTAAATCTATCAAAAAGGAACAAAACATTCTTAAAAGGATAGAGAAAATTTTAAATTGGATGGGGGTAGTTCTTAAAAACAAGTTTAAATTGGTTTGGGGAGAAACCTATCAATTTTTGTATGCTTTAATGACCATCATATTGAACATTGTTTGGTGACCATATTACCAGCATATGAATTCCGACGAATGTCGAATTAAAAAGAAAGTTTGTCCTCCATCTTATTGATCAAAACACATCAGTTCGATAGTGGAAAAATGAAGCACAAATGTACAATTAAATAAACATGACTTTGTATTAAAACAGGGCTGGTGAAAGTACCTCTAGCATTTACGTGGAATATTTTTGAACAAAGATATAATGTAATATTTAAGTAGTACCTGAACTATATATCATGGGAATTTGACAAACAGTTCAAGTTTTGAGTCGGTAGCTACTTCTTTTTATTCCCAACGATAGTTAAGTATTTTTCCACAATGCCTTGAAGTGTATATAAGGTATCAGCATCTCCTCGAAACGTGTTTGCTTACGAACAGGATTCCCCTATGGTAACTTTGTTGTCAAGTGTCACCCTTCCTTTACAACATTATCACAAAATATTGCACCCCTTTGATTTTCGGATGGGATTCAAAGAGGCAGCTCCTATTCACTAAAGGAATGAAAAGTAAAAAATATTTACAGTGGTATTTCAACATGATTGGGGTGATCTTTTCAATCGGATTTCTTTCATGCTGCTACTCGGCAGCAAGTTATAAAACCATACCAGCTCATTCCTCACATTGGATTCATGTTTGAAGCATTTTCTGTGCTGACTTGGGCTCCAGCAGCAGCTCCAGGACTACATTTTAATTTACATTATTCATTACATTTTATTCTGAATTTTGCATACCATATATAAGGTAAAATTATAGGGGAATTTAAGAAAATATATTATTTGCGTAGCTAACTTGTCTACGTCATTTCCAAATATTAAACGTGACTGTCGGTATTTAAAATGTCAATTTTTGATTAACTTTAATACCAACGTGAAAATTCAATAAACCTTTAAGTGGAAATCGATTTTACAAAGTCAATTCTTATCTCAGGTACCTTTTACATCCATAAATATTTTAAAAGGTTTCTTGAAAAACAATCATACAACTATTCAACTACCATTATGTGTAGTTTCAAGTTTTGTAGATTACTTTCCAGGTGGGCTTTCTAAGAGGATGGCTACATAAAATTGCCAATAGTTAATTAAATTCTGAATTACGGATAAATCGAATTTCGATTTACTCGGAAATGTAATTCAAATAAATTTACTCAAGCTTTCGTTAAAGAAGGGATAACTTCATCGGGGAAAAGTTTTAAAAAATTACATTTGTATACCTTGAAAATGTTTAGCAAAAGATTGTACAAACTTGCTTCATGTTTCACAAAATTGCTTCAAATATTTGGGGCATCATCAATAAACTTTAACGAGGAAAATTTGCTTTTCGAAATCAATCCTAACGTTCACAACCGAGTGGCACGGAACTATGCACTGAACCAATTCTGGACGTTTGGTTCATTTTACTTGGTTATTAAATATTATAAATTAGGAGACGTAGAGCGATTTAACTTGACTTTGGCATATTGGTTTCCTGGTGTTCTTATATCAATTGGTTATTCCTATTTCCGATGGCGCGACCGTGATTTTTGTCAATTTTTGAATGGATTATTCTCTTATATTCCGTATTTTCAACGTAAGTGTAAATATATTAAAATATTATTGCAAATTTCAAATTTTTATGCGTATTAGTTTTTATAAAGGAATTACATTTATACATATATTTGAATTTGCAGGCACTTATATGCCAAATTTTGACGCCAACAAAAGCAAACTAAACCGACTCGTGGATGCCTTGCTTATTTTCATCGCTATCACATTTTTTCTCTCAAATTTGCTAATCACACTATTTCTTGTGTATGATCCACGAGGAGTGATATTTCTTGGTGATTTGGTACCAGAAAAGTGGTTTTATTTACCCTTTAGAATATTCGTAATATTGTACCACTCATATTTGTTAATCGTGCTTCACCTTAGCTCACTAATGATTTGTGCCTTTCTATTAATTTTGGGTGTGTACCTTACGCCGCTGCTTGTACATGAATTGAGAATTGGAAGAGCATCATACAAAACAAGCGAGGAATTGAGAAAGTCAACCAATATAAAAATGGCTTTCAGATCCTGCCAAGTTTTACTGGCAAATGGGTTGGCATCTATGGGTTTATTAATACTAGTTGGTAATGCGATTTTTATTGCCACTTGCATTTCTTCGAATGCTGCCCTGATAAGATACTGGAGTAGTATGCAAACATTACCCAAAACGCATATGTTCGCGTGGTCTGTGTTGGCAAATGTAACATGGTCATTTGTGTTGGAGACAGGTCGAATGTTTTCAGAAGGAGGGCGAAACACTTTGAACTCTTGGAAACGTAATAATTCCAATTGGCATTGTGGATTGATAGAGAGAAAGGCAATGAAGAAATTTTGCAGGTCTTGCAAACCGATTGTGATCTGTTATGGTAAGACGTTTGTCATTGGCAGATTGAGTCTTTTTGTATTTCAGAAGGGAATCACCAGGGGCATAATGCGTGCTTTGTTGACAACTAAAAAGAGGGTTTGAGTTTTCTCAACATTAATTTAAAGCAAGCTTAATGGAGACAATTTGCACAAATCTGGAGAATATGTTAATCATAGTCGTAGTTTAAAAAAAAGTGTTATTATGTAAATCTATAAAAATATGTATTTAAATATGTTGTATGTCAAAAAGCACAAAATATCTATACATAGTTCAATATGCATCTATTTTTTGCTAGAACAATTTAGTATCACAAACTAGACATCTGTTGACACAAATGAATCATGAAGTTCAAAAAGGGATCGTGTGGTACGATTTCTATGTAACAAAATAAATTTTGAGGAAAAAAATTTTCACTAGGAAAGTTTTAAACGAAGCTCCAGATTACTCACAGATTATGTATGTATTTATATTTAGTATACAAATTATAAATTTATGCAAAAAATTCCTAATCTTATTGAATTAAATTACAACTGATGCTTCGAGTGAAATTCGCAATAAAGGGAATTGACGGATAATTGTAAAAACAAATTGTCGGGTATGAATAACCGATATCAATTTGTTTTTGTAATTTTGATGATTACGACTTGCTCATGACGATTTAATTTGTTTACGGAAATGGCAAAACTTATTCAGTCCTAATAATCTGGTAATGCTTTAGTAATTATACAATTAAATTTCGACAAAAGTAGTAGGTTACTGGAAATTGAGTCTAATAAGCAAATATAGCTAATGAAGAACAATAAACTCCACGTTGTTGTGCGTGTCAACAAATAGCAATTTACTACAAGGGTTGTTCTGCACTTTGTAAAAGAAATGCACGCAACTTTCAACAAAGTACCATTTCTTACACTAGCAAGTTTACCCAACGCGGATGCAATAGGCAAGTAAAAACACAACAAAAAGTATTTTGTTACCAGTATTTTAGTTTGAGCTATTATTATTTCTTATAAATATTATCTATGCATGTCATTACTGCACCAAAATTCATATCCGCATCCGCAATAAAAGTATAAAATTAACAACTGCTCCAAAACCTACATCACTCTTTTCTTTTCCTAGAGTATAACAAACATGCAGTGGCTAAAAGTAATTCAAATTTTTTTCTCCTTTGCTTTGTATATATTCCCTAACAAAGTTATCTCACAAAACCCCATAGACCTAAATGAAAGCTTACAAATATTCCATAATTGTGCTATTCACATAGTAAATTCCATCAACAACACTAAAAAGGTAAAAAAAACTCACAATTACCGTGAACAAATAAAAAAGGTTCAATTCTATTTTTTTTTCAAAACAGAATCATTATCATCAGCAACAAATAGGACCACTGGATATGCCAACCGTGCTGTCCTCGTATTTCTACAAAAAAGATCCAAAGCCATTCGGCGTTTGGGGCATCCAATGTAATAAAGAGCGCTGGATTCTCGAGCCCAATCAAGGCTTTATTTTCAACGCTTCAGTTCCTCTGAAGCTAAATTGCGAGGTTCAGATCTACATTCCGCCGTTGGGATGCCACTCATGGTGGGTTAATTCAAGGGTGCCCTCAAAATGGGAGTTTTTGGTACCGCCATCTTACTTTGATTTCTTTATCAATCCCAAATTATCAAAATCTCCGGAAGAGCTTTACAGACACGGTAGATTTTTTATATACATGTCACGGCACACATCTAGCCTTTTTTCAGAGCCAATGTTGTATTCAATATTTCTGCTTGTCGATCACCAATGTGAAGGACGCCACTGCAATTTCCGAGGGAACTTCAAACACGCAACAGTTTTTCGAACGAAGTTGTTGTTTGAACTTGTTGCGGCTAATTTACCTCCTCACAACGGTTCTGAAATCCTTCAAGTCCATAGGACATATGTCGTGACGCATCCAAAATCAAAAGAATTATATGACACATTTATTTCAAACTGTAAAAACGATAGCGACGTCATTATCAAGTGGAAATTTTGTGGACATCGAGTTGTTTTAAAAGTAAAGTATGAATTTTCCGAATACCGTCGTGATCTCACAGCAACACTCAAACAATTAGAGGGAACTGTTCAAAAAGGTGGGGAAAGCAGCAATGCGTGGATAGTTGACTGCAAAACTTGTTGGAAACTAAATGGCCCAAGTCTTGAGCACATTATCTTGAACATTTTGTCCCCAAATTCAACAATTAATACGGATGGCGTACTTCCAAGCATTCTCTACCCAACATTAGAAATCTTTGAGGGTAGCGGGAAATCTATCCAATTGATTCAGCTTGAAAGCAAAGGATACTATTTTGTAACTTGTGCGAATCCAAATTCAAATCAGTTTTTTAAGACGATTATTCAAACATCTACATTTGATTCTACAACGTGGATTCTTATCACATTGGCTTGTCTAGTGAGCGGGCTTTTACTATATTCAAATCTAGTTTTGAAACGAAAAGAGGACCCTTTCATCAAAATAGACACCTGTCAGGCACTCACATTTCCGATAAATTTATTAATGGGACAATGCATCCGAATGGTGGGTAAATGTCGCGTGCTTGGATCTGGTTGGCTACTTGCATACATAATTTTATGCGAGTTTTACAAAGGAGAAAATATTCTACGACTTTGCGCTCCTACGCCTGACTACAAATTTGAAACGTTTCAGGAGCTACTCGATAGAAATTTTACATTTCACTCAAGAAATCATGATGCCCTTCTTGTTAAGCTCTTTGATGGAACAACAAGACACATAGTTTCGGCGCCAGATTCAACATTTGCTGAGAGGCACATGTATACATCCAGTTTCGAAACACTTTTTATGAACGGCGTAAGCGAGGGCAAAACAGAGAATTGGAAAATGATCAAGAGAATTAATGAATCATTGAAAAGACCCCAAAGCCAAGAGGAAACTAGGGAAATGGGTAAACCATCGTATTTTCCGGAAATAGTGGGGAAATGTGAGAATGACGCTTACATCGACAGCTACGAGTTGGTAACTATACTTTATCTACAACTAAATGGTATGTTATCAAGAGAAAATGCTAGTCATCTTGCTGTAGGCAAACAATCTCTTACGAGGGTACGAAGGCTCTGGACATTTCATAATGTGCCGTGGTCTGCTAATGGCTTTTTATCAAGGGTCCATTCCCTTTTGGGATCAGGACTTATTGACCAGTGGTTCGAAAGGATACTACATATATTGTCGTTGAAAAGTGGCAGGAATATGACACCAGAGCAGTACGTAAAACGTTTGTCTTTGAATGATAACATTCTTTATATTTTCTATCTATACCTGGTCGTACTGTCTTTTGGGCTGACAATATTTTTGTTTGAGATGAAAAGAAAGTTTGCTATGCTGATTTGCCGGACAATTTGACCAAGCTTGAAGCAAAGAAAGTTATAATTAATATCTTTGAAAATTTGCAATTAAAAATTTAGACGGCTGACTGCTTTGGGTGGCTCGATTTATATGCACATCTGTAGAAAAATTAATAATAAGAAAAAAAAACAATTAAATAAATTTTACTTGTGAGTTTCAATACATTATGTAATTCGCAATATATTCATAAGAAAAAAATGTTTGTAAAAATTTGCACGACGTGGAATACCGCTGAAGAAATGGGATATCTTATGAATAGGATTCTAAAATTCATAGTTCCGCGTTAAACATTATTTCATATAAAACTAACAATCCTAGTAATTTGGAAGCATTTTACTTCGTCGTCGCACGGTACGTATTATATATACTGACGAGGAAAGTACGAACCTTCTATAACACCAAATCGAAAGATTTTTTTGCAGCTTTATGTCTAAATATTATCTGGAAAATATTAGCTGTGCATCGGCCGGGGGTGTTAACATTGAAACCTTATGGGAAATAACATGTGATAATCTAAAGTGAGAAGTCTGATTACGTCACAAACCCCATTTAAGTCTCATACTGTGTATTAAGGTCGAAAACTGGAAAACCCGAGATTTTAAAATACATATAAAGGGGGACCATTCTCACTTTAGTTTTTCACGTGTTATTCCCATAAGGTTTTGGAAATTTTGGGAACCCAAGTCTCCCATGCCCCCATATCAACAAACCGACCCATTCACATCAGTAAAATCAACACACCGAAATGGCAAACTTCAAGTTTTAAGGTGTCAAAAAAGCTGCTAAATTTGCATAAAAAGAATGAACTTTTGGAAAAATCATTTGAAGAGAGTGCTCCACTTGTTCCATTACATACGAGAAAATTTTTGCATTATAATTAAACTGGATGCCGGTTACTTTCACTGATTTTCTTTCAATGACATCCCGTTTATGTACAAATTTGAACATTCTAAAAAGTTTGTGCAGTTAACATACACAAAAAAGTTTTCATAGAGGTCACAAGCTTTGTACTTAAAGTTAGGTCCGACGATATAGTGAGAAAGTGATGTATTTTATCGGTTCTCGTTTTGCCCCAATAGAATTAAGATTAGAATGTAGTCCTTCCCTAAAGTTTGTTATTGAAAAATAAGTAGTATTGAAAGTTAATGGTAATTTTTCAAAAGTTACTTTAAAGATTGTTCCCATTAACCAATGTTTGAAATAAGCGTTACCACTACCACAGACGAGGCAACCAACGCTTAAAAAATCTCTTTTCACATTAACAAATATTAAAAGTGGAGCACTCAAGGTTTCACCAACAAACACATTTCCTGCATAAATTCCAGCATTTTCTTGTGCAGCGGAGAGTATGACTGTTGGAACCTTTATATGTGTATTTGGATAAGATCTAACTTTGCTTTGTAAAGCTAAATTTTGGAATGGCGAAGGAAAAATTGAATCAGAAACGACGAGGCGTTCTTGTAAGGAAAATGTTTGGTTTGTGGTCACTCGGGCATTTGCTTCCATTAATTTTTGTATTGCTTCACCTCGAATCATTTGTTTCATTGTCACTTGTTAAGTTCTTTTTATTGTCAAGCTCCTGTAAGGCTAAAATGTTTCTGATTTGGAGCCAGGCGGCGGCTGTTTCGATTTTAAAACCTTCCATGTTTTGAGTAATGAATAAAACTTGACCGAATACATTCTGTGCCAACTGCATCCAAGACTAAGCACACCTTCATATTATGACTAATAATACCCCCAGCACATACTTCTCAGTGTCTATGTCCTTCAGCTTAGAGGTTCCGGTTGCTTTAATTAAGTAAGATATATTTTGTTCATATTTGTTGTTTTTGGCCAGTTAGTGTGTACTACTAACTTTTTAAAAAAATAATTGAAATAAAATGACATTCAAAATTCGGTGCTGCTCATTCACTTATAAAATTGGGAGTAGAATTAATGTACAGGCTAATGTTTATGACAAAAATGAGTATCCAGTTACATATTGCAAGTGCTCTTTCTTGCTTCATGTGTATTACTGGAAATTAAGTACATCTTTATGATCAAATGTAGTCATAAGCATAAAATATATTTGATTCAATGTTTCTTTTAAAAAGTGTCATTTTTATTTGTTTGTGTGATGAAAATCCTGAGTAAGGTACAATTGTTTCATGGGATCAGTTTTTCATTTTTTGATTCCTATTAAAGAGGTGTGCGATTAAATGTAAGCCATAAAACAAATGCCAATGAAATCCTCACGGAACAGTGTTTTAGCCTTCAGAAACACAAAAAGACAGTCATGATTATATTTATTGTACATCTTCTCTGTTTACGCTATATCTGTTAATTGATGTTTGCAAATTGCAAATACTTCAATGTATTTTTTGCTTATGCAAACGTTTACTTAGATGTTGATTTGCTGTATATAAAATCAAAATAATTACGTTGTAAATACATGGTTTTTTGGTGATTTTTACCGTGCTTTGCTACTTCAGCCGTATCAATGGAGTTTACTGAAATTCCTCACATATATCCAAAAAAGCGTGAGGTGTAACGTAATAAACTGCTAGTAAGCAGGCCAGAGACGTAGCTGAAGAAGGCGTTGAGTGACTACCTCCAAACCCCCTCCCCCACGTCCACCAAATCTCCTCCACCTCCGACCTCTAAACCCACCTCTGCGATCCTCTCTCAACGTAGTAAAAGCATTACTTGTGCAATAACCATTCCGGATTTCAAGTATGCACAAGCTTTATGCCTTATGTACTATACATTTGCTATGCTATGCTAAGCATGCCTTTATGTATATGTTTCAACCAAATCGATCAGTTTCTGAACTTTCGAGCCTATAACTTTCGAATCATTTGACCGATTTCGCTGAAAATTATTCCCAGAGGTCCTCTTTAGTAGTGCTACCTGTGTACCAAATTTGGTCCAAATCGGTCAATGTATGTGACCAGGAGAGTGCGCACGGACAGACAGACAGACGGACGGACAGACGGACAGACGGTTTGAGTAAAACCATTACTTCGCTGAATGCTTTCGCTTCAGCTACGTAATAATATGCGAAGATGAATTGTTTTTGAAATCATGTTTACCGATTGTGAATGATGTCTCTAGAAAAACAAATATCACGTCCACATCTCATTTACCTGGATTTTCTGCATGGAGCCGGCTACATAAATGATAAAAGCTGACAAGACAGAATTATGGCTGCTAGTTCTGTTAGTAGTGTAAAATCTCTTTCTCCAGTAAATTTTGAAATATTAAGATTAAACAATAAATTCGTTCACGTTTGTTTCTTTTTATTACGTAGCTGAAGCGAGAGCATTCAGCGAAGTAATGGTTTTACTAAAACTGTCTGTCCGTCTGTCCGTGCGCACTCTCCTGGTCACATACATTGACCGATTTGGACCAAATTTGGTACACAGGTAGCACTACTCAAGAGGACCTCTGGGAATACTTTTCAGCCAAATCGGTCAAACGGTTCGAAAGTTATAGGCTCGAAAGCTCAGAAACTCATCGATTTGGTTGAAATGTATACGTATACATAAGAATTGCATAGCATCCGTGTGGATGAGCTTGTGCATACATCCGGAATCATGTTCTTGTGCATAAAGCCAGAATCCGTAATGTACAAGTAATGCTTTTACTACGTTGGGAGAGCATCACAGAGGTGGGTTTAGAGAGAGAGGTGGTGGAGGAGATGTGGTGGACATGGGGGGAGGGGTTTTGGAGGAGATCACTCAACGCCCTCTTCAGCTACGTCTCTGGCCTGCTTACTAGCCGTGCAGTTTATTTCTCATAATTATTGACAAGCATTATGTTGTCATTGTCAATACCCATTACTTTAAAGTAGGAACAAGGTATTGAAATTCAAGTTTACAAACACAAAATTATCCCAACCGCGTTATTGACGATTTCCTTATACCAAGCACTTAAATATGGATGCACTAAAAAAGTATAAGTTGAAGGAGGGATGAGTTGAATGCTACAACAATTTTCATACCCTTGATGGTCTCTAATCTACTAGCTAGAATAGTTATCATTTTTTGTTGTTTTGGCTATATAAGGAATTATGTTTCCAATCAATTTCTTGTTTTAGTTTATATGAAATTTTATATAATCCTAAAATAAAGTAGACTCATAATACTTTAACATTATAGAGAACCAATTTTATTTTCCAATTTCATACAATAAAAATTTGACATAAATCCTGTACTACAAGGCAACATAGAAACTAATTCCATAACCTTTATCGTTTTTATTAACGCTGTTTCCATAACTGATCCCCATCCCTTGAAACGGTTATCTCGTAGTTTTGACTAAGAGTGCTGTACCCACCACCAACTTGAAGATTTACAGTCACGGTCTCCAATATTTGACACAATTGGAAGCAATGTTGGATGAGGATGAGGAAACGGGAGTCAAATTCTACTCTCACTTGCTCCATTTCTATCTCTTCCCCAAATTTGCCAAAATATTTATCATTCAACAAATGCAAACGTTGTAAATTCGGAAATCTTTTTAAGAAGATCTCATGGAGGTAAGTCCAGTGATTCCTATAAGGGTCTCTCGGCAAAGAGTACTGAATGAAGAGCTCGGTCAAACGAGGAAACTCATTGAAAGGGATAATGCCTTCGTCCTCTTGCTTCTCCAGATACACTTTCAAATAAAGCTGAACCAGAGTTCCAGAGAAGTTTTTCAGGAACATAATGATACCCTTTAAAGTCTTCTCACCATACGGAATATTAATTGACAAGTTCGTTAGAGGGAGTCGCACTGTTTGCTCTAAGAAATCAGAGCTTAATCCCCATAATTTGAGTTTGGTAAAACGAAGATGGTTATTAGTTCCCGACGATGAAGGCAGCTTAAGATGACGAGGACCATTTTCATAAGATTCCAAACTAATTAGCTGGCTAGAACATTGGTCCACTATCCACTGGGCGAGATGAATACTAACCCACTTCAGCCGCAAATATTGGAGATTTGGAGGAGGTTTTGCAGTCAACTGTACAGTTGCGTCCCATTTCCATGTATCTGGTCCTGATATAGTTAGAGCTTTGAGGTTCTTCAACTCCTTGAACATGATGCTAATCTGGACTGGATTTAATTTCATTCCCTCAATCCACAAGGAGGTGAGGTGGCTCCCAAACAACTTGAGCAGTTGGAACGTTTCGATCTTCGCAGCTTTATTTGTTTTCTTGTATTCCTTCCATCCGAAGCAGTCCAAATACAGAGACCTGGTTGGAAAGGGGAAAATCGGGGTCCTCCCTATCTCTGGGAATGGCCTCTCCCCCATCGTAGTCACTGCTGGAAAAGGATTCCATCGCGTCCAATTGGAAAGACAGAGATTTTCCATTGTCTTTCCTGCAGCAGCTTTCCATTCGGAGTTGACAACTCGGCAATTTAAGACGGAGGCTCGATCATCTAGTCTATCAATTATCTTCTCCAACACCTGTGTGTGTAACATTACATTGTAGTCATTAATTTTAAAGTTCACACCATCAATTGTCAAAATTCATCCATTATCTAAATTGTGATTGTTGATTGCAAGTATTATAAGTATAAAAAATGGGGAAAGGGTGAACACTAACCTCTGGAGGAAGATCATTGATGGTCAGCGACACTGAGGATGACATCGTTGATGTCGACTGCAATAATGGAGAGAAAGGTTCAACTGCTTCCATTCCAGTTTTCTTACTGCTGACTGAAGGTTCCATGAAGTTAAAAATAACTCAATTCCAATTATCAAAATCTCCAGTACTTCTCTTTACGATTGATCGACAATTTGGGTAATTGGGTTTGCGTTTGGTTTTTGTAACCCTTACAACAAATAAGAAAGTCTCTGACAAAAGCAAGCGACAAGAATGTACAAAAATGTTTTCATTCCATGTGGCTCTTGCTTCTTCTCCTCATTTAAAAAAACCGCTGCTTTTCTCTTGTAGTACGTATGAGACTGAACAAAGAAATTGTATGCTCTGATGCATGTCTACGAAATTTCTAATTTAGTATGAGTCTAGGAAGAGGTTTCTAAAAATTAAACTCATAAAACAAAAACTCATAAAGAAAAAACTTATAAAGGTCAAATACTTCTAAAAAGAAAACCTTCTAAAGACAAAAACTCATAAACAATTATTTTTTCATTATTATGCGTAGTATCCTTAAAATATATATTTGCACATGCAACATATAAACTAATGCAAAAATATACAAAAACGTTGAATTTAGTTATTAACCGGTTTCTGCTTTCACTGATGGTATCTGTCTGTTCGTCTGTCTATGAACATGATAGCGGCCAAGACTTTTCTTGGGAAGCAAGATGTTATCGGTAATCGATAACCCGGTCAAGGTCAAATACTTTTAATAGCAAAGTATAGAGTGTGATACATCCAAATGACATCATTTGTTGAGATTAATTTAACCTTGCTATTTTAAAGGCTCCATAAAGATCCCAGAGTGGCCTACGACCGTTTGAAGGTCGAAATGTCTTAATTTTCCAGATAGCAGCCAATGCATTCAAAATTGTAACATTCTCTTTTTACCACTCAACAATTTGGAGATTGGTTAACGGCAACCAGATCAAAGGTCAATATTTTAATAACAAAGTATAGGTTGTAATGTAATGATGCTATTTGCGGACAGAAATTCAGCCATGCTAAAGGTCGAAATTTCTTAATTTTTGAGATTTTTAATAAGTTTAATTTCCACAAGGTGCCGGTTCTTATTTTTTAAATTAATTATCTTTAACTTAATGTAATGCATCGAGAAAAAGCATCATACTCTCTTTCAATATTTATAAAACTTAAAACTTTAGATTAATTTTACTAGATTGTATATGTAAACTTATATTTTAAGGATACTACGCATAAAATGAAAAAATAATTGTTTATGAGTTTTTGTCTTTAGAAGGTTTTCTTTTTAGAAGTATTTGACCTTTATAAGTTTTTTCTTTATGAGTTTTTGTTTTATGAGTTTAATTTTTAGAAGCCTACTTCCTGAAACTGCCCTTGAGTTTTTATTTGTTGCCCAGTTGTAATGTTAACTTTAGGGCTGTCAATTATAATCTATCCATGAAAATCATTTCGGCTCCGTAATGATTTGTTATGTTTTAAATTAGTAACGGCGAGAAATATAAAATTGTTTGAGAAAGTCAAAAGGAGAAAGATATCTTGCAAAGACTTCACGATAGACTTCAAGACATTATCATTACCACCCAGGAATCACGGAATGTTGGTGGTTGGTGAATGAATAGAAAATCTGATATATCTAGCCTAGCTATTCCCACTCCAAAAGAATCGCTTCCTAGTACATAGTATCAAACGGTATAATCTATGGAACGCAACTTTTTCCCCAATTCATGGATAAAATGATTTAAAAACATTAAGTTTTAGTCATCATCTCATCATCTCATCATAAATATTTGTCCACCTGTCATTTTTACTGTGAGCGAGAGTAATATAACATTCATGATTCAAAGTCGAGACATTCAAACTCTCTTTAGAGCATTAAAGAGTTCAGTTCTTTAAAAATAAATTTGTGCTGAAATGTTTAGCATGAAATTTTGATATTTATAATTTATTAACCCCCGAAATAGTTCAAATACGAAACATGACATACATTTCATTATCCTACTCTCACTACTGAACTTTCCAATACATTAATATTTATACATCTCCAAATCAAAATCCACCTTGTGTAATTAAAAGTGCCTTAAAATCATGATGACAGGATCCTTACCTCTTAATGGATAAAATGCACCATTCGTTCTGCTGACGCACATATTCCTCGTTTTCAGCACTATAAGCAGCATTCTTTGGAATGCCAAAAGTGTTTCTGACCTCCGAAGTCGATGGGGAGCTTCTGATCATGAGTGCAAGCTTTCCTGTTGCCAGATCCAAGAGCTCCTTTATATCCAGGTAATTAGCCGCCTGCAATCAAAACAAATAAATAGTTCAAAAATTAAATTGTTTCTTAATATCCGTCGCAAATACCTCCCTCGTCTCACTGAGTTTTTTTCTGAGGAAGGAAAGTAATTTCACTTATTTCGTTAGTTTTTTCTTGGAGTTTAACACTAATTCTTATCTGTAGCATGGACTACTTTTGAACTTACCTGTACATAATCATTGACAGCACTGGCAACCACATTTAAAAATTCAGCGTCCCACCCGGTGCCGGTTAGCTTGTCAAGCATAACTTTCTCATCATCATCAGGAAGAGGACTGTCATCCTACAAGATAAATTAGAACGAAAATGTAGCAGCAGAATTTATCATATTGTCAGAACTAAAAGATTACCTTATGATGTTCAGCCCGTTCCATGATTTTCTTCAAAATGGGACTCGTCACGTTTGATATCAGAATCACGTCGTCGTCTACGTCATCTTCATCCTTGGAGCAAGCCAAATTCTCCAACATTTCGTGGATTAGCTTACTCATCTTTGCGGTTTTGATGTCCAGTCGAAACTTTGCAGCCTAATATTTGGCATATTGATTTGATCCTCTTTTATTTTGGATGGTTAAAGAAAATGAAAAAAAGAATAGTTGCTGGGTTGTTAAAAGTGGTGTGCTTTCCAATATCTATCTAGACACTGAGAATGAATTGAGCTGCTGATATTAATGATAAGCTATATGGTTTGTCACTTTTTGTACTTTGAAAACAGACACCTGAATTCAGTCAAAAGTTTATACCAGCTCACCAGCATAAGCTTAGAAGCACGTAAGCATAGCATTGCACACACGCTTACGCCTTACCCTTGTTAGCCACGTAGCTTGGCCTTGAATATTAAAATGTTTTCGTCTCTTTGCTGCCATACAATGGCACTACTCATCTTCTGAGAATGTCTGTTTTTTTATTTGGCAACAAAACATTATTTTATTACAAGATTGCAAATGGTGTGGTATTACGTAGAACTTACTTTGAAGCTTCAATCCGCTCGAGTTTTCTTCGTAAAACGGTTGATAATATGATGTGTGAAAAGAGGTGTATATAATACGATACGACGACTGATATCCAAAAACGCTAAATACAATGTTGCAAAGATGTACTTTCAATTTTGCATCCAGCTTTGCCATGAATATACTATGAATCCTAGTTGGACAGGCTATGTAGCCTGGCTACTACTCAAAACCGTTGGCCCACTTGGCTACTGGCTACTTAAAGTCATGGGCTCAATGGGCACTGTGTCCAGTGCGTCAGTAGCCACCGAAAAAGGCCAGTGTCCCAAAGTAACCGGCCCAACTATGCTTTGAATAGCTAAAAAATAATAATTAACAGTAAAAGAATGTAGGCAAAGTATAAACTTGTAAAGGCATCCAGCCTAAAAAGCATACATCATGATTATTTAGTCATAATATAATTAGAATTATTAAAATCGTTTATACTAATGGAGTGCATGGGGTTATATCGATTAAAATATTACGTTTGAAAAATATATTATACAATATTACTAATGTGAAGGACTTGGTTTTGTTGGATTCCGTTGTAAATAGAAAAGCACTCAGCATTCATACTATGAAACTGGTATAAAGTGAGGGACACTTAATCATAATTGCATTAGTTGCCACTTAACGGTTTGACAACGCCTGGTACATCATTTTCAACGCTTGCTACTTGGTTTGAACAGTTGTGCTCTCCTCGTTGCATGCGTTTAGTCAATATTGTAATATTTTTTTTTACTTCTTGAGAAAATGAGTTGTTGCAGAGTTGAATCGATTCATGAAAGTGTAGTGATAAATTTGGCCACTATCATCGCTATGAAAAATGAGCCGAACCTCAAAAATGAATCTCGATCCTCAAATTTTTTATATGTTTACATTAACTATTCTTATTATTTATGCTTCGTGCCTTATCGCTTCAAAGAGTTAAGCAATGGAAAATATGTCGTGCATAGTCATATCATCCAAAAGGTAAAAGTAAAAGGCAATAATAACTATGAAACTATCTCCCATAAAACGCTCATAATTTCATTTATTTTTCAGTGGCTTTGTGCAGTCTCCCATTTCCTTGGATTGGCCCTTTATGTCACTTCATTACGACTCGCCGTAGAACAACTTTCCACAGGCGTTGCTCCTCTTTCATACTTTAATCTCTTCAAAAATGCCTTCCGGTTCTTATGTAAGTTGTCCATAATCCGAGCCATTTGGACGAAACAATCCAATTTTTTGAAAATTGTAAATTTTTCTGCTTCGAAAATTCAGGCGAAAACGAAAAATTATGAAGATGATGATTTTAGAAATTGCATCAGAATAGAATCAAAATTTTTCCTGCGAATCCTCTACATAATTTCTACATTGATGGTTCTATTGCGATGCTTCGATTATCCGTCTCTGCACGTTGAAATGAGCACAAACGGTTTAAAGCGCTACTTTCTGGATTGGTACAAGGTTATTGTGCTGGAAACAAGGACTGCGTTTTCCCTACACAACGTTTTATGTGAAAGTGAAAATTCTACGTCAATCGAAAACACAATGTTGGGTGTTGTTACGATAATAGGATTACTGTCAAGAAATGTTCTTGGTTTTTTCTCCGACCTTCTTGTTCTTATGTATGTGCTAACGTTGTGGAGCCGTGTCAACCAATTCATTACAGCTTTAAAGTCCCAGTATTTGTTAACTGATGAAGATGATGATGAGTTTAACAACGGTAACGATGATCCTTCTGATTGTGTTGATGATGTCATTGGCTACGTCACTCTTGCAAAATTGAAATGGCAAGAGTGTAAACTATCTGAGACAAAAACTGTAATCTCAACTTACAGGTCATTAGAGCGATTAGCAAACCTTTTAAATGAGGCAATGGGATACACCCTCTTATTTTTTATTGGGGAGCGTTTATTCATTTACTCAATGAACTGGCATAACTTTTCATTGCTTGAAATAGATGGGATAGTTCGCTTATACTTTTACGTCGTTTTTGTATGGTTTCTAATTGCGTCGACGAGCATCTCCCAACAGATGCAAACAATGAGAACTTGGCTATATGAACAGGAGCAGTGTCCTTCATTAAGTTGCAGGGAGGTGACACTTTTGTTGGACTCTGTCTCAAAGGACTCTGTGGCTATTGAAGTTTGTGGAGTGGTTACTGTCAATTTTGGATTTGTGGGCACGGTAAGTAATTTAAATTAATTTGATGGAAACGTTTTTTTCAATGATGAACAGAGAAAAGGGATGGAAATTGACAAAGGGCGTAATGGACAGATTTTACAATTTTGACATTATTTTGCTTGAGAAGTTTTGCATGACGAAGATTATAGGCACACTAATAGATTTTTTATTTATTTTATAGGTGCTAAGTCTTGTACTAACCTACTTCATCATTCGAATACAATCAACCCCCTAAGGTTATAAGCGTAATATTAGTAGTGTTGAGTGTATTGTTATTTTGTAAAAAATAGACAACATTTACTTGTACAGAAGAGATGCAGAAAATATCTAACATTACCGAGCAATCAAATTAATGAAAGTTTTAGGATGTATGTAATTTTTAAATAAGCAATTGTTTGCACTTTGAACACCCTCAGAAAATGATCACATAATACAGCATAATAGATAAATTCTCTAAAATATGTAGTTCCCAAAAAAAATATTCATATACATTTCATAAAGCTTTCAGAAATAGTAACTTTTGCAAATTATTAAAACAAAGTAAAAATTTGACCTAACAGAAGGATATAATTGGAATGCATTGTCCGTGTTGTTGAAATGCGAATTTTTTTTGTTTCAATGGCTAAAAATATGTGACGCTTTTATTACCATAATTGCCTACCTATTTTTACAGAAATGTGATACTGCAGAATCATCATTCACTCTTTAACAAAAAATATTTGAACATTTACCTACATTTATAACTTAAAAAATTACACTGTACTAAATTAGTAGGATAAATACTATAGTAAAATTTCAAAAGAGTATGGTTATCTGTTATCACGTTGCTGCTAATATTACAATTACATTACATTACGCATTTTTGTAAGAAATTACGCAATGCAGAGCCTGAGTAGAGTAGAGCATAGGAAGTAAGCATAGCTTGATAGAGCTTAAGACAGTTTTGTCAAGGAGAGCAAGAGCAGAGCAGAGCTACACTCTTTACTACGATGCACGATGATGGTTTTGGTTGTCGGGGCAAAATGCATCAAAGTTGGCTACCCGTTTATTTACGGAGCAGCAAGCAAAGCTAAAAACAGCCAAAAATAGTAGAGTGATGATAACGAACGACAGTGGTAAAATTGAGCAGCATTGAGGAAAGGGAGAGCTGGATGTAAACAAGATAAATTTATACGCCTACTTTCTTTTCTAAAAATTTTATTATAAATTTAACTATTATTGCCTTACCCGTTAATTTAACAATATTGAATATTAACAGTATTGACTTCAAGTAGTGTCAATTATCTTCTCCTCATTTGAAGTTTTTGTACAACCCTTACGTAGTTTTTTTTTGTAATTGCTATTAGAATGTTGTGTTGTGTGTGGTGTTTTTTTAATCTCAATTTTGTTTGTTAATGAAAAATCTATTGTAAATTGTGGGAAAATAAACTATAGTATTGAACTTGAGCCGAATGGGTTTCAAAAGAGTAAGTTTATTAAATTCAATGGTTTTTAAGTAAGCTGTTTTGGCTTTATTTAATCAAGTTTCTGTTTATGTCATCAATTCAACTTGTAGGTAAACAGAGAGGCGAGACCTGACGGCACCTTTCCTCCTTTTGGGGACTGTCCTTCTTGTGGGGATCCATATGATGCATCCATCTGGCATGTGGAAGTGGTGGACTTTTGTGGCCACATTAAATGTAACGCTTGTGCCATGGATTATCGCTTTGATTGCCAAGAGTGCGTCAAAGAAAAGAAGAAAGCCTATGTTATACAGTATCCTGCAGATTATCCTGAATACTTGAGACTGACACATGGGGACCTTGAAATGGGGGAGGAAGCATGTGAGTGGCTTGAAACATGGAATATTATTCTGATAATAATTATTATATTATTATTTTAACTGGTTGTTTTTATTCAATAATAATAAAAACGTTTGATCCAAACAGGGATGGAAAAGGTGAGGAAGATCAACCCAATTTTTAGAGATTGGAAGAGAATCCCAATTCGCATAAAAGACGCAGCAATACTGTATCCTCAACCTGAGCCGCCTCCAACAGGGTCTGATGAGGATAATGATTCAGACGTTGTAGAAATAGATCCAGATGAGGATGACGTACAGGTTGATATGGAGGAGCTTGCAGGTAATGGAACGGTAGACACAGAGGAGGAGTCTGGCAATGGAACACCTGAAACGGTAGATATCGAGGAGAATTCTGTTAATGGAACTGAAGATACAGAGATGGTGGTGAGTAAAACCTATGTTCAAAGTTGAGAAAGATGTTTTTATGTGTTTGATATGACTTACTCATTCTAAAGTAATATCTTTGCAGGGACTTAATAAAACTTCAAATGAATGCATTGATGGAGAAGTAGCTGGTCCAAGTTGGGGTATAAACAACCCCGCTGTCACCGCTCCTGTTGTCACCAGTACCTCTACTTCACCTGGTGATGCTGCTCCGCATGAGGATGAGGACGATGATGATAGCGTTAGACTCATAAAAATTATTGATATGAGTAAAATAACTGAAGAGGAGGATGAAGAAGACATTCTAAGCTCAGTAGGAATACCTCCACCACCATCCCAGAATGTACCTTTCAGACCTCCATTGCCATCCCAGAATGTACCTTTTCGACCCCCTCCTCGCCAACCTCCTCCTTCAAAGCAGCAATCATCTTTACACCGAGTTCCTCCTCCTCATTTCCTTGACCCAAAACTATCTGGGGAATGCTATGTAAAGCTAACAAGGGTGGAGGAGATGCTGACCTTCCTTGATGGTGATAATGATGATGATGTAGTAATTATTGAACATGAGCTTGAGCGAGTGACTCGGGCTCGGGCTCGTGTTCAAAAACAATCTACTTCCGACTTGAAAAGAGTTCTCCTAAGGAAGCCGGAATCCACAAAAGCTGATCCTCCACCTTCTCCAAAGCCTGGACTTCCAGTTCCTTCCAAAAGTAATTCTCGCGTAATGATTCTTTAACATTCATGTTCATTAAAGGTTCCCTATACGAGTAATTATCCCAATTATGGTGTACTCTTTTTATTTCAGAATTGAAACGGTTTGAGTGCAAAGCTTGTGATGTTGGTTTTCCTACTATTGAAAAATACCGCAGTCACAATCGGACGAAGTCACATAAGCAGAAGATTGCGAAATTTGATGCATAAATTGATTGTTTAATTTGACAGTAAAAAAATAATGTATTATGGTTCTGGTGCCCCTGTTGGATGCTTATATCGCTTAAAGTGTCCCGTGCAAGGTTTGCAATCAACGCCTCATGGACCGTCGTTATGCTGCTTGGGAAGTTTCACATCATGCATCATTCATTATGTCGCTTCGTCTCATATTTGTTTAATTTGCTTTTAAATATTACTTTGCGTGTAAATAAATTATTGGTGTATTATAAAATACATGATATGTTTATATTTAAACGTAATGAATTATTTTAATTTATAACTATTACCCATTATATATATTATGTAGCATAACCATAACGTTAACGTTTTCATTTAAAAAGTGAGGGCAAGGTCGTAAGGCCAAGATTCTCCTCCAGTATTTTCAAGTTTATAAGTGGCAATAGATTTTCCACATTTATCCCTAAACAGAGTTGGTGCTGTTTCGTTGAACTTCCACAAATATACTCGCCATCCACAGAAAAGCAGCATTGCAATCTTGTTCACAAGGTCCTGAAGCTTTTGACATGACACTGGACTCCCATTCATTCCCTCTTGAAGGACGTCCCCACAGCTATAAATGCGAATGATTCTGTCTGTCGAGTTGACTAGGAAAGAGTTCCCTCTCCGAAAATTGCAAGGTTTTCACGGTTGTTGAGCAGGGGCCACTTCAGGATACAGCTCAGGAACAGAATAGATGCAAATTTTTTCCCTTGACGTCCTTGTCACCATGCACAAGTGGTACAGACTTCCGGTGATTTCCATCAATGTTCAGGAGACAAGCTCCGTCACTAACTGTGCTGACCAAGAGTAGTTTAGGGTTCCGAGGATGGAATTGGGCGCGCATGACAGCAGACGGTATTCGGTAAGTATATTCACAAACTCCAGACACCACATCAAAGATCTTGATTGTTTGGTCAGGGCTGGAGGTTAGGATCCTACGACCGTTTCGCGACCAGCTGAGGGAGTTGATGGGATAAGAGTGGGCCAGGACAAGGATGTGCTAGTCAGATTCACGTTATTAACAGAGTGTGATTCACTATCCCCTAGTGCATAGGCGGGATATCCTTTGTTAATACTGTACCTTTTTGTTCGGTGGGTGACCCGTTCCCATAATCCGCACCCCAGAGAAGTCCCAGTCTGGCGTTTATGTATTTTAAGCATATGATATCCCGGGTACGATTGCCCCATCCCGGGATGATGATGATGATGATTTGGCTGGACTGAAAAAAATGAGGCAGTCTTTCTCAAACCTAACCATTGTTTTGCAAAAAAATCGAAAACGAATTTTTATGTGCTATATTAAAAGACCTCGCAAAAATATTAGATACGTAGTTTTTTTCTAGCCGGGGTATGTTGAGACAACTTAGCTGGGCTATCTAAAGTTTGAACACCATAAATCGATTTATTCCTATATGCATTGACCAATTGACCTGAAATTTGGTATGGGACATATTGACTGAATTCCCCATAGGGTATTTTTCTCGGATTTTTGAAATTCGATTTTTGAGCGAGAGATTTCAAAAAATCTTAACGGTCAATTTTTAATTTTGAAATTTAATGGTAAAATGCTTCTAAAAGGTATAGCTTACGATCCAATAATAATGGGTAAGTGAAAAAAATATTTCAGATTTTGAATTTGAAATCTCCCGCTCAAAAATCGAATTTCAAAAATCCGAGAAAAATACCCTATGGGGAATTCAGTCAATATGTCCCATACCAAATTTCAGGTCAATTGGTCAATGCATATAGGAATAAATCGATTTATGGTGTTCAAACTTTAGATAGCCCAGCTAAGTTGTCTCAACATACCCCGGCTAGAAAAAAACTACGTATCTAATATTTTTGCGAGGTCTTTTAATATAGCACATAAAAATTCGTTTTCGATTTTTTTGCAAAACAATGGTTAGGTTTGAGAAAGACTGCCTCATTTTTTTCAGTCCAGCCAAATCATCATCATCATCATCCCGGGATGGGGCAATCGTACCCGGGATATCATATGCTTAAAATACATAAACGCCAGACTGGGACTTCTCTGCCGCACCCATACCCATACCCATCTACCCGTCAGCCTACTTCTGTACTTCAACATGCATTGAAGTTAGTGGTACCCTGGCATGTTAAGGGGATAATAATGCTAGTGAATTGAATCCGGTTTAAACCGGTTTTTAATGGCAAAAATGGATAAATGCCTTAAATATGTATAAATATACCAAACTATGCCCTTTGTCCATTTTCCACCCCTTTTAGGGTGAACAATATGAAATGGACATAAGAAACGGAACACGTTCCATAAATGCCCAGTGAGTTAGTGTGGCCTTCAAAGAACTAAATAAAATTAATTGCCCTTTAAAGTTAAAAATAAATAAAGTTGATGTGAGTGGTGGCTCCTTCACACTCACTTGGGGCGCGTATATTTATTCATAAAACACAATTACAAATGAAATTTTCATCTTAAATCTTTAAAACCTCAAGACGGATGCTCTAAAGCACGTTCATGCAACACTAATTAACTGCGCGCCCCAGTGAGTGTGAAGGAGCCACCACTCACATCAACTTTATTTATTTTTAACTTTAAAGGGCAATTAATTTTATTTAGTTCTTTGAAGGTCACACTAACTCACTGGGCATTTATGGAACGTGTTCCGTTTCTTATTTTAATCTTTCAAAAGTTACATTAGTATCATTTGGATTGGAGTGTGCCTGTTTTACAAAAATTTCCATTTTCATGCGGCTGTGTATTTAACATCAAACGTATTAGTATTAAGTTAATGAAATATTATGAAACACCAGCTCTTTGTGATTCAAATGATGTACAATGTGACCACCCGACTTAAACAACGAAGTCAGTAGGGCCACCGACACCAATTCATGTTTTGTCGCTAAGGATTTTATTTATATAGATATATATATATATATATGTCTATAGTATATATATTACATATAGATATATAATTATATATATTTTATATAAATATATATAATCTATATATATAATATATATAAGTTTAGTTCCCATGCATTCCTTATGCCCGACACTAAAATGACTCTATCACCGAAATTAGTGCTCCGATTTCGATTTTCAAATTAAAGCCCGGATGCTTGCGACCTCGGTCGCAGATTATTATAAGGACCCGAATGCGTAGGACGAAGTCTAAGGGTACTTATGCCTCATCAAAGCTTTTGAGGTGGCATGTGTTTCCATATCCTACGTTCGTAGGATGCATGTACATTTTGCATGTGTTGTTAAGTAACCCATACAAAATGTACATATGCATCTCTTAACTCACTGGGCAAAAAGTGGATAAAATGGACAAAATTCAGTAAATAAGCTATTTTAGCTTGTAAACCAAACCAAACTTTAAAGGAAGTATTTTATTCTCAAAAGTATGACGTTTTGCAAATTTAACTTCCACATTTAGGTTTCAGCGTTTACTTTCTACGTCAAGCAATCTTCTACGTACTTGGCGTTGGCTTTTATACGTGTTTTTAATTTCACTTGCGAACCATAATAGTATTATGGTATGGTCCAGTGATTCAATCTCTTTTAAAAAATATGCAAATTAAAAATTGCATGTATTATACTTCCATTCCATTACTGCTTGTTCTAACTCAGTGGTTAGTTTTATCGTCAGCTAATCAGCCGTACAATACCTGTCTCAAGATTTACGATAATGGTCTATTAATATTCTAAATTTGGCTCCTCATGGCATGTGATACTGTCCATTTCTTCCATTTTATCCACTTTTGTCCATTTCATATTGTCCACCCTAAAAGGGGTGGAAAATGGACAAAGGGCATAGTTTGGTATATTTATACATATTTAAGGCATTTATCCATTTTTGCCATTAAAAACCGGATTCAATTCACTAGCATTATTATCCCCTTAACATGCCAGGGTACCACTAACTTCAATGCATGTTGAAGTACAGATGTAGGCTGACGGGTAGATGGGTATGGGTATGGGTGCGGGTTATGGGAACGGGTCACCCACCGAACAAAAAGGTACAGTATGAACAAAGGATATCCCGCCTATGCACTAGGGGATAGTGAATCACACTCTGTTAATAACGTGAATCTGACTAGCACATCCTGGCCGCCAGGATCACTTTGGCTATTCCACGAGTCATAAAATCCCACACGATGACACGACCATCGGTGTAGCCTAACTAGCCAACGGCTAGCAATGTCTCTAGTTTGTTGAATTGGAGCCATTGGAGAGAGCCAGCCGATGAGGGGTGCAGTCGACCAGCGTCGAGGACTCCATCCGCCACCTAAAAAATAGAAACAGGGAGAATGTTAGAATGCCATTCGAATATTTTATGTTTACGCACCTCCGAATAGTTCTGGCAAAAGGTTTCTGAGACACAGAACAGAAATGTTGAATGTAAATTAAATTAAAGTGATGAAGCCAAAGGTCGGACAATAAATCAGTTCATACTAACAATGTTTTTCCTGACACCTAGAAATGTAATCACCAACTCACCATAATTCAATATTCTTACCTTTCAAAAGTTCCAGATCCATTGTAAAACTACTAGTGAATTCTTACTTTGAATACGTTAACAGAAGAATGAAAAAGCTTTTAAAACCTAAATTTCACTTGAGCATGAATGCGTCCGCTCAACAACAAAGCATAAAACCCAAACTTGGCACACTTCTCACTCCACGGACAGCCAACAGCCACGTGGTCCGGTCGGCGGTCGTCTTCTTGCATGTTATTATTCTGTGGGTGAGAGTGATGTAAGTGCATTTGCGTAGGGGAGAAGTTTTAAGTTTTAACTACCAACATTGTCTTGGAATATTTTGACGTAAGTTTGTACTCCGTTTCTTTGGTCATACTTTTCGAGAGATAATTATTGTTAATTTTCACCACAGTTGTCTTTTCGTTTTATTTTGCTTGCAGACTAGTCATCAATCTTCACTCTCAACTTTTTGACGACGGCATCGATTTCGATTGTTTCCTGCTGACATCTGAAAACTGAACTGACTGGTGGTTGATAGTTACCTTTTTTCACCATATATTATCTAACATCCTGACCCCTGACCTGATTGTGTTGGTTGACGGAGTTGTAAGTTTGTGATGTAAAAAAATGTTAATCTGTCATTGGTCATTAGCAAACGACTGACAATTAAGTTAAATGTATTTTTCTGTGTTTTCTTTTCTTTTTAGGTACGGATGATCGGTTGTTGACAAGAATAGAAGTGGCAAGAAAATTGGTTGGTAGGACGACGATGATGACGAACGTGGAGGGATTGGCAACAGCTGTGAAAAACGGGAATTGGGAACTACGCAAGATCCCCGTCCCTTCTCATCGTTACTCCCCTTTGAAGCAGAAATGGAAGGATATTTTCACCCCGATCGTGAACCATTTGGGTCTTCAAGTTCGCTTCAATTTGAAAACGAGGAATGTAGAAATTCGGGCTGGAGAGGATGTCAAGGACACCAGCTATTTGCAAAAGGCTGTCGACTTTGTGCAGGCGTTTGTGTTGGGCTTCAATGTTGAGGATGCTTTGGCTCTCATCCGACTTGAGAATTTGTTTATTGATACTTTTCAAGTGGAGGACGTGAAGAGGCTGAAGGGAGACCATTTGTCGAGGGCCATTGGAAGAATTGCTGGGAAAGGAGGAAAGACAAAGTTCATGATTGAGAATGCGACCAAGACCAGGATTGTGTTGGCTGATTCTAAAATCCATATTTTAGGATCTTATGAAACTATCCAGGGGGCTAAGCGCGCTATTTGTAATTTGATATTAGGGACGCCTCCGTCCAAGGTGTATGGTTTGCTTCGATCCATGTCTTCAAAAGCTTCTAACAGAGTCTAATAACACTTTGACATTTTACATGATGTACTGTTTTTGTTTGAAATAAAAAAGTAAAGTAAAATAGTAATCAATCCAACAGTTTCTATCAATCAAAAATAATTTCCGTCGACAATATTTACCTTATTCCTATTCATAAGGATTTTCATTTTTCCGTGTTACACTTATTTACTATATATGCGTAAGCATCAGAGTTAGGTATAGAAATTTTCACGAGTAAAGATAACATGTTGGGTTTCATGAAAGGGTTAAAATTAGGAGGGGGTTGGTAAAGAGGCATTCACATTAGCATTACGCATTACAAGCCGTCACCTGGTCACCCATCTCCATTTTTCATTATCTCTAAGAACCTTTTCTGTTTGAAGCAAAATATCTAATGCATGCATGCATGTGAGTTTATAAATATATTATCCCAAAACTACGGTTGACGGCAACCAAAATATCTTTACTTTAGGTACAACACCAATAATAACACCTCAAAACCCTTTACTTGCTTTACTTCATATCATCACACTTTGAACAGAATCCGCTCTGGTACAGTCGTTGCGTTGCTCTCTCAGGACTCATTCAGAATAGTTCCATATTTATTGCTGCCCTTTAATTCATTGTGTTAAACAACAACTACATTGAGATTTTACAAATATTTTTTGTCTACAACTTAATGGAAATTTATCAAGTATTAATTCATAATTTCCAAGTTAAAAACTCACTCTCCTGAAGACTTCATTGAGTCAGGCATTCATTTTCAACAAAACCATGCAGGATGATGATTACAGGCAATACGTTTCACCAGAAACGACACCAATGTTGGCCCCTGAGGTTTGTAGTTTAAAAATATTCATAATGGCCTTTGTACCAAGTATGACATGAAGTGAACCATTTTGATAATTAATTATTACATAATTAAGCTCGGTTCATTTTTCTATGTTTCAGACATGGGAGCAAATCATTTCTAATTTGTCACCTAAAGACTTTCACTCAGCAATCAATACCTGTCCAGAATGGCGTCAAGTGATGTTGTCACACAAGGTCCCTTTTCTTTTTCCATTGGTAAAATGCAATTTTAAATTTTGATTTAATAATAAGGAAGCAGATGATTCAGTCTCAGTTCTTTAATTTTTTGTTTGACCGTGTATATTTTTATTATTATATCAGATTCTTCCCATGCTGGGAGACTACCTTCCTCTCAAATCTATTTTAAACCTTCGTGGCGTCATGAAAGACATGAAAGACTCAGCAGTTGCAAATTTATTATCACATTACACTGGGATTTGCCCACCCGTTGAGAAAACCCTTCATTTCAACAAGCTATCTCCAATCGACAGGAAGTACAGTTTTGTGGGTGTGGGAAGCATTGAGAAATTCCTTGGCCACATGACCTCACGTCCGTTTCCAGACGAAAATCCATTTATCACAGGCTCCATCTCCATTAGTTTAGCAGGGCGAGATGTCCACGAAACTAGGAGAAGTGTGGTCTCCTTCCGCTCACTATTTTCTCGCTATGGTCATCACTTAACTGGCATCCGTTTCCATGAGCTTGTGATCGGTGGAAGAATCATGGAAACATTTTTCACCCTACTCCACCAACTTCCAAACATTCAGGTGATGAGTTTGATTGGTGGCGTTTATATGGGGGATGAATACGAATTATTCATCAGGTTGCCCAACCTACCCCACTTGGAAAACCTGAAAGAACTCAACCTCAGCAACGTTTTTGAGCTACTTACAACAGAAACTGAGTTTTGTCTTCAACTCCTCGTTCAATACGGAAGGCAGTTGACTTCACTGGGGTTAAATAATCTTCTTCAATCACCAAATGTTTCTGCAGCTTTGCTCAACTCACTTGTCCCCCACTTAAAACGATTTGAAATGGCAACAATGAGCAGCTCCCCTTTGCAAAAGCTGGCTGCTGTTTGCTGGCCTTTGGAAGAGCTGGCTCTTTCCAATAGCAATAGCTCTACAAGAAGCTCTCTTCAAGTGAATGATTTTTTGGAGGCAGTGAACAACTTTTCCAACACGCTGGTGAAATTGAAATTACTCTGTTTTAGAAATGTTGAGGGACTGGGGCAACTTGATTTACTGAGAAGAATGGTTAATTTACCAATGCTTAAGATGTTGACAATTGAGTTTGTAAATTGGGAGGTGGACTGGGTTAAGGAATTTTTGAGAAGAAGTTGTCAGCAGCTAAATGTGCTGTATCTTTTGACATATCATCCGTTAAGGGATGGGGACGTGGTCGAGTTAAAGCGGACGTTTGATTGGTTACCTTTGTTGAAGAAGGTTGTGGTTTTGTATGGATATGTACGAAGGCAACGCGTAATTTATCGGCCAGTCATCTAATTTGACAATTTTGGCATAATATTTTATATAAATAATATAACATTCAACATTTACGAAATAAATTTTAGGTTATTTTTTTAATGTTTTTTTCCTCTACAATCATTCTTTGAGCATGTATCTGATATGCATAGAAAAAATATTATGGTATGCATAAAAGTACACACAGACACCGTAAAAACTATAATATTATGTACATTCGAACCCCATACACCTTTTTATACTTTGCGTGAAAGGGTCATTCTAAAAAAATAGGCAGATTATCGATTTTGCTCAGACTGGTAGGGCCTTTCTTTATCTTTAAGCTTTTTAAATCCTTCACGTTTTTTTTATAAAAAAGGCAAGAATATCAAGGTTTAAAAAAATTGCGTTTGTCTTTGTCCGTACCGAAACACTAAACCCCACCCAAACCCATAAATTTTTGTTACCTTCTTTATGAAACTTAATATATTTTTAGAAACAGAAATCCAGCTAGCCGATCGGCACCCATTATGTAACAATAAAAGAAAAACCATCTGGAATATTTTTTCCAAAATAATTAATGCTTAAATTTGGTTTGCTTGTGTTGCATTTATGTCTGAATGCATATTTTTTGGTAATAAAGGCAGATTAACAAAATGGATTTTCAGTAGTGCAAAAAGAATAAATAAATTTCAAATTATTGGTTTTGTCTATGGTTATTTTATGTACATATTTATTGAACGCGTCATGAATTTAAAAACATAAAATGGGGTATTAATGTAGCTCTTTATGCAGCTACTTCATCTTGAAGTACATCAATCATATACACTTCAAGTTGACTTGCTCCAGTGATTTCCAAAGCAGTAGCATCTTCCAACGGGAGTCGATATGAGTAGTCATAGAAATGCTGTCCATCCACGGAAATATGGAATTGATTTTCTCCACACACAATTTCAATCAGAAATGGATAGCCTTTGACGAATGGGATGGGAACGGTAGTGGATGTCCTCTCTTCCCTCAGCCAACCAACTCCAGCAAGATGAGTGTTTAGGACGACATAGTCGGGTTGAAAAAAACGGGGGTTGAAATGAAGTGGGATTGTAACATCATTCCCATAACCTTGTTCATAGCCTTTGCGTAGGTTGATGGCGAAACTGGAAAGAATGAAACAAAAAAACACAAAAGGTTATAAATTTGTTGTAAATTTTGAGTTGGTAAGGAGACACACAATAATACGGATTATTGGCTTGGCAACTTACTTGTGAGCTGCTTGATTGATGAGACCAGTAATTATGATTTTATTTCCGGGTGCCAGCCCACTCCCCAGATTAGTGAAGAAGGGAATTTTCTGTTGAAACCAAATAAAAATAAGAACAAATAATTAGTATTTATTCAAGTTAGGACTATTTAAATTTCAAGCCGCTGCAATAATAATATAATTTATCGAGAAATTTTTAATTGTGAAATATATAGGATCTTACCGGATCTGCAATAAACAAGGTTTGTGATACCGTCACCGTCAATAGGAGAAGAAGATAAGAAATCATGGTAATAATTTTTAATAACGGATGTTCAATTCGGTCAAATAAGGCAACTACAAAAAAAAATCACAAATTTTAGTTTGTTCGTCTCAGCAACAACGGAATGGAAACTGTGTTGAATAAACTTTTTTCCTGCCCTTTATATAGGCCCAAAAATTCTCTCCATACGGCGATATAATGAACGAAAGGCATTGCATTGCTCTGGTAACATTTTACTTAGGTACTTACCTAAATCAAGGAGCTTAAGTATAAGTAAGTTTTTATTTCATGAAGTGTTCTTTTCGAAATTGAACAACCAGCTCAATATAAATGTTACCAAAAAGATGGAGGAAGACATGTGTCTCCATGTACCGCTTTGAATGTTACTAGCTTTCTGCTTCTTGGAAAATACTTTTAAAAAGGTAAATCCTGTGCGTAAGTACTCAAAGTTTACATTTCAACTTATATTGAAATGAACATTGGCTTTTGAAATCAATTTCATGTAGACAGCTTATCGAATTTCTCAGAAATGGGAAAAGGGGGCTTAAAAGTATTCAATGGATTTATTATAATCTAGTCCGACTTGAAAGAATTGTGATGATGGTTGGATTTACTTTTGGCAGTAGGCAATATAAGGAAGGTATGGTTGCTTCAAGGGATTTGTATGCTGGGAAATATTTTAAGCGATCTTTTACAAACCTTCAAAGCTTTTCTCAAAACATGAGTTAAATCTCTGTCGCCTCTTACCTGCCTTTATCTGAGTGTAAATTTTTGTTTTAGTTAAGTATATTGAGCAGTCATTGTATTGTAAAAACAATGCTGCCAATGACTTCTCGACTAAAAATTGAAAAAGATACCGTTTTAGTATGATATTATTTATGTTCAATCACAATGCCGTAGCGTAGGGGCTTGATGAGGGCGATGTTCTTGAAGATGAATCGGCGTTCTTACATTTTTAGTGTGGCCTTATTATTATTACAACGGTCATTATTTTCTTGGAAAATTGTTGTAAATCTAAATCCTGTTTTCTTTGTCCCCCCAAAAATATAATTTTTACATTTAAAATGGTCTGACTGCTCTTTGAACACACAATGACTTATTACATACTAAATTTTTTTCGTAGTTGGTAATGCTTCACATTAAGTTCTCTGCTCACTACGTATTCTGTCCATAAATGATTACAACAAGGAAACAAGTCTATTATAATTAAATGTAAGGGAGACATGAAGTTGTTGCACTATTACAAGTTTCACACCATATAGAAGTTGTATTTGAAATGCAATTTTATAAAAGAATTGGTTCAACACTACTTTAAAATGATAATGATGTGTCAGGTCCTTTGGCAAAAACTTTTTTTTCATGAATAATGTTTCGTTAGTAGCCCAAACATATGTGCAAAAGTATACGTCTAATCTGCTTAAACGTCCTGGATGATGATTCTCCAGGATGTCGGGATAAAGAATGGGCTGATTGATTGATACTGCTGATAATCTGCTCTGTTTATAAAAATAATCTATACATATATAATCTGAGTATGTATTTATGTAGAGCTCCAGTTGGTTGTTTTTGGATTGATCTTGTCATCTTGTAAAAAAAACTGCTTGTTTTTAGTAGAAAACCACCAGTATTTACTCACCAAACCACCACCACCTCCCACCCAACACCACCACCAGTAATTGTTCTGAATTCCCTAAAGGATATTCAGTATATATATTTGACTTTGACTATTTATGCGTCAAAAGATTATCCTCCCAAATCTATCAACTTAAACATTATTATGTAGTGCCAACGCCAACATCATAATAATAATATAATAATAATAATTATCTCAAATCATTCACTTTTCATATGTATCTGAATTAACAAAATTTGTAGTCTCGTTAGTTCTCTAAATGTTGTACAAAACATTTTTAATTCTTATCTATTGAATACACTTTTTTTAAACAGCTTGCTTTTCTCAGTCAGTCCTAAAACAAAATTATGAATATTTTTTTTGAAATCAGAACAAAATTAATTAATCGTTCGGTTCGGTTGTTCGAAGATAGTTAATATATTACATGCTTTTCTATACTACTTTTATGTATTAGCTCTCACGGTACAAGAGAAAATTGAAGGCTTTGTACAAAAAACCGTCTCTTATTATTATGCACGAGAACAAGCTCAGTAATTTAATGGGAAATTTTTCTGTAATTTATCTGGAAACATCAGTCGTTGTTTTAACATATATGCCTTTTGCTAAGCAAGTCTCTAAAACAGAAAGCAAAACGTTCGTTCTTTCCAAGCAGTTTGTATTTGTAAGCCAAAAAACTGTATTAATTTTCCGTAAGTAATTATGTACTTCAGTATTAGTTTTGTGGTGGAAAACCTTTTAAACTCCCAGTGTAACATAAAATTGACGTGGACACTTTGAAGCAATAAGAAACAACTATGCTTATCTTTCCCCCCACCATGATCATGATGTGTTATCAAAACAGGTTAAAGAGTCTTTCAATCCCAAAACTAATTTGAGGTTTTGTATCCCCTTCTAACTCTAAAACCTTTTAGATGATGAAGGTGAAATGGAAATACTTTCATGGGGAATTGTGAGACTAGACCAGTTTTCGGGTTGAAATGTCAGGTCAGGAAAGATGTCAACCGAAATGGGAGAAAACGGAAGGAAGTTGAAAATCTTTTTTGCAGGTTCCAGTCAGTAACTCCAAATCCAATATCATTTTCTTCTGGTGTTTGGCCTGGGAACGTAATTGAAGATCGGCTTGTATATCCCCGACGTCATTGGGAACAGTGATTTAATTCTGCCACCGGTTTCCTTCCTGCTCCAAAATTGCCCTTGCCAAAGAATGGAGTGATATCTACCTTGCTCACCAACAACGTGGTCTCCACCCGCCACCTTTTGCTGTTGCAGCAGCGATTGTCCAGCAATCAACTCTCTTGCACGTCTTCCCATCGGGTTCTTCCATAACCACATGCGTGGATCCTTTTTGAAGTTGATGGCCAAAAATGTTTGATACATTTTGGGCAAAGACTCTCGGAGTGACATTTGATCCGGCCATTTCAGCTCCGCTGGATTAGGAAACACTGGCTTAGAAACGGAAAACATGGGTGGTAGTAAATCATCGTCGAGCTCGTCATCTGAAAATAGAACAGAGCAAAAGATTGACTAGTTTTAATTATTTATTAATCTCAACTATATAGCTTTACTATCCCCTTCTAAACTGAAGTAAGAGCTTGGTTTTGGTTTTTAATTTTGCTTTCGGTTTTTATATAAAAAATCTGCCTGATTTGGAGGGAGACATGAAGAGATAAGCAAAGGCAGGATGGGTCCGACCCAACATTTGCCGACGGACATAGTAGTCAAAGGCATGGACAGGTCCGTACATATCCTGGGATGGATGTGCCACTGAATCCCAGTCAAACTGGGTTTGGGTGTCACCTCCTCCAACACAAAGAGTTGGTCTCAACGTTAACGTTGATAATTTGTTCATTACTGACTTGAAGAAGTAGGACATGATGATTCAGTCTTTTTTTTCAGTATCCACTTTTCAATCGTAATAAGCAAAAGTCACAATAATGCACACAAAGTTGTTATCAGTACAAGATAAGCAAGGGGCGAAGGGAAGGGAGTCGAGCTCTTAATTCATTATTTTTTTTATTGGAAACTAATTATTTTTGGTTATTAATTAGTAATTAGTTACCTTGACCTCCCAAGGTGGACATGACAGCAGGTGTTGTCAAATTGGTGTCATTCCGTTTTGGCTCAACATTCTCACCACCAAGCATGTCGTCAACTTCCATTTGCTGACTGGTGTCCACCCTCTCCACATCTCTTTGGTGGGGATATGGTGAGACTGGAGGAAAAGGATAGGGCGTTTGTTGCGTTTGAGTTTGACTTTGAATATCTTCCAGATTCGCCCTGATGGTGTTGTGTAGTGGGGGTGGCATATCGTCTTCTGCCTCGACTCCCTCAGTCTTCTTTCCTCCAGCAGCACTACCACGGTTGTACTTGTAGGCGTAGACTGTGGTCACAGTTGTGGTATTTGTTGCGTTGCTCACATCACTGTTCCTATAAATTGGTTCGAGAAACCTTCTTTCCTCTTGTAGAGTAGCTGATGATGGAGGAATCAGTTGGTTTGTAGGTGGGGACGGGAGATTGTGAAGGTTGAGACTTGCCATTCCATCAGTTAACTGGAGTATATCAGGATCTTCATTATTATCATCTAAATGTTGCTCTTTTCTCGCCTTTTCTAAAGCTACCATCAACTCCTCTGTTTCTTGGACGTTATTTTCGACCCAGCCAACATGCTTCCTGATTCCATTTAGTTCGTTTGCATTTGTCATGTTAAGAAAGCGTCGGTCTGTCAAAGATTGTGAGATAGAAAAGGGAGCGTCCTGCATGTTCATGTTGATTGGAGTTTGGGTCAAGGTCTCCACTTCAAGTGGGTTTAGAAAGGTGAAATGATGAGGTGGTGGTAGTGGTGTTGGAGCTGATGGTTGCAGATCTGTCTCATCCTGTTGTTGAAGTAGGCGCTCGTGATTGAATATGAGAGAGTCTCTCAAGTGAGTAAACTGCTCGTCTAGCCCACCAAATATCCTCCCATTTTCGGTGGTGTGGAGGAGTCACTATCAATGTCATCATCAAGTTGATTATAACTCGCCTGGATTTTGGCTTCAGAACGATGTAGTTCGGTGACAGGGGAATTTGCTAAGGGATGACCGGGTGCAGTGGAAGGAATGTTTGGAAAAGCTTGCTGACGCCGAGGAAGGGTTAAAGGAACCTTTGGAGGTTTTGGATCTGCTTGATTTTGAGGTGGGGTCATGTTAGGAAGAAACAATTTGTATGAAATATTTTTATGACACTTTAATTTTTTTACGTTTGTAATGTAGACAAATAATAATATTATTGTTATCAGAGGAGCAATCTGCTTTATTATAATAATAATAATAATAATTTTATTTTCTCAAACTCGTTCAGGTCGTGGACCCATAGAGCATAATGGTACATAGTAATATATAACAGTACATTGATTCTTGATTTGGTTTGGTATATTTGGTATATTAAATATTTGGCACATTACTTATTGTACTAGGAATTCTTTGCTTGACTTTAAAATTAACATAGCTAAAAATACATATATTTACTTAACATAGGAAAGGATTAACCTTCTAACATATTTTTACGTAATTCTAAACTTGCAGATATAGCATAAAAAATGGTAACAACATCTTCCTTACACTCGAACTGTAGTATATTATTTATGTCCTTACATTCTCTTATCTTACTTAGTTCTCTATATGGAATACATTCCATCACAAAGTGTTTCATAGTGTTACATGCTTGAAGTCTACACATATCACATAGTGTTTCAGCATTAAAAGTAAAACAAAACTTGTTATGATACAGGCTGTCTGTGTTCAGGCGAAGCTGTGACGCTATACTTAACATTTTAAATGGAACATTATAACTGAGGTACTTAACTGCTAGTGGGGTATCATTAACTAGAGGTGCGTAGTAACAGTATCTTTTGGAGGCATTAATTCGTGAGATGTCTGTCTGTCTGCAAACGTCTATGTAAGTTCTAAGTAGGCTTTCTGCTGCCGATATAAAATTTTCAGGGTCTACATCTTGATTTAGAAAGCTATGACCGTGTTTGTCATAAAATGATTGAAGTTGAGCTACCCAATTAAACTTTGGTTTCGCACCATTATTAGCCTCATCTTTGAGTGCTAAGAAACATTTTTTGGCATAACGTTCGTTATCCATCAATAGTAGCTTTTTGACGTAAAGTAACGCTTTTTTGATAACCTGCATAAAAATGGGTGGTCTACCGGTTTCAAGGCGAAGGATATAATCTGGGACAAATTTGCTCACCCCTAGTGCTCGCCTCAAAAATTTTGATTGCATTTTTTCTAAGTTATCACTATTATTTAGAGCCCATATTTGACTACAATATAACGAAGTACTTGCAACAATGGATTCGAAGAGTCTTGTTTTGCTCTCCCAGCTATTGATTTGACCCTTAGTAATTATTTTCCATAAATTCGAGAATGCCGCTGTTCCGCGCTTTCGGAATACTTCCGCTGCTTTTGTAAAGACGCCAGACGACGAAAATAATACTCCTAAATATGTGTAGGTAGGTACCACTTCTATTACGTCATTACCATATTTGAAAATGGGTATGTTACCAACTTTACCCCCTCGTCTAAACACAACAATTTTAGTCTTGTCTACATTCACCTTTAGGCCTAAGTTTTCAAAATAATCTCTTAATACCTCGATTTTTTTCTGTAAATCACCTGGCGTTGAAGCTAGGATTACCATATCATCAGCGAACAGGAGTATTTGTAGATTAAATTTATGGGTAATTTTTACACCGAATATTCCTGCATTGCGTAGGCATGACTCTATGTCAGAAATGTATAAATTAAACAATAAAGGGCTAAGTACTTCTCCTTGTGCTAACCCTTCCGTAATTTTAATTTTACTTGTGAGCCCGTACTCCGTTTTAATGCTTGTACTCAAGTTTTCATAGAAATAACTTAAAATTCTAACAATTTTACCAGAAACTCCAAGTTGCATTAATTTAGTCCATAGTTTATCATGTGGGACGGACGGAAAAGCTCTTGCAAAATCCACAAAATCCACATGTAGACAATGTAGACAAATAATAATATTATTGTTATCAGAGGAGCAATCTGCTTTATTAAGCAATTAAAAGTTATTACCTCAATAGTTTAGAATGAAAAAAAGTTGCATAGCAATTTTATTAGAAAATTCAGACTTGTTTTAAAACATAATTTCAAAATTACTAGCCATCATACTCATCCTTATCAGATCCTCGTCTTTTTGGAAGCAAAGTGGTTGTAGGTGGCTCCGGAAAGTTCAATAATGGACCTATTCTTTAAAAATAAAAAAATAAAGATTTTGTTAAGCGGTTCATCAAACACATTAATTTTAAATTAAAAAGTTTTTAAACTAACAGTATTTGCGACTTGATTCAAAGCCCCCAATGCCAACACGGTAGCAATTTTAAAGGATTGCCGGATAACACCTACAAATCGTTCTTCAGCTAGAACTGGTGCAGTTGCCTAATTTCCGAAATAAGCAAAACATTACATAGATTGGCAATACAATATAAGTTTAGTATGTTTTTTAAAAACAAACTGACTAAGTGTTATCCTCTTTTATTACGTAGCTGAAGCGGGAGTATTCAGCGAAGTAATGGTTTTACTCAAACTGTCTGTCCGTCCGTCTGTCCGTCTGTCTGTCTGTGCGCACTCTCCTGGTCACATACGTTGACCGATTTAGATGAGATTTGGCACACAGGTAGTACTACTCAAGAGGACCTCTGGGAATACGTTTCAGACAAATCGGTCAAACGGTTCGAAAGCTATAGGCTCGAGAGTTCAGGAACTCATCGATTTGGCTGAAAAGTATACGTATACGTAAGAATTGCATAGTATCCGTGTGGATGTGATTATGCATAACACCGGAATCATGTCCTTGTGCATAAAGCCAGAATCCGGAATGGAATTATGCGTTTACTAAGCTGAGAGAAGATCGCAGAGGTGGGTTTAAAGGGTGGAGGTGGAGGAGATTTGGTGGACGTGGGGGGAGGTGGTTTTTTGAGGAGATCACTCAACGCCCTCTTCAGCTACGTCTCTGGCCTGCTTACTAGCAGTTTATTTACTACTAGCCTTAACTAACTGTGCAAGCCAAGGATCCCTGTTTCCTTCCCTTTGAAAAAGATATGAGAGAAAGTTCTTGGTGGTTGTTTCCTGTGGAGTCTCAGTTGGAGTAGTTTGTTCTTATTGGCTGACCTTTACATTATCAACTACTTGTCTTGGGTTTGGTTGACCATCCTGAGGATTTGGATAAGCCCAAACCAAAGAAACTGAGATGATAAGAAAAATAAGGTGGTGGAGGTGACAAGAGAGTGCCATTTTTGCTTCGAGATTTTTAGGGATCCCTTCCTCTTGGAAACTAAAGAGTAACTAGTAATTTTATGATGGAATATAGGGAAATCTGCTGCCTTTCATTCATGGATTTTATTGCAGCATCATGGGAAACTCAAAGTTGGAAAGTGATTTGTTGATTGAATTAATAAGGTATCGATATGATATTGTGTTATACAATTATTTGGTTAACCAGTTAATTTTTCAATAGTTGCGCATGCAGAAAGACTGCTCTGAAAATAAGGTTATATTTTGGGTAATCATTATATTTGATATGTTTGTGATTTTATGACTATGACATGTGAAACTCACTGCTACCTATTTCCTATTCTTGCAATAAAAATAAAATCTAGTGTAAAGTGAGTGTAAATTTTAACTATAAAAGAAATGAACTGTTTTATTTTTTTCTATAAATGAAACAAGAGAAATTCCAATTCATACATGGTATTCATTATTAGTATTAATTATTTATATAAGTGCGGAAAATACATGTGCATAAAAATATAGACGTCTACAAAGAAAATTGACACTAAATTCGATTCTTCGGCGGCAATGGAATGTGATAAGCAACTTAACCCAACTCATCAATAATCGCCTTGCTTAACTCCGGGCTGAGAGAATTTGAAGACGTTGGGAAAGTGCTGACGGAGTTCCTTATTGAATTTCCGAGTGCGGATCCATATTTCCTTGACTGCTGCTGGGAGCTGACTCTTCAGCGGCTCAACATTCTTAATTTCTTGCAAAGTTATTTCCTTGTTTCGAAAATCATCATTCGTATCCACTAGAATCAACCGCTGCATACAAGGGAAGCTCTTCAGAAGGCTGAGAAGTAGTGGTAAGCGCTCTACAAAGAAAAAGGGAATGGCCAACTCCTTTAAAACTGGAAACTGAGTTTGTACCAGAAACAGCGGTTCATTCTTCTTGGGCAATGGCACGTTCAATGACATCATTTCTAATGTGGCTGCGAATTCTGCGGCAAAGGCTACCACTGCACGTAATTCCCAACCCCAATCATTTGACGTATTCATGTTGAGAGCTTTGTAAGCGAATCGCTTAAGACCCAATGACTTGCAGTTAAGACGAGAAGAATTCGGCGCGTGGACGGCTACTATCTTCAAATCTTTCAAGTTTGAGAAAAGCTGGTTGATCCGATGGATCTGGGGACTGAAGTTATATTCGTACCACCAGTACAAACTCTGTATCTGTTTTCCGTATTTGATTCCAATTTGCTGCAACAGGTAGAAGCTGTCTCCTTGCATCTCCAGTTCCTTCAAGTGCTCAAGCTGGGGACATTCTGTGAAACCATTTTTAGTCCTCATCCTGTAGCTACCGCTTGGACAGGAAATTATTAAACTTTCCAGATTCCTCATGGTTTTGAAAACTTCTTGAAGGCTTTCACATGACTCGAGTAGTTCAGCGGGGATCAAATAGAGCAGCTTCGTCACAAAATGGCCGTAAAGTTTGCAGAACTCGGGGAAATCATTAAGGAGCGACTTTAGATCATTTGGTGTCTTAGAATCCATTATAACTGTGCGGTTGATGAAAGGATTCAACTCTCTCGCATGAAGAGGACGCAGTTCCATCTCTTTAAGAAACTGTTTGATGTCGTTAGCATGCTCAAACCGGGTTCCAGGAGTTCGCAGGAAACTAAGGGCGGCTTCCGCCTTGTGGTTTTTTGAAAACCATGGGCTCCAAATGGGCATGGGAGCAAGAGTTTCAATGATGTTTGCCCAAGACGAGCAAACTCTCGAGCAGTTTAAGAGATCCTCTTCTGAATCGATGAAACTGAAAACTACCCTCCAAATCTGTGTAGATAAAAAACAATAGTTACAAACTGTGCATCATATTACTTATTCAGGATATTATTAATAGACGTAATGCTAAGCCGTTTTAGTACATACTTCCGGAAGAAGAGGGTTCTGTTCGGCCTGTTTATTCTCCATTTTCTTCCTTGCCTCCTAAGCCCGTTAGTGTATCGAACTATTAATTTTGTAAGGGAGTATTCAAAATATTTAAAAGTAAGCACCTTTTGAATAATGAAAGTAAAACATCCAGATTTCCTTACTGTTGTCGACCTTTCAACCAATACTTGAATAGCGATGACCTCCAAGGGTGACAATGGATGCTCTGACTGAGCTTAACTTAGACGGCCTTCGCTAACCTAACCAAAACTGGCGAAACGATTTCAGGACTCCAAAAATTACTGACACATTATAGGTATTAATGATGCAAAACAAGTATTCCACAAATGTCAGCTTTACAATTAATTATTTTAACTGATAACAAATACAATCAGTACTAGTATAGAAGACCGACCAGCTACAACGACTGCTCGCGTCAGCATCTAACAGGAAACGTAATGAACAAAATCTCCTTCTATCCTTCTATCCTGTATATGCATATTATGCATGCCTCATCAACCCTCAACCAGGGAATAACTAATACGTTTTTTATTCAATACACAAATGCATGTTGGCAGTGCAAGGTATAAACAAAAATATATTTAAAGGTACCACCAAATTCCTACTCTTTATGCTTTCTCAGCAATACTTACTTTGGTAAGTATTTATTGAAAATCCAAAACTTACTCATTTCTAAACAGCAAGAGTCTCGTTGGCACCATAAATGGACAGGACAGGATATCCCACGATAACCGTGTCGCATTGGTATGCTTTCGTTCTTATGCATCGTGATGTCTTTTACAAGGACAGAGTTCAAATTATTTATAAAAAAATAAACTAACAGCTTAACAACTTTAATTTTTGGGTTACGCAGCTTTAGCTTTCATTTCATATTATACGTAAGTTTTTTATAGCAATCAAAATTCATCTTTACTATACAAAACACATGCAAATTAAGAGTATAACATATTTCGAGCATTATAAACAGTATCTAAAAACTACGGATGTAGGGAAACAGTTAAAATTACAAAAGTCTGCCACGACAGGAAGGTTTCTCGCACGAACAGTACAGAGTTGTCTCTGGATTGATTCCTACTTTATATCCATAGTCGAAAACTAACTCCGAGCCAGCCTTCACCACACAAGATGTAAAGAAAGCGATTTCTGGAAATCGAACATCGTGAGTGTTGATGAACACGTTTTGCAAAAACACATTCGGGTCGCATGAATGCTGAAAAATAAATAATTAAACATTAAAATTACTATACTTCCATTACTGAACTTCCATTTCCGAATTCAATGTGTAACTGCACGTTAGTTATGGACTTACATTTATAAAGCGACTGGCATTTCCTTTGACCCTCGCATCTACTACGTATGAATCTCCGTCACGAGTGCCAAAGAATTTGTTGACGCTAAACTCGTCGTTATCTCCTGAATTGGAATGAATATAGTTGAGTTCTGCCTGATAAACACTGCCAAATGTTTTAGCACTCTGTAAAGAAAGTAAACAAAAATTAAAGACAGAAAATAACGCTTGCGAATTTAGTGCAGTGCGTGCGTGATTTATATAAATAATCGTCTTACCTCTTCAGCTGCATCGTCGGTTAGTACTTCTCCGGTATAAGTACAAAGGTAGGTTCCTTTAGGAATGTCATGAAGCGCTCTTACCCCCCAGCCCTTGTTATTTGTTTTAAATATCTGCAAGGGCCACTTCATTCCTGCCTGGACCAGTCGACTTTCACAAGTCATATTGCAGGGGCATCTAGAGAAGAGACAAGTTTGAAGTTGACAGTATAAATGAAGTTCAGTGAACTTTTAAAGCGTACTAAAAAGTATATCAAGCAGTTTCTAACCTTTTGTTGCACTCATAAACCCCTCTTTGGACGTAATATTCCAACCGCCGGTTTTTATAAGATACTCGCTCCTCATTTTCAAGGGTAAGGTTCCAACAATTGCAACTTGATTTTGCCTAATCAAAAGAAAAGAAATAATTGCTTTTTTACATTACAAGATACTTCACACATCGCCTTATGTTTATGTATGTATGATTAAGAGTAAAAGTCAACCTGGCAATTATCAGCACAATTACAACACAATAGGTACTCCTCATTAGTATTGATATCCACCTCAGGGCTAGGTATTAATTTGGAAGTATACTCAAACTCTGGCAAGCTGGAGTCAATGGAGTTGACAACTTGAATGGGCATCGCTTCTTTGCTTTGAGATACGTCCTGAAAAGTTACAAACACAACAAGTAATAAATATTTGCGGAATTATTATTACCATTTGAAAAGAAATACACTTACATCAACTTTCACTAAAACACGAGCAGGCACAAACTCATTCAGAACATTGACATCCTTTCCAAAGTAGAAAAAGTCCACTGGCAAGTTGGATTGGGTTTCTCGCAGGTACATCTTTAGCTTGTTATAATCAATCAACTTAACACCACAAGGACTTTGGTAATAAACATTTTTCTTCTTTGAGGCCGATTCATTGATTTCCCTTAAAAAATATGGATTCAATTATTTTTTTATCATTCAATCAACATTAATATTTCACAACATTTTTGTAAGAGGAAATTGTTGGAATACCTGGCCCATCCCAAGAAAAGTGGAATTGCTAGAGGGCTCAATTTATTAAGCTCTGAATTCGGGATGTATGGAATAACACAGTCAGGGCAGCATCTGTGAGGTTTAAAATCTTTCGGTCGAGGCATGAACAGAGGCACTTCCACTTTCTGTGAAACACACAACAACATTAACTCGTGTCATTAAGTTTCGATTACATTAAAAATATTGAAAAGTATAAAAATAAGAAATAAGCTTGAATCAATTACTTTAATGGAGCCTTGATAACCCATTGGTACATCTGAAGGAGTCCCGGTCTCTGAAGATTCTTGGTCATCGTTACTTTTATTATTACTTGAGCAAAACCTTCCTGAACCTCTATAGATCCACTCGGTTCTCTTATCATTTTCAAATTGAACCTTTGCTAAGGCACAGTCCAGTTCCACGACTCGGGCATTATACCAACTTCCTAAGAAAGAATGAAAAATAAATTTTAAAATACAATTTGTTCCTTAGTTTTTGTTGTAAAACAAATCTGATAATATCCTACATCTTACCATTCCATTCTACTGGAACCAACCAACCTTCCTTCAATGGAACCATTGGCCAGTCCGGATAACTTGTGACGTACTTTTTTATAAAATCATAGGAATTCGGGTGAACATCACTCCAAACTTTGTTCGACATTTGGCAAACCATGAAGACTTTCTCTGGATTTACATATTGTGCACTCCCATCGTCAAAGAAGATAAAGTACCTGCAAATGAAAAAGAGCTTGGGCTTACGACATGATGACTTTTGACTATTAACTATGGCTTTCGAAGCATACTCAACATATGACATTTAATATGTCGCTTTTGAATATTTATACCTATCCTTGGTAATCGGCTTCGGACGTTCTGCAACAATCCCTGAGTAGAAATGCTCAACCTTGCCTCCTTTACGCGCCGAATTTGACTCCCTCCGGAACTCCGCAATGACTCTGATTCCCACCGAAATGGTGAATGGACATGGAAAACTATACGCCATCTCCTTCATCGTCAGTTGTCGCACAAACCGAACGGCACCTTCCTTCATAACACCTCGGGGCTCCACTGGATTTCCTTTCCGGCTGGTTGGCTCATACTGAACGACGTATTCATTATGGAACTTTGGCTGTGAATGTGAATGAATTAAAATTTAAAGAACGTCAAGTCAACTATGCATTGGCAATAGAGTAATTATGTATACATATATGCATGCGGTGACGATATTTTAACCACTACCTCGCCATCCTCTCTTTGAAAATTTTCCGTCCGCTTGACCTTCATCACTTCTGCTTGAAGCCAGAATGTCAAAAGGCTCTTGTTCATGGCGTAAATGATCTGACCTTCTTTAGGATAGGGTCTGTGTATAACTGGTGGTATCGGTAGGAGAGGAGCTCGTCCCCCCGAAGGAGCTGAAGTCGAAGGCTGCGACATTTCAGAACCCCCATCCAACACGGAAAAGTTGCTCTCTTTCTTGTCTTTAAACTGTCACTCACTGGAATCAAATTAATTGATTGTTAATGCTAAACTTTTGATTTTTAAAATTAAACTAAAAATTCAGTTGAGCAACTACTAATGAATCGTACCCAGAATCAATGCTTCTGATTGTTGGTTACGCACAAAAGTGCTTTGATAAAATAGAATGTATTAAAATAATGCTTGGTGCTTGTTGTTTCCTCGTCAAACAACTTCAGACGAATCCGAATGAATTACTTTTAAGAATTGCATCACTGCCATTTTTCTCTCTTTGGCTTTTCTAACGTACGTATGTGAGGTAACATGTCTACTCAGTTCATGTTTGCCATAAAGTGCAGAAATTACCGCTTGATTTAAATAACATCAGATGTTTTTGCGTGCAGCTGCTCGTTCAGAGTTTTACGATATTGCGTACTTTTTTTGGTAAAGATTTTTCGCTATTGATCGTTTAATGATTTTACTGTTGAAGGAGGTCACCAGCCTTTAAAGAAGAAAGTCAAGTTGAAATGTCAGAAGGCGAAGTGAAAGTTGAGACAGGAGAAGGTGTAGTTAAAGTAGAATTAAGAAAAGATCCAGAAGCGGAAATTGAGTTACAAGAAGGAGCAGTAAAAGTGGTGCCAAGAAACGGCCAGTCAAGTGTGGAGCTAGGTAACGGTCATGTGAAAGTGGAACAAGAAGCAGGTAAAGAAGATGAACTTGCGTATGGAAGAGATTATGAAGGACCGCTTGACCTGAGCAGGATCAACGCCACCACAGATGGAAATGGAAAGACACCACATTCGGACAAGTTTAACCCTCGGTACGGCTAGCATAATCATTATTCGTTTTCATTTTTCATGGACAAAACATTTTTCTTGAATTCAAAACTCAAACATGTACAATGTAATAAATAGGTAATTAATTTAGTTTTGATTTAATTTCTTTGTTTGGTGGCAGAGACTGGGCCAGTTACGTCGAGGAGGCAAGAAGGCTAAGGCATGCGGCTAATGGCGAAGGAATCGTGATGACAAAAAAAGCGATCTTGAACTTGAATGCAGCCATGTTTTTCGTTTTGACAGGGATGGCATTGGAGAGAGACCCTTCTGCTTTAAATGACGTTATCGCCATGTACCAGGAGACTTTGAATCATATTGCGGATGTTGGATATGGATTCGGAAATGAATTGTCGCCACTTGAAGCCAAAATTATAGTTCTTGCGTAAGTTAACATATTTTAATGTGGATTTGTATTCGAATTCCAAATAGTATCTTGGTATATACAATATTTATGTAGTTTTGAAAATGATTCTGATAACTTTGACTTTCCCTTTTTATTTGTTTGTAGACTGCGTTGCCAAGCGGTGCTGCGTTCAAAGTTGTTCCATATCAAAATGTGTGGGGTGAAGGAAAGAGTTTGGTGGATGCATAATCATTTCCAACTTTATCCTCAACCCGTGTTAGTACCCAGTTGTCATGTTCCTTCTGACGAGTCTGATTGCATTCCTCCTCCACCGGTTGAAAACGCATTGGTTCCTGTCACCTTATTTTGGGATTTGCAACATATGGTCAATATCAACATTGAGCTTGCTAGTCACAGTGGGGCCAAAAGATTGAAAAAACGGCTATTTTAACGTACAGCATTGATTATGGTGTCATTCGAACCGTAATGGCTTAAGGAATCCATTGCTGGGCGTTGTTTGAAATTTTGACCTGTGACCTTGACCTCAGTTGACCTTATTTGACATTTTATGTTTCTTAACATCAAATCATAAAACAAATTTGATAGGAAGAAAGCCCTTAAAAAGTTATATATACTTACACAGTTTCAGCCTGATCGGTCAATAGGGGCCTGAGTACTGGCCCCTTTAATTTTGAAAAACGGCCATTTTCGTCATTTTCGAAATTGATTTACAAAGCGAGTTTAACGAAGCCGCAGTTGGGACAACGCGCATTTGAAACTCCGTCTTCTGTAGTACATTCCCCATGCTTTGGTTTCTGGGGGTCAGGTGGAGATTCTGAGATAACTGATATTCTAAAACTACTTCCGGCAAATATTTCTTAATGGTAATTACAATGCATTTCATGAGGTGATAAGAGTATCAGTAAATGTCAGTTATCTCAGAATATCCACCTGACCTCCAGAAACCAAAGCATGGGGAATGTACTACAGAAGACGGAGTTTCAAATGAGCGTTGTCTCAGCTGCGGCTTCGTTAAACTCGCTTTGTAAATCAATTTCGAAAATGACGAAAATGGCCGTTTTTCAAAATTAAAGGGGCCAGTACTCAGGCCCCTATTGACCGATCAGGCTGAAACTGTGTAGGTATATATAACTTTTTAAGGGCTTTCTTCCTATAAAATTTGTTTTTTGATTTGATGTTAAGAAACATAAAATGTCAAATAAGGTCAAGGTCAAGGGTCAAAATTTAAAACAGCGCCCAGTAATGGATTCCTTAAGCCATTACGGTTCGAATGACACCCCAATCAATGCTCTAGCTTAAAATTTTTGTTATAGCCGGTCCTAGCTATAGAGCGGCCCCACTGTGCTAGTGCTCAAATCTTTTGGGAAAATGCAAACCAACTGGTCCAAAAAAATAACTTTGAAGGTAAGCAAGATCAGATCAGAACTCGTATGGTTGGTTATTAACCGGCACCCTTCAGTTTAGGGCAACCATGTCAATATGACTACTTTGTAGGCACAGTGAATACCCAAAAAGTAGGCATATTGCCTACCTTTTTAATGTAGATGGGTATTATGGTTATCTGAAAAAGTAGGCAAGGTGCCTATTTTACGGCTCATTTCTAAAATACTTTGAAATGGAATTAACTGAACCCACCATTAAAACGAGCGTTAAAAACTACATATATATGCATTTTGAGCCGTCATGAGCCGCATTTGTACGGAAGTTGTAAAAGAAAGTTTGTTGTATCAATACCTATCTACATATTTTTTTTTGTTTTTTTTTATATTTTTATATTTTTTTTGTATTTGGGTAGTCATATTAAATACAAAATAGTCACCCTGCCTACTTCCCAAAAAAAAATAATCAATATGACTACTTTGTAGGCACAGTGACTATGTATTCACTGTGCCTACAAAGTAGTCATATTGACATGGTTGCCCTACACTGCCCTTTGCAAAAGGGGGTAGGTTCTTATTTTCACAAATGGTGTCTGTCTGTCTGTCCGTGAGCACGATAGCGGCGACACGGTTGAAGATTTTCAAAAATTCTTTTTGGTAAACGATACCTTAGGTCAAGACCTTCCCTGGGAAGCGAGATGGGTCTTATCGGTTATTGATAACCAGGTCAAAGATAAGATCATATATGTGTAATAGCAAAGTATAAACTGTGATCTGTGATACATCAAAATGGTTCTATTTGCTGAGATGAATTCAGTCATGCTATTTTTAAAATTCTACGATGACCCCAGCGTGACCTACGAACGTTTAAATGTCGAAATGTCTTAATTTTTAATTATTCAAAATTTTCAAATTTAAGTTAAATTGCATAAGGGTGTCGGTTCTTTACGCCTGTTGTCGGGTTTATTGGTAGATACGGTTACGGAAATAATATTATTGCTAATATATGTTTGTTGTGTCCTCTTTTGCAGAATTTTTCCGACAGCTCGACAGTCAAGTTGGAACGCTAACGCTTCATAGTCCTCTAGTCGTTCTCGTGCAATACGTGAATGAGGCAGTGCAGATTTTGCAAGATGAACTGGAGAAAGAACGGGTTCATGAGCAGCAACTGAACGAGAAGAAGAAGAAACCACCGGGACCGGCGGCTCCGTCTAAGTTCAAGGGTAGAAAACGTCGGGCAAATTGAAAAAAAAATGATATAATGTTTTGTTAAATTGTTGGGCTTATTTATTTGACATCAATGTTAACACTAGATGTGTATTGCTTTATATTGCTGCAGACTGCAGGGCAATTTAGTCGCCAGTAGTTACAAGTTAGTAAGTTACCAAAGATTCTTGTAGTGCTGACACTTTAGTTTTGCGTGTAATTAATAAACGTAATGGAATTTGCAATTTTGCCGAAATTATTTAAAGATTTACATACCAACATTTGATATCATAAATAACGAAACCATCTCGTCATGCGCACATAAACACTTAATTTATGTAGTATAACATTATTGTACCGTTGGCGTATGGTCAGTGATAACTGATAACCTTAGCATATACCCGTAGCCTCAAAGCATGCCTAAAATTTGTCACTGCTATGTTGCTAGTTTGAATAAACCAATAATTATAATTGATGAGAAATGAGGCTACCAAGCGCGCCTTTATCAACCTCAACTCAACGTCAACATTCCCTAAATCGTATTTCTAGGAAGCGAAAAACTCACAGGAATGTAAAAAAAATACACGTAGACCAAAGCTCACCCATAAAGTCATCATCATTGAAAAAATTCCAAACCAAATAGACCAGGTATGGTCATGCTTCATGCTCGTGGTTCTCCGGTTTTGTTGCTAACGGCTAGCTTTAAACATTTAGTTGGTAAGCAGCTAATAGTTCGGGCCATCATGACAAATGGGATTTGGTCCTTTGTTCTTCAAGTGGGACGGATTTTTGCAGAAGGTGGAAAAAAGACAGTTAATTCTTGGAAGAACAGAGTCAGAATTGGGGATGTAGTGGAGAGGAAAAAAGCGTATGAAACAATTTTGCGAGTCATGCAAGCCCTTTTTGATATATCATGGGAAAGTATTTGTGATTGGGAGGTTAAGCCTTTTGGTTTTCCAAAAGGGGGTTAAAAGAGATACTGCTCGAGCTTTGTTGATGGTCAAAAAGTAAGTTTTACCTAATTGCTAGCTTGTAAAAAATATGTGCTATGTAAATATGCTTGCAAGTTTTTGAATAATACAAAACATCAAAACTGAGGCATAGCAATAATTTAAGAGGAATTTCTATGCATACACTCCATTATTTTTTCCCTTCATTTTAAGGCTAACAATAATAGCGTGTAGCCTTGTTCTTAATTTCAAGGTTTAATTCGAAGGCTTTGGAAGCATTGGTTTCTAATTCCGAATTAAATTGTTAGATACAAACAGCAACCCGTCACAGTTAGCTTTTCTTCGTCTATCTAGATTACCTGAATTTTTGTTAGCTAAAACACAATTCTCTTTTTGCCCCGTTCGTTATGAAATCATTCATTTAATTAACTACACAATGTTTAGCAATCGGTTATACAAAGCTATTCCAATAATCACGAAAATTCTTTCTTATTTCGGTACAGCGTCACTAAAATATGATGAGAAAAAGAAACAATTCGAAATTGATCCCAAAGTACAGTACCGAGTTGTTAGCAATCAAATACTGGCAATGTGCTGGGGATTAAGTGCAGCGTTTACAATATTCAAGTGCTACACGCTGGGCGACACCAATGGGTTTAATTTACTTTTGTCCTATTTATTCCACTTCGAGTTAAAAAGGCATTGACTGGTAACTTACCGTTACCGGGTCGCCGTTGCCAAAGGCAAAATTAGGAGAATGGTATGGATTCACCCCCCTTTCCCAAACCCAATTTCCCAATTTTGACGATGTTACTCTCAAAATTTCGAAATGGTTCTAAAGACAAATCATATCGTATTGACGAGACGATTCGAATGGTACCATCCGCTTCCCGATGGTCCAACTCCTTCCATGAGAAACATGAAAATCGACAGCAAAAAAATCATGCTCCATTGCATTTGCGGCTTCACCACGCAAAAGCTATTTATTTTTTTGCAGATTTCATCTTAAATAACGATGACCCATATTATAACGATCCGATTGATGCTTCTTGCGTCTTTCTGCGTTCAGTATTTTTTGTTAAAAACGAGAAACCAGTTAAGCAAAAATAATGACGGAGCTAAGGATCGATCCCGTGCAAAAAGGGATCATTTTCATCACTCTACGTTCATCGCCATAAGGACAAATATGTGTTACAGGCGCTATAAACTTAATCTATACTGAAATATTTTCACAAAAATTCGAAATCTCATATATATACGGTATTCATTTTTTCATGCGTAATGTATACCGTGTAGCATATCATTTGACAGCTAATCAAAAGAGAACTTCAATGGTACTGTGCGCACTTACCTTGGATGTTATTGTTAGGGTCAAAAGTCACGATGACCGGATGACCTTTCAGTTTTAATTTTAAGCCCTGAATTTTTAGTTCGTTAAACTTCTGAGTAACTAGGTTTTAATCAGTAACTATATTTTAATCAGACAAGGTCAAAGACGATAACTATTAATCTTTAACACTTAAAACAATCAAATAAACAAATTTTAGAAAAAAAAGAACCACTTCGAGATTAGTTCACTCAAAAGAATTAAATAAGTTTCTGGAGGATTTACATGATCGCCTTTATGAAAATTAGATAATTGCACACATTCACTTAAACTCTTTTATGATCTTGACCTTTACACTAGGTTAAGCTTAAGAAATATAAATTTGCAAATGTCAATCTCACAAACAAAAAACATTTCCTCGACAAACTCGAAGAGTGCCTAAAAATCAAAAGTATAACGACACGTTAATAACGTGATTTAAAACCCTGTTGTCAAATTCTGATTAGTTTCCAGCCGTTTTACTTAACACAGAACAATGGCACACGCGATTGTAAAAATGAATAGACTTTAACAATTCATGTGGGGATTAAAGTTAGTGCAAAGGTTTAACGTATTGAAGTAGAATCCAAACTAAAAATTCTTTGATGGTCTTGGACTGATTGGCCTTTAATAAAATGGTGTTTCATTAAGTATTCTTAGAACCTTTATTATCTGTACTTAGGCACTCTTCGAGTTTGTTGAGGAAATGTTTTTTTTGTGAGATTGACATTTGCAAATTTATATTTCTTAAGCTTAACCTAGTGTAAAGGTCAAGATCATAAAAGAGTTTAAGTGAATCTGGATTTCATATTTGACCTTGGAATGTACTATTGGAATTATACTTAAATGTTCTTCGAATGCACGATCTTAAATGACGTGTTATGTTAGAGTATGAAAACCAGACATTGTATGATGACTGATACTCAGAAACAATAAAGTTTATTCATTCATTCATTCATTCATTCATTCATTCAATGTGTGCAATTATCTAATTTTCATAAAGGCGATCATGTAAATCCTCCAGAAACTTATTTAATTCTTTTGAGTGAACTAATCTCGAAGTGGTTCTTTTTTTCTAAAATTTGTTTATTTGCTGGAATTCTAATATTGACAAGTCACGCCTTACTTACCTGGCGACACCATGAATTCTGTTGTTGTCTTAATGGACTACTTAATTACCTTTCGTATTTAAAAAGTAAACTTATAAAATACGTTTGGTATTTAATGGATTTTTTTAAAAAAAAATATACAATTTACCATTTTTAATTTCAGAAATCTACATGCCCACGTTGGATCCAAATACTAACAAATACATTTTTTGTGTGGACATTTTGCTTATCGGAATTGCTATGTTTTGGATCTTATCCGACGTGATCTTGACGGCTTATGTAATTTATGATGCCAGAGCGCTTCCTTTCCTTGGTCACCTTATACCAAATCATTTGTTTTACCTACCAATCAGAATATTGGTTATTTTATATCACACCCATGTAATTGCGGTGCTTCACTTAACTGGAATCATTCTTTGTGGATTTTTTGTAATATATGGCGTTTACGTTACACCGTTTCTTGTTAAAGAGCTTTGTCTTGGGAAACGTTCTTATTGGACAACGGATGCGTTGCGAACTCCAAAAAACCTACGTTTGATTTATCGTTTGCTTGCAGGTTTTGAACATAAATTTACTTTCGATGGCGGGCTTCTTTTTTCTGGTTGGCAATGCAGAGTTTATGTTGAGCTCAATTTATTCCCAGTTCGTGTTGATTCGTTATTGGAAAGAGCTGGAGCAACTGTCAATAGCACAGCTTTTTGTGTGGGCGGCAATGACACATTGCAACTGGCCGTTTGTATTAGAGGTTGGTAGATTTTTTGCAGATGGAAGCAAAAAGTCAATAAACTCTTGGAAAAACTATAAAGGCTGGGGCAGTAAAAGGGACGAGAAAAAATATATGATGAAATTTTGCAAGTCGTGCAAACCAATTGTGTTATGCTATGGTAAACAAATTGTTATTGGGAGGTCAAGTCTATTTGGTTATCAGAAGGGAATTATCAGAGGCACTGTTCGTGCACTGCTCATGACCAAATAATAAATAATTTCAATATGATTATAACCTAGTAAAAACTAGCAATTTAGGGTTAATATTACAAGCAAAAATAAATAAAATATCATATTTTCTTTCAAAACATAATACGCTGAAATTTCCTATGCGTATTCATAAAATCAATTTACAAAATTATTACTGCATAGTATGCAGTGCATACGCACATTATACAGCATTGTAATTTTAAAAGCAAAAATTATAAGCTTTCAGTTGCGTTCTAAATATCTTGCAGTTAAGCCTTGAACTTAGCCCCAAAGTTTCCAAGGCTTCACCTAATAAATTGAACAAATGAGTAGTTAAAAATGCCCTACTTTTGCAAGCTGTAATTTATGGTCTAGAAATATTCATAGTATCTTTTTACTTGAAGCGAGCCGATGTCATTCGTAATCAAAAGCTCGTTAGAAGACTACTTAAAATTTCTTTTCATCAGATTTACTTGATACAAGCTTAAACGTCAACTAATTTGGAAAGTTGAAACTTACAGTTTAGTTTTAAATCAAAGCAACCATGTTTAGCAATCGGTTATACAATATTGTTCCTGTTGTCACCAAAATTCTTAACCATTCTGGAACAGTGTCCTTAAAATATGACGAGAAGATGCGATTATTTGAAACAAATCCGAGCTCCCGGGCTCATGTTTTAGGGATTGATTTAATGGGTCTTTTTTGGGAAATAAGTACGATCTTTGCATCAATCAAATATTACAAGCTGGGAGATATCAACAAATTTAATTTACTGTTGGCATATTGGTTGGCTGGGATGGTGGCAGCTACCGCCCATTCTATTTTGACATGGAAAAACGATGAATTCTGTCGCTGTCTTAATGGATTATTTACATATCTTCCGTATTTACAAAGTAAGTTTGTAAAAATAGTAATTTACTTAATTAATTATAATAATTAATTTAAAAAATTAACTATGACCTTCTAGAAACCTACATGCCCAACTTCAATCCAAATAGGAGCAACTACGTTTTATTTGTTGACTTTGCACTGGTTGGTATGGTCTACGTTTGGCTCACTTCTGACTTGCTAATTACGGCGTATTTAATTTACGATCCGAGATCAATCATTTTTATTGGTCATTTAGTACCAAAGAATTTATTTTTCCTACCGATTCGACTGATAGTCATTTTGTTTCATTTATATTTAATCGTCGTGGCCCATTTATCTGGTATAATTCTTAGCGCTTTCTTCGTTATTTATGGGGCTTATATTACCCCAATTCTTCTTAAAGAGCTTCGTATAGGAAAACCTTTCTATTGGTCAATTGATGAGTTGCGAAAACCAACAAATCTAAGCTTGACTTACAGATGTTTACAAGTTTTGCACACAAATTTTCTATCAATGATGGAATTATTTTTTATGGTTGGTAATGCGCTGTTTATGATGTGTTCTATTTATTCTGATTTTGTTTTAATACGGTATTGGGAAGAGTTGGAGCCGTTGTCTATTGCGCAATTTCTGGTGTGGGGTGTAATGTCTTATGGTAATTGGTCAACGGTGCTGGAAGTTGGCAGGTTTTTTGCTGAAGGAAGTAAAAAGACATTGAATTCTTGGAAAAGAATCCCTAACTGCATAGCAAGGGAACGAAAACTAATGAAAAAAATTTGCAAATCCTGTAGACCCATTGTGTTTTGTTGTGGCAAAGAATTTGTTATTGGGAGATCAAGCCTTTTTATGTACCAGAGAGGAATCACAAGAGGAACTATGCGTGCATTATTGATGACAAAATAGACAAAAAATTTGTACATAAAATCTATTCATTTTTTTACAAAATGAAATGTATTGTTTACATGTCCTTGCTAATATATTACCAGCATTTCAGTTTGTAAAAAATGTGTGATGGAATGTAGGAAGTTAATTAAAGTATTGACCTTAACCTTCAGTTTGCACGAGTGCCTAAATTATACCTTTCAAAGCAGAGGCTAAAACTAAATTCTAAATATCGTTTTTCTATCATCAGTGACTCTGACATAGATAGCGAAAGATGAATAGATATAATTTGCGAACTGACTTCTTTGCATCTACTTCATCAAAAATCATGAAACTCATAATTTAATATTCACTTCTAAATGCTGACAAACATAATTTAAATGACGACAACACCAAACTCTGAATTAAGCTATATTCTGCTCAAGTTATTCAAAGTTTTGGAAGGAGGTGGGAACTTTCTTCAAGACTGACGGCTGACTCATAGTTCTACCTCCCTCCTTCTACTTTCCTTTTCATCTTCCGAGGGGACCTTGTTTAAGGTCAAACATAATAAAAAGATAATGCATCCGGGAACTGTTAGCGTGAATTGTATTAAGGACTTCGTATTAGTTAAATGGGCTGATTTAAAACTAGTTAATTTTAAAGATAATTTGAATAAAAATGCATTAAAAATTAGAAAAATTGAGTTTTACAAACATAATTATAATTACCCTACATTGCATTAGTGTCAAATCAATGGATTCGGAAACATATACACAATCACAATGTAAGAGAAAGCGAACAAAGGAGTCCAATTTTTCTCAAAACAAGCCAATATAAAAGAGCAGTAAATTTAAACTTACGACATGACAGCACAGGTTCGTCCATGCAAGAGTCGTGAGTAGTAGAAAGAGCAACACGGTCTATTCGTAGTTCGTCACGTCAAGTTCTTGTTTGGATTAGATCGAGGATCGGACGGACAAGTAGTAGTAGCCCACCAATAAACCAACTTTAATTTTTCTTATCGATAGTTAATTTTATACATAATTAAATTAACAATTGCTCTTGTGACCAACAGTCTGTTTTATTATTTATTAGTGTGTTTTAACCATTTTATACAAAATTATTAGGAATTTCAATTCCGCAATGGATAAGCAGTACCAGGAACCCGTTCCAGGCCCTTCCTGTGACATGGCCGTGACCTTATATCGACCTCAAAATCAACCTGATGACGCTGACTCCAACTACAACAATAAGTATCAGAGCACCGTTGGCCAGTACGGGGTGAAGTTACTCCCCGAGGACATTGACGAGGATGGTGATATCAATCCGTGCACGTTCGAGGTGGGAGAAGCTGATGTGACGCCAACTTCGGATTATTTTGAGTACCACGAGTTCAACAGACTTCAAGTTTTGCTTTTTCAAGTTCAAAAACACTTGAACGCCCAGAAACTGATTGCGAAGAAAGGTGAAGAAAGAAAGTCGGAACAGACACCATCTACTGACGTTCCAACTCTTGAATTCTTGCAAAGTATGTTTAGGAAGATGTATGGAGACGTTGATTTTGAATCCCCCCAAATGAAGGCAATTCTAGAATCTATCAAGGAAACTTTGATGGAGCAGGCTTCCATGGGACTTGATGAACTTAAGATAATGCTGTTAGACGAAGACATTGCGGTTGACTTGATAGTTGCAGAGAACCAATTGACTGAGTTGATCCTACAGAAATTTGATGATGAGAAGAGATTCATGTACACCACGTTTAACCCTCGTCAAGCCAAAGGAGAATGGTTTGTTTTGCCAAGAAAACATCCCGGAATCGTTCGAGAACGAAATTTTGAGGAACTTCCCCCAAGAAAAAAGTCAGTGGCAAAGTTACATAATCTACGGGAGGAAGATAAGCCCTCTGGATCTGGACCTCTTCCTAACCTCCACCTTTATGACCCAAAATTCGAATTCTGTTTCACCTTTCCCCATCGGATATTCTCGCGTGATTATGAAGAGTGGGAAGTCTACAAGGATATCAATAGAATCGTGTCCAATCAGATTCTCACCCACCTCAACAAGTTTCCTTTTGGAATATCTGTGATGGCCTTTTGGGAATCTTATTTTGAGAACTACAAGAATCGACCAAGCGTTAATTACTTAACATTAACGGGTATCCTGCATCAATTCCCTGAGGAAATTTGGTTTGCTAAAGACTCGAATGAACATCCTGAGCATCATCTTCCTGACCTCGTATTCCCAGGATTCTTGAAGAACGTCGTGGACCCAGACACCATCCTGAAAAGGATTTGGCATGGAGTCTACTGCATTTTAGGGATGAAAAACTTCATTTTATCTGATGACCTGTGGACCCTCTTACAATTGATGTACTCCATCAAGTTCCATCCGAGAGATTGGGGATTCGAGAACAGCGATTCGTTTGTTCGTTTTTGCAACAAAAGGTTTGGAAGTGTTGCTGTGGGAGTACATAGAGTGCTTTGTACGACGGATGAAAAAGTTAATCAATTTGATTACCTGTTGATTGAATCCAAATACTGGAGACGTCATGTTGAAGAATTACATGGGGTTCAGGATGTCAACCCTTCCATTCTAAGACCGGTTCCGAAGGATTTCTTGGGCCAGTCGGATGTGATTGATTCCATATCGAATCATTGCAGTTTGACGGAAAATCTTGTATGCAGCTGGAAATGTATGACAGATCCCTTCAACATTTTTTTGGTAATGCGGTCTTTCAGGCAACGACTGAATGAATTTATGGATGCGTTACAGTAAGTTGAATTGAAATACCCATTAATCTCATCATTTTAAAATTTAATTAAATCTACAATGACAACCCTTCAAATGAATTTGGAAAATGAAAGTTCTTTGTTCGGTTACACTATTTCAGGGTAGACCCAGAAATCACTAGCGTTGTTTCTAGGAATCCCCCGGATATTGACATGGTTGCGATTGGAATGTATGTACTGGCGTTTGTGAAGGGGCTGGACATTGATCGGTGTAAAGATTGGCATCGGGTAAAAGTCCTCCGTCGTGGAACAGGAAAGTCAGGATCAGGACTCGTTTATTTTGTATGAGATGCTTATCAAAAACGTTTCTGTTTACGTTCATGCATAACGCATAACATGCAACAAAGAGTATTTCTGTAGGTTTATAATTTCTTTGACGTAGGTGTACTCAATTGACTACGGATTTCACTCCCACGTTTCTCATGATAACATACGTTTATTACCCAGAGGAAAATTCTCAGAGGAGCTGGCGTTCGCCATTCCGGTGAGACTCAAGTTGGAGCATCCTAACAGGAAAGAGAAGTTTGGAAGGAAGAAGCTGGCTACAAGAATCCTTTCTCATATTATTGACAAAGACAAAAGTGCTTTGTTGGTTCAACTAAACAACGGAAGGTTTCACGAGACTTTGGTGGGTAGAATAAATATTAATATGCTCATGGTTTTAATTTTAATAATATGATGATACCAGACACACCAACATTTCCATTCTGTTTCTTTTTAACAGGGTTGCATGAAATGGAAGGTAACGTGCTATTTGGTAAAACCATATCCAGTTATTGAGTTCCAAAATCCTGAGGACCTCGCTGTATTGTTTGCAAGGGAGTACGAAGAGTTCTTAACCAAACAGGCAGAGCAAAATCTGAAAGGGATTGGAGCTGAAGCTGAAACGAAGGTGTCCACCTCGGAGCGAAATTCTGTTACGGATGAGGCTCAAGCTGAAACAAAGGAGTCCAAAGATGCTGATACTGATGAGGTTCACAAGGTTGCTGAACAACTCGGTGCTGGGTTGGTAATTGTTCCTGAGGAAGATGTTGATGACTCAAGCGATTCTGACAACAGCCTTTTGAATCTTTATTCTGCTGGTGCACAAGCTGAGCGTCGAGTTGTTGATGTGGAAGAGGACGATTGAGGGGTCATCACATGAATACTCATAAGGGTCTGAATTATTTTCTTAGTTTAACTGTTTCGTTTTCGTTGACAACTCAAATTAATTTAGTGAAAGTTAGTAGGTATTAGGTTCCGCGTATTGCTCACTGTTCCGTATTTGTTATTAGATTGTAATTGTAATTATTTGAATAGGTGAATTATTATTTATTGTTTGAGTTTGAATGTATCTCTTTTAGCTTTAGGATGAGGGTATAGATATTTACAAATGAAGTTGTTGAAGGGAAATGTTTATGATTTATTAAAATGGGAAATGTTAAGGTGTAATAAAGTAAATGAAAAAGGTAGCGATAATTGTTTATTATTTTTGGGGAAAAAATGATTTTATTTTAAAATGGAAAACATCATGTACACTTCATGCATACGTCATAGTTTATAACTGGAAAAGTATTCCCTTAAAGATTACTACCTAAATACTAGATCTGGTACAAGGTACAAATCGGGTTGAGTATGTGACCACTCACTCAAATGTTAATATTAAGTAAATTATCTGAGCATCGGGGTTTATAAATACAACGTGACTGGTCTTGGAAAGGAAGGGGAAGCAGGAGGAAAAACTTTCAGTGCCTTCGTTTCAGTAATTGCAAAAGGGATTAGTATGACAGTACAAGCTGCCATCAATGCTGTTTTGATTTCCAAAACATGGCAATGATAGGAGTGATGGTGGGATGATTGAGCATTATAATTAGTAGTTATTATTGTTTTAAACTTATTTTGGCGAAGAATTAAAAACCCATCGGGAGCTGCTCGTTGGAATAAACATTTTTTTATTCATCGACCACGCACTCACTCTGCATTATCATACGTTTTTTACATCATATGCACTTGCCTGGGAAACTCGAAATATCAATTTTATTATTAAAACCTGAACTACAAAGGATTTGGTGTTGCTTCGGTTAGTTTGGTAAGAAAGATTACCCATGGGACAGGTAATATAACCGCATGATAAATTCTGTGAATTTTATTTTTGGAACGTTTCTAGAAACGTTACTTCCTAGTTATCTCATTATTTGGGTCAGAAGGGTAACTAATAGTCATTGGTGGTAGCTACTTAATGTCCTTGGCATTGGCATTTAACCTTGACCTGAGAGGTTGAACTAGGGGTCAGGGGAATGAGAGATGACCTGGACTATGACATTTTAAATTTTTACTACGTCATACGTACGTCACCTTCTATCTATACATAATATTTCTACTAAAGGTTAAATAAAAATGGGACCCTAAATTTCCTTAAACCGATATTTCATAGAATTGTTAAAAGTAATTAAAGGAATCATCAAAACCTTAAAGGTAAAATATGTATGTCTCACACGTCCAAGCACTCTATTACGCTGAGCTAATTAAATGGATGATTATAGATCTCCAAGGATGACTCTGTGAAAGAGCAACGTAAACGTACTATATAATTATATGTAATGTTTCCTTCTTATGCAACGCAACGTCATGCTTTGAGTAGAGGCTTAATACTAAAATGCTTTAATTGTTGGTAATATTCACATTGCACAACTTTCCTATATAGTTCCTGCGATTTCTGAAACACTTCTGGGAGTTTTGAACAATGAGTTATTAGCAGAAACTAAAAATATTATAAATAATATTCAATAACGATGTTTATGTTTTTATGATCATATTGTCCTTCCTTGCAAGTGTGTCCAATCTGACTGCAGCATGGACTGGAGCTCAAAACGTCGTCATCATCATCATCATCAGAATACCACTAGCCTGCATGTCCGTTCTTTTTGGGCAATTGGATTCCCAGACGAAGGTGACACATTTATGAAGGCGATGAGTGCTAGAAGAATGAGATGGCAGGAGACGGAGAGTGCCTTCATCCCTTCTTCAAAATCAAATTTTTGCTTCAAATAAAAAACGTTTTATACTAACTCAATGATGAATGAGTATCAATAATTGAAAGTTTAGTTTAATTGGAAGAAACTGGTACAAAAACTTACAGTTAAGAGCTGCAGAAACCTGCACAATTAAATTCACCTCATGAACTTGTAATTTCAAAATGGAATGAAACGACTTCCACTTCCCATTCTATGGTTTAGTTTCATACCACGTTGTCATCTTCTTCAGTTTATTTCTTATCTAATATCGTGATAAAGTATTCCTAACATGAGTTTCCTTGACCAAAAAACCTTTGGGGCAATAGAGGGTTATCCGCAGACCTTATGCAAATTAGCAAACATCCATTAGTCCAAGGGCAAGTGTCTTGCACATATTTATTTGCAAGAAAGCAACGTACATATTTCGTTATGCATTTAAATGCATTTTAGAGAAAGATTCTCAGCAGCAGGTGGCAGGGTATATAAAAGGCAACAACTTGACTTGTCTTTCATTCGCTCTGCAGCTTTCGTAAGAGGTAGAACAGCCTTTTTTTTTGTATTACTGCTGTATTTTCGTTTTCAAAAATTCCAAAGTATCTTGGGAATATTTCCAGAAAGTTTTCAAAGTCTGAGAGTTTACACACGTTTCCTAAAAATTATATAGTTGGCGTTTTGCAATCGCATTTGTTCCCGAATACTCCGTGTGAGTTAACTTCGTTTCTTTTTTAAACAAAAGTTTCTTAGAAATTTTAGAGAAGCGTTTCTGGCCTATTTTTAATTTCCGGATTTGTTTTAATTTTTATTTCAGAATCATGATGAACATGGACGAACGAGACCTTCTGTCCTGTGACTTGGAGGAGTTGGATGACCGCTTCTTGAATTTGTTAGACTTCAAGAAGATGCAGTGCAAAAGTGTTACTGATGACGGAAGCGACTGCACCGGCTCCACGCCCAACAATCCTCCAGAGTACAAACGGGGACAGGAAGTTCCATCTCAGAAGGACGATGTTGAAGGAGAACAGGAAGTGGAGGATGTTGCTGGGGCGCTCGAAAATCTTGATTTGATGGATCCATCCTTGCTAGTCGCTCTACCGGATCTAGAAGATATTAAGTTTAACTTAACTTGCGGCGCCTGTTACGAGTACTCCGGCCCACCTGAATTTTCTTGCTCCTTGGGTCACGTAATTTGCTCGGATTGCTATCACAAATTGGAGAACCAAACGTGTCCAACTGAACTCAATGACACGGACAACCCTGAGGATTCCAATACCTTCGACTGTGGCAGAAAGGTGACGGAAATCCCGGAGATTGTGAAGGCCGCGCCGTACTATCAACACTACTTGAAGGAAGCCACCTTCACTTGTGGCGCTTTTGGAATGGGATGCGACAAGATGGAGATGAAGGCGGATGAAATCGTCAAGCATGAATCGGAAGAATGCAAGTTTCGGTGAGTGCATATCAGCAAGAGATAACCCTATACGAATTCCTTTTTAATATAAAATTAATCATGAGTGTTTTTTTTGTTCTGCTTGTTTTTTCAGCACACTCCGTTTCTGTCAATTTAAGGCGATAGGATGCTCAGAACGTTTTACTACTTTTGGAGCCAACCTCACTCACTTGATTGAAGCTCATCAGATTCCTGTCTCGAAGGACGGAGAGGGTCACTTCCATGTTCCATATGACAGGGCAGGATTTGGGGAGAGCTGTTTTGAGGAGCACTTCGGAAGTAAGTGCATACCCAATCAATTATAAAGAAAATATTATAAAGTTTATCTGTTAAATAACCTGTGCATTTTTAATTTGTTTTTTAGTTATACCTGTGATCCGTGCGGTGGTAGTAGTAGCTTCAAAACTGGTTTGTGTCTTAGCCGTCAAGGAACTGGAGGAAGAAAACATGACACGCATTTGGGTGTCGTACTTTGGTCACTTGGAAAAGGGGGAAGATCTGGATGCCACTCTCTGCATGGCGTCGAGCACTGAAAATGACGAAGTGGGAGGACAAGTATGTAAGATATTTATTTGTTGGTATAATGTATTATGTGTTAAGTTTTAACCATAATCATGCTTTATAATTTTCTTTGACTTTTATGAGTTTTTCTTTTTGGTTTCCTATTTTAGTACGGTGTTGAAATCCATCTCCCTGTACTTCCAGCTATCACCACCATTTCGGATGTGGAATCTACCACGTGCTACATCGACGTGGAGAATGACTACCTGGACAAGGAAATGAGTGTGGAGCATGATGGAGAAAAGTGCTTGAATCTGATGCTCTCCATTGTAAAGACCAGCGCTGAAGCCGCCCCCTCCGAAGATGATGATAAAGAAGATGACGATGACGAGGGCAGTGACAACTCTACTGCTGCTGAAGCTGGTGCTGGAGAGATAGTTGAAACTGTGCAGGATAGTGAAGAGAGTTTGTCGGAATATGTTTAATTCCAGATTGTTTTTGTTTAGCTAACGCTGCCTTGTATTGAATTTATAGCGTTTTCATATTAATATTTACTCGTAGTTGTTAAATAATTAGAAGGTTGGGAGTATTCTCTCGTTTTTTGCTATTGTAAAAATGGTTTTGGGTCTAGTAAGTAAGTGGGAATATGAATTTAGTTGGCAATAGCTTGTTCACTTGTCATTTTGACTTTATGACATTTATTTGTTATGCTTGTGAAGATTAAATTTAATAAAGTATTTCAGTCAAATCTGCCTATTTCAATTTCATCTGTATTCATATTATATAAATAGCTATAAGAATAAATTAATTAATTCATTCATAAAGTCTACTACTAACTAGTTTTGTAAGCTCTCAATTTTATTGGAACTTTCTAAGGGTGCTGCACATTTTCTTGCAACTTATCTTCAAACACTATTATTGCAGGGCTATACATAGCGTAGCCGACAACCATATTCCCATATTTTCCTATTCCAAATCCTACGTTATTCGAGCCGTCCCAAACCATTTCTATTTCAGCAAAATTTGAGCTGCCATTTTGAGACTGTTTGCTGCTATGATTCAACTAAAATCACAAAAGAAAAGTATAACATCATACTTTCTAAATACAAGATTTGGTACAAATCGGGTTGTGTATGTAACCAGGAGACAGATAAACGGACGGACAAACTTACGATAAGTTTGTCTGTTCGTACCCACTATCCTGACCACATAGGAAATTTTGTTTGTAGGGAATTACTGAGGGTGATTTGGAGTGGAACACGAGGTCCACATAGTGAAAGAAGCTAAACAGGTATCACTGTACATTAAAACGGTTTTGCTACGTCTCTGGGCCTGCTTACCAGCAATTTACGTAGCTGAATAGGAAATCCAGCTATGTAATTATTTAACTGCATGGGGGCCTTTGATTGATGAACAATGTGCTGGATTTTCGTAATAATATTATGCGACTTAAATTATGTGCTATAGAGTTTTCACAGTGCCATATCTATATCTATAGTCTCACTAGGTGTACAGGTTATTTATTTTTGGATGAAAAACAAGGTGTGTTGAGTTATGAATCGATTTATGATTACCATTACATAAGTTGAAGAATGGGAAATTGAGATTGGAGATACTGACTTAATGTATTTCGACCCGTTTTACCAAGCCTTTGTTTTATCCCCATTAAGTAAATTCTCAAAATGTATTCTTTGGTAAAGTCAGTCAGTGCTCAGACCCCAAATTTAGGGTCCTAACAATTACTTCAAAAAATCATCAGTTCATTTTCCCACACAATTACAAATAACAATGACAGAATGAAGTTTTGCAATGATGCTAAGGAAGTATTTTTTCCAGATACGTGAAGTTATGTTCAATTAAGTTTTTGCATAGATTCATCTTAATATGGAATGGAGTGGTTATAATAAAGTATAAATATTTTCTTCAGAGATTATTGTACGATTTCAAGGTTTAGAAGGTATTTGTTTTCAAAACATTTTCCATAACATGTTGAAATGTCTTTTGATGACAGCACCAAACCTAAACTTCGTTCGACGCAATAATCTTCTAAAGAAATAAACTTGTCTTGACTTCAGTTCAATTCGTAATTCAAATGCGCAGTAATTATAATTTATAAATAAATGCTCGACTAATACAGCTAGCCGGAAAACAAATGAAACCGTTCCCATTTATTAGCACAGACAGCGTAGGCGTTACAATAAAGTAGCATTGATGTATTAAATGAAAGCAGTCTTGACATAATTTTCAGCCCCCATCAATCCATCATATAGTTCCTGTCACTCATAATCATTATTATCGGCATTTAGTTGTCATTTGGATTTGCGTCAGAAGTTGGATTAAAATGGTCTTTCATTTACCCATAACCGTATATTTGCCTCTTCATGATGAAAGATCCTTTTTAATTACGCCCATACTTACATATGTCAACAATGTTGGTAGTATAATATGGTAAGGAAATTAGATTCAGGCAGACAAAGGTAGTTCCTGTAGCATACGAATCTTGATTGGATTTTGGAAACTCCATCAAAAATGAATTTCCCTCTGAATTGTTTTTGATTACATTACCCATCTCCAACACCAAAGAGGAGGAACCATACGACGGAATTAAACTCGTAAAATGAAAACCAAACAAAAGAATGGAATCGAGTAGATTAATTAGATTTTAGAGTCTGTAAACATTTTAAGAAAACATTTTGTACTAAATAGCAAGAAATGTAAAGTGTTTTCACAGTATCTAACAAGTCCTTGCTCTAAATAGGACGAACTTAATTTTTTTCCGCGTAAAGATTAAACGCAACTATTAAAGGTTAAAGATGGTGTTAAAGTTAAGCCTCGACGTAATGAGACTTCAAATTGGTGTCGGAAAATATACTGGCTTGCTGCCCTTTGACTGGGATGAACAAACCAATAGCTTCATCGTGACTAGTTCCCGCTTTCGTATTCGCCAATGGAAAATATGCATGTTTGTATTTTTCTTTGTGTATATTTGCTCAAGCATCCGCCTTTTCTATCCAGTTTTCATTGGAAATGAATCTCCCTCTTTCCTACTTCTTAACATGTTCTTTGGTTCAATTCACGTGGCAACAATAATAGCGGTATTGGCAAATCTTGCCAGTGCCAAGACAATGGAGCAATTGTTCAAGAGCAACAAAGTATTTCAAAGGATTCAACTTGACGCAGGTAAGTAAACTTAAAGCGCTTCGCCTCAAATTTAATTAGATTTTTTTGAAAGGTAACACTGGAGTTCCAATGAAACTGGATTGACTGACACATTAAATCAACGGTGTTTCCTTTCGTGTTGAAAGAAATGAAATATTTGGGCTTTTCTATTATTATTTTCTTATTGCTAATAAAAGTTTTTCTCATATGAATTAGAAAATCGAAACAACTTCCGCCCCAAAATGCTGTCCGGTGAACTATGTTGCACAATGGCAATATTCACATGTTGTCTTCTGGATCCTATCGTATTTCCATTGGCCGTGTTCCTATTTCCATGTCACCAATTCTCTTCTAGCGTAATTGCCTACTTTAAACCCGAATCATGTTTCTCTCCTACTTTCCAATCCATTTCATTTGTTATTGAAGGCATTCTCCTATTTATTCCTATGATTCTTTGGGGGTTTCAAGTAATCCTGTTTGGGATAACAGTTCAGATGTGGAATGGTAAGTTGGAGGCTCTCAAGATGACTGCTAAAAGAGTGGGAAGTACAAGTACTCCGCGGGAACAATGGGGAACTATAATATTTTTTCGAAAATGTCAGGTATATACGTCCATCATCAATTCATTTTCTCAAAGATTTCTCCTTCCTGCCGTCCAAGTATTTGGGGCAGCATTTATCATAGCTGGGATGTACACTGTGATCATTTCAGAAGGGAAACTGCCCATGTTACTATACAGCTCACTGGTCATTTTTACACTTGTTTTAGCTTCATTCTGCTTTGTAGTACTGGATGTTTCAAGCAAGGGCTTTCTATATTCTAAGGCTTTTATGAAGTCTTTAAATAAATACCCGTTGCAAAGAAATGGTATGTTCAGAAGGTATATCAAATCTCTGCCATGCTTGAAACTGTATATGGGCCCTTTTCATGCGGTGGATAGAGGAAGGGCACCAGCATTACTAAAATTTTGTTTGCAACGGACAATGTTTCTTGTTTTCAAGTCGAGAGCTTCATTAATATCTCGATAAATAAGGTCATGACGTCATGACTGACAATCAATTTATTCTATAAATAAAATGTTCATATAATATATTTAATCAAAATATGTACGTGTTTGCTAAAGGTATCAATATAACCTGTATCGTATAAACGGAGTTGGATTCATTGTTTGCTGAATATCTATATAAAATACAAATTTAACTAGTATGTATGTAATGTGTGTTAAATCATCTATAAAATATCGTCGATCATATGTATATATAAAATACAAAGTTGTTTATTTCTTACAGTTCGAGTTACATATTGATATCCTGCACAATAAATAATTCATTGATTTTTGAAGGAATTGCCATACGTGGCGAATCAGCTTATCTGTTTATCTTTATGGACGCTCACTTGATTGGGTATTCCTTATTCGTTTAACCAATTTTGTGTGTTATTAATATTTTCCAAAACAATCTCATTCTGTAGATAATTACAGCTAAAATATATTAAATTATTAGGATGTCAAATCGTATCATATGATTATATTTAATGATTAGAAACTGATTGGACCCAACCAATGTGAAGTTCGGAAAAGCTAGACCTGTCCAATGCATGTAAATACATGTTTTGCATACACGTAATCTGACTAGCTAAACTTTATATGTGAACGTGTGGTAACAATAATTAGAGTCATTTTCGTCAATTTTGCCGTAATTAAGCAATGAAATTGCTTCTTAAGGATGAAAATTTGGTCATATTTGGGGGTTTGTAGAGCGTAAGGGAAGTTCGTAAGTGTCATAATTATGAGGGATGAAAATTTGGTCATTTATGGGGGTTTTTAGAGCGTAAGTGAAGTTCGTAAGTGTCATAATTTACAAGGCAATACATTCTCAAGTGTGAATGTTTCTTCGTATTTACATGAAACTCAGTATCTAGTGGTTATTTTTCATGGTGAATCAACTGGTAGTATTAGATTTTAAATTCGCAAAGTATTTCGAAAGTATACGCGCGAAAATTCAAAAAAATCAATCGATTTAGTTCAAACTCAGTATACTCAAGTTATTTTTCATGGCGAATCAACTGGTAATATTAGATTTTAAGTTCGCAAAGTATTTCAAAAGTATAAGCGCGAAAATTCAACAAATCAATCGATTTAAATGAAACTCAGTATCTAAAAGTTATTTTTCATGGTAAATCAAGGTAGCATCACTCGCAAATTTCATCGCTTGTGTATCTTCGTACACTTACGGTTTATTTAATAAAAAATTACATCGTGTTTTGGCACTATTTACTCAATCATTTGGAAGAGTAGCTGAAATTATTTATTGTACACTCAAAAATTAAATAATGATTGATTTTACGGCGGAACATTACAAAAAATGGTGAAAACCAAAAATGCTTAACTAGAAAGTATAACACATTAATGAAGTAAAAATTCGAAATTTCCTTTAGTAGTTTTCTTTGTTATCATACGTTTTTGCATTTTTAAACACAAATTAATATATATATATATATATATTGATGGTTTAGATCACATTTTTTGGACAACTCTAGAAGCAAAGTTCAATTTATTTCTGGTGGCAGTTAAATTAATAAATCGGAGATTGTGACAGCATAATTGCTTAGGAAGTTGAAGGTGACGACATTAATGCTTAAATTACCTACATACAGGTGTCTGATGTACAGTGAAGTACTTGAGGTTCAAATTTGTACACATTGCATGAAAATTTCTTGTTATGAAATTAATAGAATTTTTTCAATAATGAGTAAAGTATTTTAAATGAATATAAAATTAATTTAAGAATTATTAATATTTATACAAAGGAATAATTGACAAGTTTGCTTTTGACTTGATATTATTATTTTGTTCATGGGCCATTGCTGTAATTTTTCATCCAGAATTGTTACGGACAGGACTAGAATTTTAATCCAAAGCATATAAATTCGCAAATTGATCCCTGACTGATGACATTTACTTCAGAACTTCATAATACAGTTATCCAAAGAAGGATCACAGAGAACCTAAGCGATTATACTTAAAAGCTTTTGTTGCTACACGATAAAGGATGAACAGGGGCTACAAATATAATATTGTTTTTGAGAAAACACATTTCAAGCAAGAGATTCAGTTCCCGTTTCACAAATATATTGGACTTCTTGTAGCAAATATATTTTTCTTCTGAACCTCAATCAAATACATATCAATCGAGACTAACGATGGTTTTGAAACTAAGCCTAGATATAATGAGACTGCAAGCTCATATTGGGATACATTTTCGCCTTCTTCTTATCCATTGGAATTCAAATTCCACCAATTTCGCTTTTTCTACCAATCAAGTTCTTGGAAAACAATGGAAATTCTGTCTTTGCACACTTTCTGCTTACTACATTATATTAAGCAACTTCAGCTTTCATTTAGTTTTTAGTGGAAATGAGTCCCTCTCATTTTTTCTTCTCGACATAGTTTTTGCTGTAATCCATGGCTGCTCAGTGTTAATATTTTTTGGAAATTTTTTCTTTCACGACGAAATGTTTCAGCTAATCCAATGCAACCAAGTCTTGAACCAGTCACCTTTGCTCCACTTTGGAAATGCTCCGCGCCGATTGTCAGTTGAGTTCTGCTGCACAATACTCATAGCAATTATTTCTGTAGGGGTGCCACTCGTTTTCCCCCTGGTTTCATTTATTTTTCCATGTCGACAATTCTCCTCCCGATTAATTTCCATGTTGATTGGTTCCAGCACTTGCTCTTCTCCCATCTTCCAAGGAATTTCGTATGTCATTGGGTATTTTACTTTATTGATTCCATCCATTATCTTGGGATTTCAAGCTGTACTCTTTGGCGTGACAGTACAGCTATGGAACGATAACCTGAAGGCTCTTCTACTTACTTCTAAAAGACTTGGAAAAAATGCCAGCTACAAAAACAAATTGAAGCTTATTCGAGTCTACAGAAAATGTCAAGTTTACACTTCCTTTGTCAATGCCTTCTCTCAACTTTACTTTCTTCCTGTTTTACAGGTTTTTGTTGGATTAGTGGCGATTTCTGGACTTTACGCGATCATCATGTCGAAAGGAAATTTACCAGCGTTGTTGAACGCTTCTGCGGCAATGTATGTGGTGACGTCAACTTTATTTGTTTTTGTTGTGTTGGATGTGGCAAGTAGAGGAATGCTTTATTCCATGCGATTTGTCCAATGCATACGAAAATGGCAGTATGGAAGGAATGGAGAATTCAGAAGGTATATCAGGTCCTTACCTTCCGTGAAACTATACACAGGACCTTTTCATGTTGTGGATCGAGGAAGGGCACCTTCTTTCCTAAAATTTTGCTTGCAAAGAACTGTATTTTTAGTATTTAAATCTAGGGCAAAATAGACCCACTTTAGATTTTGTCATTTCATGTAAGTTTTCTGGCAATTTTGATGTGCTTGAGAATAAGGTAATTTAGTATAATTACGTTTAAAATTTTCCAACTACACGTTAATTTTTGGGTTTAGGTACATATGTACATAAAAACTTACGTACTATAAAATTTTATTTCAAATTAAAATAAATTCTGTTAAAATTTAAGGAACGCAGCTTAAACTACTACACCATTCGATTTAGAATTCTACTGGCCATATTCTTCGAACATTCTAGAGATATTCTTTGAGTTCCAAAACTAGTACTACCAGTTGATTCAGCAAGTCAAATAACCTTTACATAATGACAATGAGTTATACTCGTTAAACAAAAGTAATGCTAGCTTGTTAGCTATATGTTAACTATACATAGCAATGCCACGGACGGACAACTCACGGACCCACGCTCTCCCGATATCCTCCCATTCCCATAAACTAGCTACGCTGCGTTAATAATGTAATTTTAATTACTTACATATCTAGCTAGCATTCACGTTTGGTAAGGATAACATAATATTTTTGTTAAGGAAAGCCGCAATTTATTCTATCGCACAACAGCTTAAATTATATTTTCCTTCCAAAATGTAACATAATTAAAATTGGTTCGCTAGAACCGGAGACCTGATAAAAAACAACTTAATTAGTTATACCATCCACCAACACCAACTATATCTGTTATATAACATTCGTAAGTATATCATAAAATAAACCATAATATTTACATATTACGCTACCCATTGCTTCTCAAATTCATTCACCTCAATACTCAATATAAAAAATCTCTTAAATTTGCAGCCATTGAAACACGGTTCTTATTAAAAAACTCTTCAGAAAATTCATAAACAGGAAACCTCAAATCATTGATCATTATAGATTTAGATGGAAAACGAAATCCAATAAAGCTTAAAAACCTACAGAGGAAACCACGAATAAACCAAAATCAAATATTAGTATATCTATTCTCATAATGAAATGTAAGTAGGATATATAAATCAAGATTAGCTGCCAATTTTGTAGCAGTCCGAAATTACTGGCTAACATATTCAGTTCTTCTCAAGCATAAAAAATACAATGAAGGTAAGCCCTTTCTCAAGTGCCCTATTGTTGGGAACCTTGCTTTGTATTTTGTACTTTGACAACTGCACTGCAGTTTCTTGGGTCAATCCCCCAACTGATGTAGCTGCAAAAGTGTCCAAATCCCTTGCTTTTGCTAATCCCATACCAGAAAAAAGTAATGCAACACCTGCCATTCAGCAAGTCTTGTCACGTCAACGACGACAAGTCAGGCCTTGCCCAACTATTGCGTTGGTACGAATTTTGTCGATTTAAAAACATTATAGTTTCGTAACTGCATCCTAATTTTTTTTTTAAAAATTTCATTGCTTAATTTGTTTTGAATTTTTAGCCGCAAGGTCGGTGCATTAGTGACTGCCATTGTAACCGTAACCAATTCTGCAATCATCCGTTTAGTAACCGCGTTGGACAATGCCGTTATCGTTCCGGTTAGTTTGACAGAGGTGCTTTGATGTTATGGAATTAATACAAGTTTGATGAGCAACCAGCAACCGCTTTAATCCTTGAAGAAAGAAGAAATGATTTTTTTGACATTTTTCTTTTAAAAATTAACTCTTGTGATTGTTTTGAATAAATTTGGTCTAGTCGAAATAATATTGGTTTAGTCACACGCTTTATTTTAGAATGGCGAACGTTTTGCTTCCTTTCTTATGCAATATTGCATAGCATCAACATCCAAATAATATATTGGCAATTACATTCTAACTACCTGTTAATTATAGTGGGTAGAATCGAATTGATTTCACCCCATGAAATTGGCAGAGAATTAAACAACAATAATGGAAGCATAAACTTTGCACAAAGTCATACCAAAAGCGTTGTAGTTTTCGTGTTTGCACACTACAGCCTCCTACATACTTCATTTGCGTGGTTCAAAAGCTCCGTCAGCAGGTTTCTAATGGGTTTTTGTCATTTGTTTTATGAAATTGGAACTTATGAATTGCATTGGGAAGATAAATGTACCTCATTATCAGCAGAACTGTGTCATTATTATGCGTCAAAGTTTTAATTGCTATGTAAATATCGCCGGAAACGGAAACCACATTGATCTAAATTCAAAAAGTTGCTTTACAATATCAATATTCCATGATAATCTTAGTGAAAAGGAAGAATAAATTGTGAAATTTATTTCATTTCCAAACGAAAGATTTCGTAGCTGCACGGTTTTATAATGTCATCCAGTTCTATTCTAAGTGTCCTGTTACTGGGCACTCTAATTTGCATGTTCTGCAGTGCCGACTCAGTAGCAAAGTCGAATCTTGTAGCAAAGATTCCTAACCAAAAAACATTAACATTAAGTAACAACACAATTTTATTCCGCAAACGACGACAAGTTTGTGAAGTTATCGTAGATAAAGTAAGTGAAATTTTTATTGTTTATACATATTTCCAAAAACAATTCATTCTTGATATATTATACTGAACATTACTTTTTAAATACTAGGAGCTTCCAGGCAGTCGGTGCAGTAATGACTGTCATTGTCAAAGTCATCGATATTGCAGTTTATCCGGATGGTGTCATGATCGCTCTCGTATTGAACGACGAGTAATAGTGAAGCTTCCAAAAGGCACGAAACATCCGGCTCGTTGGAGCATTTAATTGCTTATATTGCTGTGTCATATTTTTTATATTTATCAAGTACTTTTATGTGTATAAAAGATTGTGTATAGTTAATATTGAGGATATTTTATATTAATTTTCGTAATGAATTTTTTATGGATATTCCGACTGTTATTATTAGCGATAAATAAATATATGTGATAAATTACAGTATTCAACTGTGTTGACCACAACGTCCCTCCTGGAAATCATTAGCTTATAATCAACATAAATAATAATATTGCATGTATTCAACACATGTTTATGTAATATTTGCCAGTTTTTACATAAATTTAATATTGAAATAAAAGTGCCAAACACAATTTACAGTACAACTTGCAAATATTCACACACAGGAAACTTTAAGTCAATTAGAACAGGATGAGCTAATTCCACTTCTCCTACAAAACAAGCCGCAAATTCTTGTATTTATTAAAACCTTTTATATCTGTATCACAATAATATTTTCATTTCCTTTGTGTTGTAAGAACAAACTTTGCTATTTTTTTCATAAAAGTTCAATAACATACAGTAATGTAAATGGTACAAAATTTGAAACCTCAGGACACGAATCTGCGCTAAATAAGAATTTTTGTTCAATGCACTGAGTCTATAACAATGATAGAATCGCTACTATTTAAAGGAAACAACGTAGTATATAAGCCGCAGCATAGCCTAAAATACATTTCAGTTCCAATTGGACGCTACGATATTCAACTATTTTGAAAACATAAACATCATTAGTCGCTCACTTCCTTTTTAAGTACCTCTTTGTTGGGCATTTTATTCTGTATGTTGTACATTAATAACTGCAATGCTGGCACGACAGTACAATGCACCAAACTACCGCCCACGGTCACCTTCGAGTTGATGCCCACTTTGGCACCGGAGCAACAACCAACTCCACCAACTTTGAATCTAAATCCAACTCTACCCCCTGACTAACTTACATCTCATTGCCCCGGAACCACCTCAATACATTAATTATTGCTGATAACTGATCATTCCTACTTAAAATTATCATTGTGGGAAGGATAAGTAGTTGTAAGTTGTCGAAAAGGCTAGGAGTTATCTTACGAGGGAACTACGGCAGTGGAAACCCTTCGATTTGGCTCAAATTTTTTCCACATGCTCATTTTAGTGAGTAATGAACGTGTGCAAAAGCATTTTTCACAATGGGTTGTTATTCTCGAAAAATTAATTTTTTAAAATTTTACACCTCCAAAATTTGAAATTGCTTATGGGAAATAACATGGGAAAAGTCATGCTAGAGAAGGGGGTACCGTTACCGTTTTTTTCAAAATCCGACTTTTTGGAAACAATGTATTTTTTACAAGCCGATGCACATATGAAGCATTTACGTGACACATAAAGCCAGAAATGTTGCCATTGCATGAGAGTTTATGAAAAAGGGCCATTTTTGAAAAACAGTAACAGTTCATTTTCAAGTCCAATTAAGTGAATATACTGACAAAAATTCCTTACATACCATATAGGTAGGTTTGAGTTTCTTCGATTAGATAAGGTAACATAAAATTATTTTTGAAAATTCAAAATTTGAATCATTTCACGAAAACGTAAGAAACATATATAATTGCATGTGCATACATGATTGAAAACTTCTTTTCACTTCATAATTATGAATAGAATTGAATTGAAGGAGAGTCAGACCTGAAAAATTGAATTGAAAGAAGTCCGTCCAATTCAAGCCCTTAATTGAATGAGAAATGATTTTTTGTGTATAACTTGCGGTAAGAGTTTAAGTAAAATTTTGTAATCCAACTTCTATCTAACCAGCTCAATATGAAGTTCCAGGAGTTTTATTTGTGCGTTTCAATAATTAAGACCCCTTTTTGCCCTTTTAGAATGCGAGTTTGCATCAAAATTTAAGGGAGTGCAAATTTGCACTTCTGGAGTGCATAAGTGCATGTCTAATTTAAGTGAAGTGCAAATTAGGATTCCAGGAGTGCAAATTTGCACCCTGATCCCTGACTGTCTGAATGTTGTCTCATTACCCTGCTGAAAAATTCTCAAGTTTCACCCACCTAGGAATCCAATTTGCTTTCATAACTTTCGTAGCTCTTCCACATAAGCATAAGTTATGGTAAATAAAAAATGGGCGTGCTATATGGTTTTCATATATACAGCGAATCTTCTCCAATACTGTTTTTTTCAAAAATGGCCCTTTTTCATAAACTCTCATGCAATGGCAACATTTCTGGCTTTATGTGTCACGTAAATGCTTCACATGTGCATCGGCTTGTAAAAAATACATTGTTTCCAAAAAGTCGGATTTTGAAAAAAACGGTAACGGTACCCCCTTCTCTAGCTTGACTTTTCCCATGTTATTTCCCATAAGCAATTTCAAATTTTGGAGGTGTAAAATCTTAAAAAATTAATTTTTCGAGAATAACAACCCATTGTGAAAAATGCTTTTGCACACGTTCATTACTCACTAAAATGAGCATGTGGAAAAAATTTGAGCCAAATCGAAGGGTTTCCACTGCCGTAGTTCCCTCGTTAGCGTATTTAATCACTAAGACCAGGTAGCTCAAGTTGTAGAGCATCCGACGCGTAATTGGAAGATGTGGTGTTCAATACCCACCTTGGTTACTTTACTTTTACCTAATTTCCATAATGTCCTTCCTTCATTACATTCCAGACCAGCGAGTAGCATTCAATTGATTCTTACTGAGTCAAAGCCCGTAATTAACATAAATATACATACTCCTCTTACAAGGGAATATAGAATGGTCCTCTACCGTTCTATAATCCCACATCATGTTGGGTTTTATGCCAAAATAATATATTCTAAAGTTAATTAAATAAACATGATTTTATATGGTCGATGATTGCTACTCACAAAACAGTAAAACAGTCATTATTTTTTCAGGCCATCCGCTTGCTTTTTACAAATTGCAGCATGTCATATATAATTACCGTGGTATACGTGGTATCTCATAAAGCAAAATGATTAATTTTTTTCCTGTTGCCATTTGGAATGAAAGTCAGTAATTAGATGAGAACACTTCATATCAGACTCATGAAACCACATGAACTAATTAAAAAAGTGTTTGTAAGAATCACAGGAAATTATCGCTAATTAATATTGAGCTGTCAATCCTTCTCACTGCCAAAACTCATATGTAAGCCACGGCAAAGTTAGAATCTGCTTCAGTTCCATAATTTGAAGTTTGTCGAGTTCACCTTTTCTCTCTAATCCACCTTCGTTATGAAAGCAAACAACTTTTTGAGCGTCCCATTTGTGGGCATCTTACTTTGTATGTTATGCATTGAAAGTTGTTCCACTCTATCTGTAGTTATACCACCACCACCACCAGCAATTGTGAATTCAAAACAATTTTTTACGAATTCGAAACTGATTGAGAAAAGCAATAAAATTCCACCACTGACGCAAACAATGTCAACCAGAAAGCGACGTCAGGCTGAACCTTGCACACGAATTGGATTTGTAAGAATGAAAACATATTCATTTAATTTTTTTACTATGAATTGTTGTTATAATTTATTTTTGTTTATGCTTTAATTATCAGATAAATCCCAATCAATGCATCCAGGATTGCCATTGCCGAGGTGCTGACCAGTATTGTGCTGTTAACAATTGGTGCTACCCACGTCGTCGAAATGGCAGAGGAATGTTTGGATTGTGGGATTAATTCATAAAACAACGATGGCTCAAAATTTTCATTTATCATTGAAAATTAGACATTGAAGCATATTATTACTAAAAATCTAAATTTTTTACAATTTTTCATATCATTAAGTTCTCACTACAATTTGTTAAATAAAACGACAGCCTGCCAAAAATAAATACAAAACAAAGATTATTGAACAATTTATTTATCATAAAGTAAAGGGGATCACATACAAAATTTAGTATTTATGAACCGGAAACCTCTGGTTAATGAAAACAGGATGACGCGGTATTGTTTCCTTGAGGATGCCACAAATCATTCATCTAATTAGGGAGTCTTACATCACAGCATTTTTAATGCCTTTTTCATGGATTGGATAAGAAGTCACAAATATAAATTATTTTTCCTTGTATATAAATAAAATGATAGTTTAAAAACTGGAAACCTCGGGTCAAGAACCTAACCTAAATGAAATATAATATGTTGAAAGTTAAAACCTCAGTTCAAGAACATAAACTCAATTTCATGAAAAACATAACTAAAAATGAGCGCAAACATGAGACCCCGCCCATCAAATTAGAGCGGAGGTGTGTATAAAAAGCTGAGTTGTAACAAGAAAACCGCATCAGTTTCATTTAGACACTAAAAATTTAAGCATCTCAATAAAAAATCAGAGTCATCATGGCGGTAAATTCTTTATTGAGTTCCATACTGATGGGAACTTTACTCTGCATTCTGTATCTTGAAAGCTGCAAAGCTGGAACGGCATTACATCCTGCTGCTGTTGCAGTATCGTCATCGTCACCGAAAATCTCTGTCAATACAAAAGATTATAAAAATACCATTCTGGTCACTAACCAACCAGCATCATCACGCAAACGGCGGCAAGCTTGCCCTACCATTGCATTAGTAAGAATTAATAATTACTCACAATTTTTTTAAAAAAATAACCAGATTCTTTAAATCAGGTTTTATTTCTAAATTATTAGGGGGAAGCTGAATGTACTCATGACTGCCATTGTCCTGGCAACAGACATTGCAGTGCGTGGAACTGGTGCCAGCCGGGTAAACGACGTGGTAGAGGTACAATGGGTTTATGGGATTGATTAAACTAACTGCAAAATAACGAACATGACTTTAATTTTTCCAAAATTGAAAATTTAATCCATTAATCGAAATTAAATTAAATTTTCGTTTGACATATTACAAGTAATTATCCCTTGGAAAGGAAAATATTTGAAAGTTTCTAATGGGTATGACCATGCAAATAAAAATCGCGCATAGCTAGAAAATTTTATTTATTGTTTCATTTTCTGCATTACATAATTACAATGAAGAATGATTCATAAAAACGTAAATACACAAAGTACATATTAAACCCTTTTGCCAAAATATTTATTCTATCGCGGCTAATTTTTTATATCAAGGTAGCATGATATACAGCAAAGCCCTTGTATGTAGAGCCTGCCTGGGGTAGTTCTTACTAGAATAATAGTCTCTGCTTTTCAACAGAGTCTGCAGTAAAGAAGCAAAAAATAGTTCTGAAGCTCATACTTTATATCTCAGCCGGAAACCTCAAGTCAATGCAAACAGGATGAGTTGTTTCCTTTACATACATATATATATCAACATCCCGCAAATATTCTTTCACATCTGCCCTCAAATTACAACTTCCGCTCGTCTTGAGGAAAACTTTAGAGGGAAATTAAATGAAAAAATTGAAAGCAATGAATTTAAAAGAAAATCTCAACCCAACAGTAAAAACACAAAATTTCACCTTCCAAATTGAAACATATACGAGTGTAAGAATCACGGAATATCATGAAATTGTCATCATTTTCCACTTCAGGCATCATCTCCTTAAATTTTAATTTTGATGATGCACAGTAAAATATTTCGCTTATAAAGACAAACACAGGAAACCTCCAACCATGGGCAAATTATTGAGAATTGAAAAAGCTTTACAAATGATTCACAGGAAACCCCAAAATAAAAGCACCATATTTTCACTGCAAATATTGTTTATATATAAATCATGAAGCAGTATGAATTTTTCAATACTTAAAAATCAAAGCCTCTCAAGTACTTTTCTTTTTAATTAGCTCTTGCGATGAACGTTAACCACTTTTTGAGTGCCTTTTTGCTAGGCACTTTACTTTGCATGATGCAAATTCAACACTCCAACGCTGACACTGGGGCAAAGGTTCCAGCAGCAGTTGCAATTGCTACAAAAAATGCTGATACCATGAACGTTACTAATAAAATAGTACCAGTCACCAAGAAAACTTTGACCCGCCGGCGAAGGCAGACTTGTCGCAGAATATCATTAGTAAGACTTTAAACATTTTTTATATCTTACATGATGCAGTTTAATTAATTTTATATCCATTAATCTTTAGCGGCCTGGTGAGTGCATTAGCAACTGTCATTGCGGTCCCGGATATTATTGCACCGTGGGATCAAATCAAAACCGTGTCGGACGGTGCCGCCCAAGAGTCCGTAATGGCAGATCGAATGGAGTTTATGGGATGTGGGACTAATTTGAATGCAAAATCCCGACGAGTGCTGATTCAGCCCATGATTTATAATATGTTTTACTTATTTGTTCAATTTATACTTTGTCATATTATATTATACAAATTTGGTCAACATATTAAATTATTTGTGCAAATAAAATTGACAATAATTGAAATTAAGAAGCACAATACGTATATCGCTTAATAACATAAAATCTTAGTTAAAATCAAATATGCATGCATTTTGATGAAGAATATTACGTGTAGTGTTGATAGTACGTAATTTGTTCACACATTTAACCAGCCTTTCCTGTTTCCTATCATTTGCCGGAAACCACACAAAATTTATGTAGCTGCCTTTAAAAGATATAAACTTTGGATGCCATTCCTTCCAATATAAAAAACGCAGATAATTCACACGTAATTCACGCAAACTTGTGACACCTTATTTTTTAAACTTTGCTGTCAAAACAGAAATTTGTACTTCACTTCGTACATTAGCGGACGAATGGTTTCTTATTTTTAGCTTTTTCCTGGTATCAGTTTTTAAACTGGTGAAAGTTTGTCGGTGTGGTTTAAACATAAATGCAGAATTTGAATTGTATCAACTCATGGTTCAAAACGGATACCACAACAGTTTTAGAAAACGGGATGGATGACATGATATATATTAAACGCATGAAATAAGTTTGGGTTTCAAGGAGTATAAAAGCCATTACCAAATGTTTAAAATATGACTAGTTCCTTTTTAAAATCATTTGCATTAAAAAAGTACACATGAAATTGATTTCACAATGAAACCAAGTGTTTTTCGTGTGTTATATGGTTAAGCGCAATAATTTGCGTTTTTTACTCCACCACGTCTCTAGCCAAGCCACCACCTGCAGCTGTTGCAGTTACAGAAATCCAATTTGTATCCAAAACCAATACAGAAAGAGTCCCTGATATTACGATACCAATCAAACTTGTACGAAGATCCATTGATTATGGTAATTATCAACGAGCAGAAGACAATGCATACGAAGGTGAGAATACCGAATACGGAGGTGAGAATGGAGAATACAATTATGCAGAGCAGGATGGCAATGATGATGATGATGATAACGGTGGTGGAGCTGGAGATATGGACAAGGATATTGATTATGCAGGTGAGTATCGAAAATGCATTGGTTAAAAACTATTTTTGATGACCTAATTAAAGAATGAGGAATATAATATCTCTTAAGCTGTAATGAGTGTTTTGCATCTTTCTTATAGCAGCAGAAGCAATATGGAAGAAATACGTAATGGAGCTTTTTGAATATGAGAGAAACAACAAAACCGGAAATTATCCATTATATCCATTTTAATGCTGTAAATAAACATCAAGAATAAATATTTCCACAAAAATAAATTTGTTAAAATATCATCAAATGATTTGCATGTGTTGTTTTATTTCGTTGTTTCATCGTCAATTTTATTTTAATTAATAGCCAAAAGGTCAAGGTATTGCAAACTGTCATTGTGGCAAAAAATAAATTTGCTAACAATCTAAAAAAGGTTTGGAAAATGCAGATCTAAAAAGCGTGGTTGCAGTGGTGTATATGTACCTTTTAACTAATAAAAATGCCACGAGGTCTTCAAAATTATGTCACCAAGCTCATCACTATGAAATCGTATGGAAATTTCAATAATTAAAACATGTCCGTGCAAGTCAATGTAATAATCTGAAATGTATTTTATTGTATTTTACTGCTAATAATGTTGGTTGGATATCATAATATCATTATACTTCATGCTTCTACATTATACTAGTTATGAATTTAGCTAAGCTCAAAACAAATTTTACATGAGCAATGAGCCGGAAACTTTAGTTTATTAATAACTAGATGGGCAAACAAAAGTTTATTTTACTCAGGAAACCACAATAAACTAATGTTTCGGACCAATGTCCTGTTTTGTATAATCTTTTAAGAAGCAATGTAAAACTTCGTTACTCGTGAAAAATGAATATTTCTCTTGCTCATTATGTTAGCTGATCTCCTTTTCTCATTTTGTATTCTAGTATTTAGATTCATTCTAATTCTCGATGTCCTCTCACTCTCAGCTAAAAATTGTATGTATGCTCTATATGAAGCCTAATTCACTTATCAATTAACAAATGTACCTACTTAAATTCACTATAAATATCCGAGCAGACCTCTGCTCGGGGCTTTCAGTCAAAATTCATGTGTATTGCGGCGAATTCTCTTCAGTTTACCATTGAATCTTCTCCTTTTTCCTTATCTCAATAAAGTCCGCAACGTATTCAAGTAAAGTAGTATTTACTTAAAGAAGAGCCAATGGTCGCGCAAACTCATGGTCTCCGATTTGGTTGAAAATTTGCAGGAATATTTATTTTGATGCGTAGATTACGAATCTGAAAGCAGTAACCGGTTGGAGCAATCGTGGCGCCCCCAGAGGGAAAAAACGGCGGGTTACCTTGGCAACCCGGTTACGATTGCTCCAACCGGTTACTGCTTTCAGATTCGTAATCTACGCATCAAAATAAATATTCCTGCAAATTTTCAGCCAAATCGGAGACCATGAGTTTGCGCGACGATTGGCTCTTCTTTAAGTAAATACTACTTTACACTAAAATCTCAACCACCTTGTGCACTTATATCATTCTTTTACCTCTGCATCCTCATAGTCTCATCATTAAATTTATAAAAGTAAAAATACCATTCACTTCTCACTTGACTAAAACTAAAACTAAACTTAAACTAAAATGAATTTCACTACCCAAAATTTCATTGTATGCGCCCTATTGCTAATCATACGCGTTCTCTCTACTTTGACGATTGCAAAAACCAACAATGCTCTAATCCGAAGACGGAGACGGGCTGAACCTTGTCCTGCAGTATAATTTATTGTACGAATCAAAATCTTTTAATTTGAAACATTTGACATGAATGTTTGAATAATATTAAGGACCCTGGCCATAAGTAATAGTGATAAACAAAATATCGAATATTTGCAGTGTAGCCGAATGGTGGCTATCGATTTAGGAGTAATATACAATAGTACGGAATGTGAGCTTATTACTTCAATGACAAGGAATTCAGTGCTACTGAAATTTTAAGAAAAAAGCTTCAAAGCTGATAACACGTTTGTTTATTCAGGCAAACGTAAGAACAAAATAAATTTGAGCTTTTCATTCCAAAGCAGGATGAATGCTTTCATATTTTTTATGTGTGATCTCAACACCATAAACAAATGGATTATGTGTCAGAACATTAGAAAGAAATTGTAATATAAAAGCAAATTAAGACCGCTAGCCAAACTTACCAACTTTTGTTGATGTGGCTTTATTAAATAATATGAGTTTTTGTCGTTCCTAAATTGACTGATGGGTTTGAAATATTTATGCATTAGCTTCATAGCTTTTGTGTTGAAGTAGAGAAGTCATTGGTTAAATTCGCTGAAGCGAATAGCTGAACGATTTGGTTTGTTGTTCAACCTGGAATCACTTCATATTCGCATATTTCTTGAAGTTCCTTTCATATTACAAAGTTTGATGGTCATTTAGGCATTGTGACTTCAGCAACCCTCACTGATAGTCTATCCATGCGTATCTGAAGTCTGATTAAATCTGAAACCTTATGGCAATAATTCCATGGAATTGCGAAAACGCCGAACCTGCTCTTGTCTACAATCCACGGAATAGCATGAAATATTTAATAGGGTTTGGTGGATATTTGAATGAATGAGCACGAAATATACGTGTTTATCTCGCCAGTGTTTTTAAAGTCCATAGAATATTTTATGATAAAACCTTCGAAACGTATCATACGCCTCAATCGAAATGATCTATTTTTTCGCTTTGACTCATGCCATGGTTTCTTAAAGTGCTTGCTTTTTCTACGTAACGTGTCCAAAGAAACTATATATATGTATACGTCTCTAAAAACGTGTATTGACGTATTGCCAGCATTACATATTTTTTCCAGCCATCATTGCTTTCGGTTTACCACAACTAAATTTGGTGGATCTGGAGGCAGGAGAAGCGTAATTTATAATGTATGTGTGGCATAACTAATAAATGAAAATTTTGTTTCCGTTCATTTAGTTCCGCTAAGGCTAAGCGGATCTCTCATAATAATATAATCTCTGATACCGTTTCGACAGGCAGGCGAAATTTTTGGTATTAATGTTGAGATATCACCAAACGATGATACTGTCGCTCAAAAACGGAATGATAACTTTCCATTGGAAAAACTTAGGGGGTCTTTATGAAATGTTGATTACATGGTTTACATGCCAGAATCAAAAACGCCATGGCATTGAAATTACTGTGTTTGCCTAGGTATTAGCGTCAGTCAACATCCAAACGTGGGGCTAAAAGGATTGCTATCATTAGGCAAAATATATATAACAATTATCATGTTGATTGGCACGGGAATCGCGAAGGAAATAGAACGCATTGTGCGTGTCTGTAGCAAACTAACTTTATTGAAGTTTGCGTATCCATATAGAATCGAAGAGACGGCGTCCAACTCAATCAGACCTTACATATTAAGACCAAACCCAAAATTTTGGAATCATTGGCAAATCCACATTTTTATTCTTTTCATTGGTTCGTTATCAGTAGGAGACAGAATAATTAGAAAGGGAAATACAATGACAACCTTTCAGAAAAATACAAGCATATTTGTTCTTGCTATGAATTCAATGGTTTCCCTTTTGATTTACCTTCATCAAAAATATTCGGAGGATGTTGCCCAATTGATCAACCAACTGATCAGTTTTGATATTCGTCATATTCAAATAAAGCAGGATGAGAAGGAATTAAAATTTTGGAAAAATAATTTGGAATGCCGCTTTGTTTTATTTACAAGCATACTCTTTAGGCTAAACTATTTAGCATTGAGTGTACTGTTTACACTGTCAATATTTCTCGCCCCAAAGGTTCCCTGGAATATTACTCCACCATTTCTGCGATTCTCGATGAAAGATGTATCAATTCCGTTGGAAATTGGTCGACAGATTTTCATCGTTTGGAGTAATTACGTTTGCTGGAGAACATTGCTGAATTTTGATATGTTGGCGTGCACATTGAATATTTTGATTGCGAACTTCTCCATGAAATATTTACTAATAGCTTTCCAGAGGTGAGTGATGACAAATTAAAAAAAATTATACTTTACAATTTAATGTTTCATTCTGTTTTTATAGGAACCTAACTCGGGTGTCAAACTCTGCTACCTCAACTAAAGCCGATGTACTAAACGCGGTGAAAGTCTACCGGGAAATTCAACTTATTTCGGGTCTCTTCAATGACACCCACAAAAAATCATTCATTCTTCTATTCATAGCGGGAACGTCTATGTGTGTTGTTGTGTGCTCTTATTGCCTCATTACACAATTTTCAAACATGGATTTGGCCGCCTTGGTAGCTTTCTCGATTTCATTGTTTATTCCAACTGTTGTCATTCTAATTTGCTTTCGATTCTCGGCTTGTGTTTTTGCGGAGTGCTCTACAACACTGGCTAAACATCAAGGAATGAGTACATTAGCTGCTTTGAAAAAGTCCACAACAACATTTGCATTGGCTAAAAGATATTGGAAATCATTTTCAGTCGTAAAGGTCAAGTTCTTTTCAGATAATTTCTTTGAAGGGGAAACTCCACTGATACTATATCAGTTCTCGATAGATACGGCTATCGATTTAATCTTAATTCGGAAGTAGCATAAAATTATCCTGATTCTAATTAAAAAAATATATTAATATTATACACATCATATTATGTACATTATACAATATAGTTGGAATCTGTTGGCACTTTTTATTTTGCTTCACTACACTACATCCTTCGCTCTTCTAGGAATACAAAACGGGAAATTTGTATTTCACATTATATTGAGTATGGTTAATAAAAACTGTGGAAAAAAATTAGTAATACGCTACAATAATTTTAATACCACGCAAAAAGGTTCACATTACTAATACTTAAAAAATTTCTCGATTGCGAGTATCAATTTAAATTAAATTATGGTATTTTCATCTGCTTTCTAGTGCTGAAAGTTTTTAACCTTCGTCATTGATTACGGTGGCTAAAACATGGTAGTTGAAGAAACACATATATTTATATAACGGGTTTCAAGTTTTAGCATGACCCAATTTTGTAAGGAAATTCTATATAATTAAAATAACAACTTTGTTTGGCCAAATATTGAATGTAAATATTAAATTGAAAATCTAAACTTTACTTTTGCGTGGGATGGAAACCTATGTTCAAACAATTTTCTGTCAAATTCAATCGTAAACGCAATCAGTAAGCTTTGCCAGTATTTTGTTAATTAGTTTCAACATTTGCGTGTGTGATATCTCAATCAAAAATAAATAAAGTCGTCAATTGACATTCTTAAATTGTTTTCTTCCGTGTTGGATGTTGTTTTTAACAAATAAGTGAGCTGTTTGACACAACTCTAAACTCTAACCATGCAACACATTGGCCACCACTAAGTTTTGTTTACTCATAAAAGAATAATTATCAGATTTGGCATAAAATGGTTCTGAAGCTAAGCCTTACCGCCATTAAAATCGACTTACAAATTGGGAATTTTATGCGTCTCTTGCCTTACATTTGGGATGACGCCAACAACAGTTTAGCTATTATAAAAAACAATTTCCGACGTCTACAGTGGACCATTTGTATGCATATATTTAAAATAATTTTTTCAATTTCTTGCGTTCGTCACATCTCCATTTTTGGGGAAAGTGAATCCTACTCGTTGTTATTACTCAACACATTCATCACTTCTATTCATGCCAGTGGAGTGTATGCCTGTTGGTCATGTGTGACATGTGAAAACTCAATATATCAATTGTTTTTGTATAACAAATCCTTTGTAGGGTTACTTCCCAAACATTTTAGTGAAAATTTGGGAAATCAGCGCCGAAAATTATCAGTGGAGAGAAGCTGTACCATACTATTTCTTATCTGCCTCATTGTAGTTCCTCCTGTGTTTCCCATTGTAGCATTTATATTTCCATGCCACCAGTTTTCGTCTCGTGTGATTGCCTCAGTTTATCCAAACTCTTGCTCTTCCATCCGGTTTCAAATGGTTTCTTATGTGATTGAGGCGTTATTATTGTATGTGGCCGGAATAATTGCCCTTTTCCAAGGAAAGCTTTTTGGCATCACCCTTCAAATCTGGAATGACAATCTTGAAGCACTAATGTTGGCTTCTAAAAACGTAACGAAAAAGTCTTTGGAAGAACAATGGAAGTTAATCCATTTATTTAGAAAATTTCAATTGTATACAGGAATTATTAACACATTTTCTCAAATGCACTTGCTCCCATTTGTGCAAACATGTGGGACAATGTTTATCATAACTGGATTGTACACAACTATCATGCAGGATAAATCGCTTCCCCTATTCCTATATTGCATTTCGACTGTGATCACGATTACTTTGGTTTTCCTAGTTTTCATTTTATTGGATGTGTCAAGCAAAGGACTACTTTATTCAAAAAGATTTTTAATGTCGCTTAATAGGTGGCCGTTGAGGAGAGATCCAGTTTTTAAACGATACATAAAATGTCTTCCCCCATTGAAACTTTATGTGGGTACTTTTCACGTGGTGGATAGGGGGAGAGCTCCTGCGATGCTAAGATTTTGCTTGCAAAGAACAGTATTTCTGGTAATGAAATCAAAACACGTTTATGTAGGAAGCTATAAGTATGAAAATGTCTAAACTGTGCAAATGATCCTTATACGTCGCGAGTCTGCATGTATTTTTGTATACGATGTTGTTTGCAAAAAAATTAGCCACGCAATGATGTGTAGGGGCAAAATTTTATATAATTTGTGTTTTGATTAATGTTGTATGAACCGTATCCAGTCACATTGGCTGGATACAGCATTGGCTAGATTATTCAAATTTTTAATTTCGAATGCAAAAGTGGCTACTTACCATAGTGGCTAGATTTTTTTTCATGCAAATACAAACTTGGCTAAATGCACATACAAGTTTGGCTAAATGCACATACAAGATTGGCTAGATGCACATACAAGTTTGGCTAGACATGATGAAAAGCGGAGGAGTTGGGCTGAGGTGATATTATCCATAGGTAATAGTAAAAAAAATGGTTTAAATCCACAACAATGGATATATGTATAAGATATGGATTAATATATCTTATCCTTAGGCATAAACATAAGGATAAAATTTAAATTCCTTAGTACACAAACAATTGCAATTAGGTATACAGCCCACTACAGCACATGATATTATTAAATTTATGTATTGCGAAATACGTATTGTTATTGTTATCCATTATTAATAGTTTGGACCAATGGATAGTAAGTGGGGTTATGTAAAGAATTGTTGGAACTCATACAACTCATATCATATCCTATACATGCCATACAACAGATTCAAAATTTTGCAGGCATGCATTCTAATATTCATTGCTTGAAATGTACTAATGTTGAGTTGTTATTTATTTATTGAAATCTGTATTATATTTATGGGTTTAAACATGGGACTCGCTATCTAGCCAAAGTGGTTTGATACCGAATTTTGAACTAGCCAAATTGGTTTCATGAAGAATTTTTATCTAGCCACTCTGGTTTTATACAGAATTTTTTTGTAGCCAAGTTTGCTTTACCGTCTAGCCAAGTTAGTGTGATTTTTTATTTTTGTACAACTTTGGCTACTTTTACAATCTAGCCAATGCTGCATCTAGCCAACCTGACTGGCAATCGTATGAACTATTAAAAGATATTTATGGAATAATTTAATGCTCAAGTAATTATCTATTATTTAGTAAGCGGATATAATATGCATTACTCATTTCGACACTTCATAGTACAAACATTAACAGGAAGTGAAATAACTAGGCTTATAACAACGAAGCCGTTATCGAAATCCGCCAGCTAACGATTAAATTTAGAAGGAAGCACAAAATGATAAAATTTATATCCTCTTAGTTTATGTTTACAACATTGTAACTCCTTGAAAATTGACGGCAGGAGAGGTCATTTTGATAATATTTTTAGTTTCTAGACACTAAAAGTATTACTGTAATTCCTCCTGAAACCTTGAACTACGATTACCAACTTGGGTATCAGAATCTGTTCAAACTTTTTTTTACAGATAACTTGCAATGCGATAAGTATATATTCGGAGTTCCAGATAATCAGTTCAAAATTTCAGGAGGCGTGTTACAAAAAGTTGTTTTTACTTTTATTATTGAAAATGGATTGAAAATACAAAAAATTACAATAAATGTAACAAAGCATTTAGACGCTGTTCATTATTAGTAAACGGTTATTGGATTTATTGTACGTAAGTTTTATATTACTCCTATTAGCATAGAGGTAACGTGAGAATTAACTTACTATTAAAACGAGAACAACTTCAGCATTCAAAACCACGTGCATGGAATATGTACAATGGCTCCAATTATGTAGTTGATAAAAAGTTGATAAAGTGATTATTTATTCTTTAATCATTTGGAATGCTCATTTTCCATAACTAGTTTCATTCCTAGAAACAGAGACCAAAGGAAAGCATTGTGGAGTAAATTAAAAAAACTTTTTCAACTACTCAGACATGGTCATGTAATTCAGTTTGACAACGATCAGTTTGAATCATGGGAATGCATGCAGCTTGAGTATGGTGGAGTTTTACAAGGCTAAATATTGCTCTGTGTATCGTGCAACGTGCAAGAGAAAATTTAGTAAACCACAAAGAAAATACGCATGTTTAGTGCATTACTTATTATTATAGTTTGATTATACACATGACATATGTAAAAGAAAAGTTCTCTAAACTAACATAAAATTGTCTGTCCTTAATAAGTTTTTTGTTGTCGTCGTTCAAATATATAATTGAAACAACCTGTACCGTTACCATAAAATAATATACATAGATCAATTTATTTAGGCAATTATTTTCTGTTCATAAATTCGCTAGAAAATTGTGGCAAAACTACTGTGTTATTGAAGTGCTGATAGGTGGATAATTAGAGATGCATTAAAACCATTTTTCAATGACAACTCAATTTCAAACTAAACTTCTTGAGAATTGCCATGTTTTTCAATTGTTCCAGTTTGGTTACTATGAAATATGGTACATGTGAGAAAAAAAATGTGCATAACCATGTTAGATTTCCTCTGGTTAACTTGGAATTTGGAATTATGTTGAACAAAATGATCTTGCTAAAAGTACATCTTCGAGCTTTCCTTGTTGAAGGGCTATGCTTAATATGTCTACATTGCTATTGCCATGGCAGAATAGAACTAAATAAAGATTTGCAAATATTTAGGAGTTGTGCTATACACCTGGTTACAACGCAGATAACGTCCGAAAAGGTAAAGCACATCAAATTTAACAATAAATCGAACTACTTTTTCTAATTAAATTTTCTTTCACAAATGCAGAGCCATTCGTATGTAGAACCTCTGGATATTCCAGCCGCATGCTCAGTTTACCAATACCAGAGTCATAATGATTCCTTGAATCCATTCGGTGTACGTTGCAATTCCCAGCGTTTGATTTTGACCCCAAGTCAGGGTTTCGTTTTCAACGCAACTGTTTCTCTCAAACTTAATTGCGAAGTACAAATTTTTATACCTCCTCTAAACTGTGCCTCTTTTCGTGTAAATGCGAGAGGATTTACAAAATGGATGTTTCTAGTTCCATATTCTTACTTTGATTTCTACGTCGGCTCACGAGTATCCCAAATTCCTGAAGAGTCATACAGATCCGGAAGATTTTTCATTTTTATGAGTCCACACAAATCAAATGTTTTCTCAGAATTTATGGTGGATTCCCCGTACTTGCTTGTGGATCATGAATGCCAAGGACGACATTGTAATCCATATAGTTCGCCGATGCAATATACAACCGTTTTTAGAACGAAATTATTTTTCGAATTAGCATCTATCGAAGCACATGGTGGAACATTTAGTAAAGAAACGGTTTGGCGCGTTAACTCAACACATTTTGTTTCTCACCCAAGCTCTCATAATTTGTATCACAATTTCCTCTCCATTTGTAAACATGAGTCAAGAGATCTGATTCGGTTTAAAAGATGCGGAGTCAGTATAGTTTTGGTTGCAAAATACTCAACCAAAAAATATTCCCTGAGCGACGTCCAAGTCATTGAAGATTTTGAAAATGCACTGCAGCCGTACCCAAAGCTTTGGGATAACACTGTGTGGAATCTAAAGTGTAAAAAATGTTATGGGAAAGATAAAAGTATTGAACAAATAATATTAGAGGCTGTATCACCAAATTCAACAGTACGAGCGGATGACGTCTTACTCGAAATGTTTTACCCTATCTTGGAAATCGTTGAAGAAAATGGGACGCCACCTCAGTTAATCCAACAAGAAAGCAAAGGATATCATTTTGTCACTTGTGCAAATCCAAATGGGGGACTAGTTTCCTTTACGATCGAGGAACGTTCAGGATTCGATAAGTGGATGTGGATTTTAGTTTTCATTTTCCTCCTTATAAGTGGAGTTGGATTGTATATAATTTTAGCGTATGTCAAACATGACAACTATGCCAGCCTAAATAAACTTTCCACACTGACATTCCCTCTAAATATTCTTCTTGAACAAGGCACAAAAGCCGCTCATAAATGTCGGAACAGGTTGGTTACTCGCTGCAATTATTTTATGTGAATGCTACAAGGGGGACCCTGTTGAAAAATTATGTGTGCCTCAAGCACACCATAAGTTTGAAGTTTTTGAAGAACTTATTCAACAAAATGTCACATTTCACTCCACAAATTATTATAAAGATCTGGCAAAACGAATGACAGTTTTAAATAATGTGTCAATGCAGGTACCAGATGGACAATTTCTTGACCGACATGGCTTTACATCAAGCTTTGAAATATTTTTTATGAAAAATATTTTTTATTCGAATGGGCCAAATTGGAACATGATTACTAAAATTAACGAATCTTTAAAACGACCAGAGTCCATTAATGAAACAGTGGAAATGGGGGAGGCTGGTTATTTGGAAAATATATTGGGGAAATGTGAGAAAGATGCTTACATTGACAGCTACGAAAGAACATCCCTAATGTTCCAAAATTTAAGCATAGAATTGCGTAAGGCAAATAATTTGAAATTTTTGAGTTTAAGTAAAAAATCCCTTGACGGCATGAAAAGAACCTGGATATTTCATAATGTTCCGTGGCCAGCAAAAATGTTTACGAGAAAGGTTCAAACTTTGGTGGGATCTGGTATTATTGACTTTTGGACGAATTTAGAAATGAAGTTATTGTCTTTGAAAAATTTTGCCACAACAAAAGAATTTTCTGAAGTAAAGGCACTCTCATTAGATGGGAGTATTGGATATTTATTGGTGTTGTATCAAAAGATAGTACCATTGCACTTAATTGTATTTTTACTAGAAATTATCATGAAACTTAAAAGCACGTCAGGTAAAGTTATAAAAAAGCGTTTCAAAGAATTGATTTGTAAAAGCAGAGAACGTGCAAACATGATTTATATACATGCAAGCAATAAGTTATTGATTGGGAGGTTACATGGAAGTATGAAAAAACAAATGGAATAATGTAATTTCCGTTCCTGGGAACGGAAGTGTTAAAATTTCATTTCTGTCCGGTATTTCTGTTCGATTGAACATACATTTCAATATTTCCGATGTCGAATGTCGATTTTCACACAAATTTATGCATTCAATTTAAGTCGTAGCATACATGCTTATTGAGTGCAAGCTGTTAATACTTTTCCACAGGAAAAATTTAACAGGTACATGGAAGGGATGCCTTGATAATCCCTTACATGTCCAACTTTTTACAAAAATGGCTATAAATGTACACTTATGCTGTATTTTTTGGTAATGTATTCTGGCACAAGGATATTTTTATATTAGGTAGCTTTACATTAAGTATCGGACTAAAAAAATTTGCGCCGTATGAAATATAACGAAGAAATATTAACATAAGAAAACGGTTGGTTATGTACATACTTTATAGGGATTACAAGACGTCTTTTTTTAACACGCCAGTCCGACAAAAGTATGAGCAAAAAAAAGTAATTAAAATCTGACGTCAATCCGGAAATACGCCCTTACTGAAGCTCGGTTTTTTTTCTCCTACACGTGGTAGGATACTCCCTACCATAACCTTTTTATCATTCGCGTGAGAGTTTAAATTCTTTTGCTGCGCATTTGTTTTACATTTGAAACCGAATACGTAAAATAAAACTGCTCCCCATGTTGGTTAAACTGAACGTGAGCTTTGGCTTTTCTCCATTTAGTCGAGATACATTAAGGTGACATTTACTTGTGTAACCCTTTTCTCTACAGTACTAGTAACAAGTTACCCCTGTAATTAAATCGGTGAAGTGTTTATTTTCGAGGCTAATTACATCATAAATTTTGTTTGACGTCTATTCGCAAAACTAATTTTGTTTCTAAATTGTAAAATTTGGTGACGAACTAATGAAATTGCTTGTGCTTGACGTCAGTATCCGCAATTCATCACTGAATGACGCAAACGTTTGTTGTAATATAAATATAAGCGGACATTTCCCTTTACATTTAGACCGACTGTAGCGTATTTTTTGAATTCAACTGAAGCGACGTTCATCTACGACATAATTTCTAAAAATTTCAATACTCGTATTTTAAAAGAAACGAAAGAGTAAATCCGTCATCATGTCTCGTGGTCACTTATACTGCAATCGAAGGTAAGCAATCATAAGTATATGTTTTGATTTTTCTTGTAGAATAGCATCAAATATTGCAACAAAAAATAATCACAGCTTTCTATTTCATTCACAGCGACGCATTGTGTCCCTTCATGTTCATATTCGCATTAGTTTTTCTGATGATAGCATTGCTTATAAAGTTTTCCTACGATTCCTCGAAAGTGAAACCATTGCGAAATGTTCAACAACAACCAAACAATAGGCGTTTGTTTGAAGGTAAGTAAGTTTAAAAAAATAATTTTATACAAATACAGTGCAGCACAATATTTTTAATTTTAATTATTGTTTTCATAGTTACGCTGAACATGCCAGATGAGGACGACTGTCCAACTTATGAAAACTTATTTGGAAGCCCAACTTCATCATCATTCCCAAGTCCGATGCACAGACTAAGTATAAGCAGTCCGGATAATTATCAGTCAGGTTGCAGCACACCTGCCAGAGTCGGGAGTCCGTTGCCATCCCCAGCACCAAGTCCATTACCTTGGTTGGTAGTGCCGGAGTTGGGCTGTGGGTACCAACCACCACCTCCGCCGTACAGTGAATGTACCAATTTGAGGGTGCAACATTTGTAAATGAGATTGAAGCTGATCAGAAGAAAATTGAATCTTTTGGGATTTTCAGCAAAAGCTTTAATTTTTAAATTAAATAAGGCAATACATGTACAAAAGTTAAGTAAATTATTTACTTATTGTAAGTATTACCATAAATAATCATAAACCTTTAAATCTATGAATTTTGCTCAATTTTTGACAGCATTATAAGTTATATGCCCAACAAAAAAGAGACTTATTTAATGTGTCTACAAAGAAAATATAAAAAAGTGTCCTTTCAAAAAACGAACAATAATTTTGTACTAAATTTGACAAAATGCAGTGACGTAAAAAGACCAAAATACATTTGCAAAAAGTCCGTTCTGGCTCAAAACTATCATCAGCTTGTTTTCCCTTATTTTATTTCCATGCTAAAATCTTGAGCTCACGTGTGTCAATTGTTTGGAACAGTTTAGTATAAATAATACGGCATTGTAGACTCGTTCGTTTTGCAAAATGTAAAAAAAAATGAACTACCGGAAGCTTAGTGAGTCACAGTTTCTGGAAAATACTTTCAACATGTTTACAATAGCTTACAGCTACTACATACCATCACATGTATAACCACACGAGCATTCTCTTAGTGTTGAGCAGGATGATAAAAAATTGATTGAATTTTTCAGACACTCTCAGACAAATTAAAATGAATTCAAAGTGGTTTAAATGTACATGCCCATGCTCGTTGAGCTGTAAGCCTAGCTCTGTCTATGTAATGTATGTTTTTCCTACTCGAATAAAATGAGACAAATGGCTCATGCTGATAAAGTTAGGTTTGGAAATACAAAGCGAACATGACCTAAAACCTAACTAGCTCCCAACTTCCTATACATTTGAAGGAAAATGGGTTGCGCAAGATTATCGATTAGCGTGTGCTAACCACAGAAAGCAGTACTGCTTACATTATATTACTTGAGTATCAACCAAAGACATCTCAACTCAGAGTGCTAGAAACTTGGGCGGTTTTCTTTTTTAGTTTTTCATTTTGTATTTCTAGAATTTTTTAATATTTTATAAACGCAATGATGAACTCATCAACGGTCCACATAACATGCAACAAAGAGTAAGTAAACTAATATTTTAAATTTTGAAAAATTAAACATGATTTTGATTTAATAGGAAAGCAAATATTCACCCTTATTTGTTGTACTTTTTCAGTGATTACGTTTGTTACTTCATTTTGATTTTCGGATTATTTCTCTTCATGATTGCAATAGGTGTGATAATAAAATTTGCATACGATTCCACAAAGCGACAAAGAGGAACCCATCCGCACATAACTAATGAGCAGAGCAGGCGAGTTTTTCAGGGTAATGTTGAAATTACATTTGTTTCCACAGTTATATTTTTTTCCAATTTTCAAATCTAGTTTGTAATAAATTTTTATTTAAATATTGCAGTAGTTTTAAATATGATGAACGAAAATGGAATTCAAATTAACGGGAACGATGCCAGTCGCAGGAATCAGGCTCCTTTGTACCCACCTATAACTCCACAGCCACTTAATAATAGTTCTAATGCGGCATCACAGAGATATAGTTGTCCTTTACCACCAACGTATGAGGAATGCATGACATTTGGTACCGTGCATCAGAATGAACCAGTAGAATGTAATGCAACCAGGAAACTTTAAACACGTATCAAATACATTATGCCAATGTAAATTAATAGAATTATAAAGAAAAAATCCTAAATAAATTAAATGACGGACCTAACCATTTATAAATAGGTCAGAAACTTGTGTATTTTATAGCAAAATATTGAAACTTGATTTAACAAACAAAACACGTATTCTTTTCTAAATATTTTTTGCGGCTTTACGGAAAGGTTGTCATATAACTTTATTACTAAATTTACTTAATTAAAGTTTAGGTAGCAATTACTTTTATATCGTAGCATTAAAATGAAGCCATTGTTATTCAAGTTTGTGTATGCTTACACATGTTAGTCGTAGCTTGGAAAGATATATACATATATCCTCAACAAGTCGTATAAAGTGTATATTATCCCGAAAAAATTAGTGGAATATCATCATTTTAATGTTCGATATTACAATCCACTCGTTTTATCTCTCATCCTGTTTGAATAACCAACCAACACTACCAGAGTTGATGTTGATTGGCCATTCGTAAGCTCATAATATATTTATACATCCTTTTGATATAACTTAGCTTAGACATGTCAATTCTGTAGGTATTAAAACCAAACCTAATTTTCCAGACATGCCATATATGTCAATGATAAGTATTGAGAGCAAAAAAAAATAATAATTTGATAGGATTTTATTACCTTTACTATAGTACTTTTTCTCCAGTAAAGCACCATGTTGAAAAATACCAATGCTCGTTAAGCATCAAACTATCATACCCTTTTTATTCCAACATGCAAAATGAGTAATCATCTATCCTCTTAGTGTATATTTTAAATACATTAGATTCATTATGGTTTTCTGGAGGGCTTAAATTTCGTGAAGTTAATACAAAGCATGATGAAATGTCATGCCTTATGGTGTGGTATATGAATCTGCTTTCGTGATCCATCCAACACTTTTAAAATTCTTTGAAAGCATGCTTTACTCAAAGCGTTGTCTTTCGTCTGTTGAATTTTTACTACTACTTATGTTCCAGTTCTTTTCAGGATGATTTACAAAGCGTATCCTTTACGTATAATTTCCAACTTCATACACTTCCTTGACATTTTTATAGTGGAACATACAACCACTCCCTTACATCAGTTTGGCCATTGGCTCATTATTGGGGGTATATCAACACTAAATTATTCATAGATTTTACTTAAGGTTTCCTTCCTGCTATTGTATTCTTTTTGTCCTGGATTTTCCATCGTATAATTCACAGCTCCCATGAAGTAAGCAGGATAACTAAACACTGTCATAAAAATGGCGACTGAGACCATTTTTTGGTTTCTAATCTTAGTAACTTCAATTCCTGGACTCAAACCATGGGAACTACACCCAAACACATTAAATGTTGGCAAAGAATTGGACACATTTCAATACTGTTCAATACATGTTGTAACCACTGCAATTGATGGAAAGGTAAGCATTCTATTTTAATTATTTTAATTTTTCTCCCATTGCGTATTCTATAAACATTTGAAACAAAAGTGGATAATATATTTTTTGTAACACAGGATCCATACAATTTAGAAACCACCTCTATTCCTTTGATTCAATCAACCTACTTCTACATCAACGCCAGTAATGAAATTGGTCGTGATTATGGAGGAATAGAATGTGACCAAGATTCATATACACTAATCCCAAATCAGGGATTCATATTTCTCAACTATCCATCACAACCGAAATTCAATTGTCATGTCGAAGTATATATTACTCCACCATCATGCTCTCGATGGCACATTGACCCTATAACACCTTGGAGCTCAATTGTTCCCCAGTCACACTATGACTTTCACAGTGACAATGTTGGGAGCAAAACACAACCTACCTACATTAATAGAATGGGAAGATTTTTTATCCTCATCACAAGCCAAAAACCACAAGAGGAGATCAACGAAATATTTTATGCCATAGACGAAGCCTACACACCAATCCCTCAAATCTATTTCAAGACCAAACTGTACTTTGAGATTGAAGCTTCAACTAATTATGAATCAAACATCGGGTCAACGTTTGTGGTTTCCCGCCCCGGTGATGGGTCAGCTAACCGATATAACTGCAAGCTAGAAAAATACTCTGCAAGAAGCTTTGAAAACCCAGACCAACTCGCAAACTTAGAAAAGTTTCCAAAATCAAGTGAATGGAATATCATATGCTCAGAATGTGGGGAGTCTCAACGGCTTTCTATAAGCGACAACGGTATGTATTTAACTACTTGGTCAGGCATGAATCGGATTCCAATTGAAGCAATTTTTTTGCATATCCTTGCTCCCAATTCTACCATCAAATTTCCAGGTGTGGAAAGGACTCCAACGTTTCCAAACCCTACATTACAAATTCAAGAAGGGACCAATATGAAGCAGATAATGGCATTCTGGCAAGGCTATCACTTTGTGACATGTGCGCCTCCTGACAGTTACGTAGACTCGCTCAGTTCCTTCATCATCTTATTACAAGCTTTTGACAACTTCACATGGTTTTTCCTCTTGATTTCTTGCGTCGGAAGCGGCATTGTTCTGTACCTCATATTGCGGTATAAAAAGGATAAGTTTGCGATACTCAACCCAACTGTAACTATGGCATTTGCATTCAATCTCTTGTTAGATCATCACAGCGGGGTTTTAAACAAGTGCAAATTTATAGGGGGCACCTGGCTCTTCATGGTCATAGTTTTGATTGGAGGCTACGAAGGATTAACCATAGGCCAGCTAACGGCTCCCCGAAAAACAGTAACAAATAGGGGCTTTCAGTCGCTTATCGGGAGACGGTTTAACATTCACACAAAGAATATAATAGACGGGTTCAATTTCCCACTACATATTTTGGAGGATCCCGGCTACGCCTTTTTGTTGAGGAAAATAGAAATGGATGGATGGAAAAGGATCCCGGCTACGCATTTTTACTATTTGAAGAGTTTTGATGCGTATTTTAAAACAAGTGAGAAGCAGAATTATGGTCGGGAAGGATTAATTATAGAAAATATTAGGGAAAGGTTGAACCGTCCTCGAAACCTGAACGAAGCGATACTCATGCAATACCAGGAATATTTCGTTGAAATTCTGGAAAGATGTGGTTATGATGCATTTATTGGGGATTACGACTCGGTACGTAATATGTATCTCGGCTTGAAAAACTCAATTCGTGTGAGATCCTCGAAAGGTAACGATCAGCTAGGAATTAGTCAGGATTCATTGGCAATGGTTTCAAAGGCGTGGCTCTTTTACTACATTCCGTGGTCATCAGATACTTACACAAAGAGGGTTCATTCGATGCAACAAAGTGGTTTATCTCAAATATGGCAATACTGGAAAAATTTGGTTCCTAATATCAAAGCTATAGCTAAAGAAACACTTGAAAGGGAAATCCCTACTAGGATTTCTATGCATGGTCAAATTTTGATTGTATTCTACTTGTGGGGAATATTGATAGCCATTTCCATGATTTTTTTTATTATTGAAATGAGGAAGAAGATTTGGGCGGAAATCAAATGGGTGTGTCGTACTCTTTGGAAATTTATTAAGCGGGTTTGTCGAGAATGTAAAAATAGGCGTAGCAAGAAGGAAATGCATGAAACAAAATTGCAGAGAAGTGAATCAGAAAGTAGTGGTTTAAATGCAACGAAAGAAGTTGTTGTGCAAAGTAAAGAGCAATAGATAAATAATTAGAGTTACTGTATTTTTTGTCAATGTTTAAAAAGCCGGCTTGGCTAATAATTTATATAAAATTTCTGTGGTATTTATTCAATATTTCACAGCAATCAGCCTCTTTTAACGTTTAGCGTTGATATGATAAAAATTAGAAACTCTTAACTTTTGACGTATGTATGTATTAGCTAAAACAAGATAGATAGAAAGTTATTTAAGGGCTGTTATTCTGTATTATGGCTTATGTAATATTACAATTCATAGACACATTAAGTACACATGGTAATACCATTCGGCGTTAAACCATAGTTGATAATTTGTTTTATGTTCATTTCAGAACTCATTTCCTGCCTCTAATATATACTACTAACAACCAATGGCAAATATTTGGTAGTTTTAAATCGTCATTATACAAAATTCTTCAGCTTACCAACTATAAGCCTTCACAGAGAAAGGGTTGGTTGCAATTTCTAACGTGGTGTCAGTCTGTATATTCGTTTGTTGATGAGGAAAGGTATCGGCCACACGGTTGAATAATTTCAAAAATTATTTTTTTCTAAGCAACATATTAGGCCAAAGGACTTTTAACCGCTTCTTATACAAACATTTATATGATAATAAAAGAAAAACTTTTTGTTGCAAGTACTTATAGCCTGTTGTTCGGTTAATTAATATTGATTGGTGTAGTATTTGATTGCTTCAACGTTTTTGGACTGATACATATTTTATTGACTTCTTTAGTTGAAAATAGGAAACAACGTTCACATTCGAACATATTTAATGATATACTGTGCTAAACTCTAATATTCACATAGATACATATATGTAGTTGCTCTAGCTGGGATGTCATAAGGAAAACCAATACACCAATAGAGGCACAGCAAACTCAACCGCAGTACTTGTTAATTGTGAAGAAAACGATCCCATTTCACAAGTCTCATTCGGTAGCTCATAGTTTATATTTTTTACAATTGCTTCTGTTGTCGTTGCTGGATGCCCCAGCTCAATAACAAATGCTAAGGCTAATTTAGCAATGTCTTTCACCTGTTGGAAATTTACAAAGCCAATTGTATCCCATTCCGAATGTATTCTTTGCTCCTAATAAAAAACAAAAAAAAACAACACATTTTTAAATTAATTTATATATCATGGCCGACTTCAGTCTTCCTCACCAAATAATATTGTTTCATACATACGTCAGAATCAACTTCAGACAAAAACGCAGATGGAAATCCCAAAAACCACCAGCTTGCATGATCCGAACAAGTATATCCACAGTTTCTTACTTCCACCCGATATTCCTCCAAGTAATTTTTCACAAGAATTTCTACAAAAGAAGAGAGTTTTGCCTCCGTATAATCCTTTGTAATTTTAATGGTCTTTCCAAGCTCTACTACTTGATGGCCAAGGGAGTCCAAATTTAACATTCCAATGACATCCACTTGCTTTTTTCTATACTCCATTGCGACGTCAAAGGAACCTAAAAGTCCAAATTCTTCCCCACCATACCAATGGAATTCAACGGTACGGCGAAACTTCATTCTTGATTCCAATAAAATTCTCAGCAATTCAAGAACTACGGCGCAACCCGTCGCATTGTCATCAGCACCTGGTGCCTTTCTATTCAACCCAAAACTATTTCTGCTGTCGTAATGAGCTCCAACAATCACGTGCTGAGTTTTTAACAGTTTGTCCTGTCCTTCTAAATGAACTATAAAGCTTTCTTGGTTGTAATTTAGACGAGTGTGCTCATTCGACATTTTACGGAAAGATACATAATTGGAATTGTGAACATTTATTAGTGAATTTATCTCTTTACGAAGCCAATTTTCTGAGGACCATTGTCCATGACCGTAATCTAGAATAGCGCTTCGACTATAAAATGAGCTTAAGTCCCATACAAAAGCTTTTATTCTGCATTTTTTTAACTGGAGAAACAAATTTCGCACTAGCTTTTGATATTTTGGACTGGTTGGATAAATCTCATTTGCAAGAGCAACGGAGGAGAGAGAAGCGTGCAAGTTGCTCACGGTTATGCTCATCATGATAAGAAAGATTAAGATGAATCGTAGGAAATCCATGGTAACCAAACCGAGCGTTAATTTTGTTTGTATTATAACTTACTCAGACGTTTGCTTTAGGTTGAAACAAATTTTCTGTTACAGAACAGCAAATAATGTAATGAAGCTACTTGTTTTGCTTTTATGATAAAAGCATGAAATGCATAATAATATATATTATGTTCAGATTTTTTTATAATAACAATAACTGACATTTTCATCATTTTGGCCTTGATAATTCACAGTCCCATTGTAATATATACAATAGGCTCGAATTTGAAATTATTTTCGATTTACTAGCATTTGTTCATCCAAATATATACATAGCATGTATCTAAGCCCTAATGAAGTACTCTAAAATATTATGATGCAATAGTTATACATGTCGTTTTAGTCAGGTGTCCCACTTTCCCAAAATTTCGTTGCATATTCAATAACGAAAGCCACACAACCAAGTATTAGACAAGATGTCCATAAAATATAACCACTGAATGCCTCCTTCATTTTGAGAGCACTTTCTCCGCTATCATCCCTGCTACTACTTGTTACGCTCTCTAAGCTGTCACCAACGGAATTGACTTTGACAGCTCCAGAAGTCTTGACATCTTTTTCCTTGTATTTATCAAGTAGCCCCATGATTTTGACGTTTTGAATTGAATAGTCAAACACCTCTCCAAATCTCCATTGCTTTTGATAAATCTAGCCAAGGAAAATTATTCTTTCGTTTAATTAACAAACAAATTTTTACTAATTATATAAAAAAAAGAATGTTAAATGTAACACATATAGCAGCCAACTTACGACACCACCTTCAACAAAGTTAATGATTTCCTTTGAAATTTGCAGTAAAGATGGCCCATTAGTTTTCTTCGTATTTTTAGCCATCGCTCGCGCAGCAACACCCTCTGTAGCAATACAAGCAAATTCATGAACTAAAGCCTGAAAGACGCATTGTTCAGCATCCGGATACAAAGTCGCCCTGCCAAAAATTTCTTTGTAGGTTTTGACTTCACCAGAAGAGAAGAGAATGTAGGTTCGCTCAGCTATACACAATAAATACAAATGCTTTTAATGCCATAAAAATGTATGCATTGAACTGCACATAATCATGTTATTTTGCTAAACTTTAAAATTCACACCTTTTCCTGCACCGTTTATTCCAATTGTTAATTTGGCAGCCGCAAGCTGCTCAAATGTTTCAGGAACGTTAGAAGCTTCAGGAAAGCCCATGAGCATAGTTAATTTTGCTTTATAAGCTGTAGCCACCACAAGCGCGAAGAGTAACCAAAATCCAGATAAAATTCGAGTGGGTTTACTGCTAGGTTGAATTTGTTTTCGGGATTGTTCCAAAAAGGTTGCAAAAACGTAACCAACAATTTTTATCAATTTTACAGTCACCATGCCTTCCAAGGCGTTAAACCCTTTCACAAATAAAATGGTTAGGATAAAACAACAAGAAATGAGAAGCCAAGTTTCGGGGGTAAATGGAATCAGGGTGATATTTTTTGGGTACTGAACTTTTCCTTTGTGAACAACAAATACAACCCCACTATAAAAGAAGGGATATGCCCATTCTATAATGCCGTGACGATCGAAGGTATGAGCGATGTTAAAGGACATGTCAGCAACGCCGTTGAGAACGTCTCCTACTCCCCCAACCCAAGTCTCATTTTCTCCCTCATTAATTCTTGATGCACTCGTCCCTCCATCCGATGTGAGGACGTAGTTGGTAGTAAAATTGTATTTGATTTTTAATGTTTCGAGCCAATTCATATAAAACGTTCCGTCAATCAGTTTAAGTTTCCCGTTCTCATCCTTTCTCCACGTAAAATATGTTGTGTAGTATGGAACTGAAACCTTTACTGTGCAACCGTTCAACATGTCTTTCGTTTTGCATGAAAACCATAAAGCTTCATAATCCACTTTTGAAATTGTAGTTTCTGAAAGGTTTGTAGTGTTTAATAATAATATTCCTGATCGACTTATGGTTGTCACAGCCATCATTGAATTGATGACAGGATAAATGGCCAGTTTGAATTTCAACTTGTCACCAATTTCACTCGCAGTCAGAACTGTTTCTGCTATTGATTTTGATGCGGTTAAAAACAAAAAGTAGTCCTCGTTTCTTCTCAATATGGATGTATACCTAGGCTTTGGTTTTAAAAGGCGAAGTAAATCACTTTCTAAAGTATGCTGTGTGAAAATAATTATCCCTATTGCGCAATTTCCTTTAGGATTGAGACGAGGAACGTCCCTATATTTGGGACTTTGAATGCCAAATAAAATATTAGTCACAGCTGGGGTAATACGATAAAAACCGGAAGTGGTTTCAAATGTAGAAATCGCGTCTAGTAACATCCTTCCAACCATTGACGTAGATGATTGCTGCATAAACACTACAATTCTACACTCTTTTAAAAATGTGTGAAAAATTTGGTTCAGAAATATTTGCAATGTTTCACTCGATTTCTGGCTGTAGTTTTGACTCTCTACTTTCCAGCAAAATAAGGAAAGCGATAGAAAACCAGTTATGAATTTTTGTGCAAGTTTCATATTCAAGCCGAGTGCTGAAACTAAGGTAAATGTTGGGCCATGCATTCTGCTATCAAGGTAAACTGACACATATGCACATTCTTATTGTGTTTTTAATACTTAAGCGTGGCTCTCAATGTCAGTCATTCAGTCCAATTTATTCAACTCAGGTAAAACGCAGAAGTCATTCATTATGTTGCTTTGATGAAGTGCGGTTTCGTTGGGTACAAAAAAACTGCTCAATTAGTCTTTCCTGATAATATGAATTACCTACAACCAATTGAATTTTGTATTGCTTCTATGCTGCAAATGGTTATTTTTCAAGAAGCAATGCAAGTTGCTTTTGCTTGTATAAATAATAGCAATTTGTTAAGTAGAAAGAATAGAATGTTAAATTAGTGTCAATGAGACAATTTAAATGAATACTTGAATGAATAGATGATTTCTCCAATAATGGGGTTTATATGAATTAGGCTATAGATATATAATTGAAAAGATAACCAATAATATGCATTTATATTTTAACATTATTTTTTAAATTTCTTTTTTACTTGATTTTCTAGTCATTAAACTCATGTACTGAGCATTTTTTGTGGAGCTGACTTTTTAAGCAATTATGAGCATTCAATGTCAATTGACGCGGAAAATGTTGCTTGTATAGTTGGCTTTGTAATATATATTTTTAGACGCTTTGAAGGAACATAATAGTATCCCATTATATCTTTAAATTGCTCACTGAAATCGGTTTGCAATTACACAGGTAAAAAAATGCTTCTGCTTTATTACGTAGCTGAAGCGAGAGCACTCAGCGAAGTAATGTTTTACTCTAACTGTCTGTCCGTCCGTCTGACCGTGCGCACTCTCCTGGTCACATGTATTGACTGATTTGGCTCAAATTTGGTACACAGGTATTACTACTCATGAGGACCTCTGGGAATACTTTTCAGACAAATCGGTCAAACGGTTCGAAAGTTATAGGTGCTAGAGTTCGGAAACTCATCGATTTGGCTGAAACGTATACGTATACGTAAGAATTGCATAGTATCCGTGTGGATGTGCTTATGCATAACACCTGAATCATGTCCTTGTGCATAAATGCAGAATCCGGAATGGAATTATGCGTTTACTAAGTTGGGAGAGCATCGCAGAGGTGGGTTTAGAGGGCGGAGGTGGAGGAGATTTGGTGGAAGTGGGGGGAGGGGGTTTGGAGGAGATCACTCAACGCCCTCTTCAGCTACGTCTCTGGCCTGCTTACTAGCAGTTTATTTCAGAACCGCATTAAAATCATTATCAAATTCGAAAATGATGAACAAATTGCAGTCAACCCTTTTTGGTTACGAAGTAAAATGATTCAAGTAAAATTCATGAAGTAAAATTAACGTTTAGGATTTTATTCAACTTAAATCATCAAAATTCAAACAAATGGATAAGCAAAAAGTCGTCGACGTCGAAAAATGGAAATCAATAATAAACGTAACTTATTCAACCAGAGAAAACTATCAATAAAGAAAAGGCGTGAGTTTTTGGTTCGAGAAGCCTTTTTAGAATGACATTTCATTAACAAGTAGTGGTAGCTTGGAGGTAGTATGATGAGTGTACGTTGGCATGTATAGTGGATGATGTTGATGATGAGGAGAAATGATACTTTTTTGCGAGGATGGCATTTTATATGTGCATACCAACGGCAAATCCAAAACCTTTTATTACAACGAACATTGACTATGTGTGACTATTTTAATTTGCGCATGATATGGATAAATATATTTCGACAAATTTTCGTTTAGTTAGTCAATTTAATTGATTTTAGTTAGGAACGGCAGTTTAAATTTTCACAGATTACTTATCTTATATGTTCAGCTCAACTATACAAATCCAAACATAGAGTGAACAGTAGTCGTAACTACTGACATGTAAGAAGGTTCACGACGCGTTTATTGTTAAAGCTAAGGAACAAAAGTGGAGTGGTCTTTTCAACAAAGTTTGCACTTGCAAACCCAATTTTTGCATTCTGTAAAGAAGTAATTGTTTTCATCAGAACAGGATTTTTTGCCTCAGTACTGAGTCGTTTAAGTTTACCAATGACATTTTTTGACGTCTTGTTAACATCTCCAGCAAGTCCATAAACACCACCGATAACAAGGTACGTGTCAATAATTTCAATCAAGAGAATGCTAATCATTGGCCAAGGCAAACCATCAAATCGGATGATTGTGAAAATGGCATTAATTTGGAAAAGTGATGCAATAATCAGGAACTGGACCATGATCTGTCCAGCATGAATCTCATTGAACAACTGAAGCAGTAACTGAACTCTATGATATAGATTGGCAATCTCACTAAATGCGTCGTTCGTATAATTCAGCATGCTAAGCTGATGAATCCGACCAGCTTCAAAAACAGCAAACATTTCCATTGTATAGAAGCTACCCATCAAGACTACAATGTGCCAAGCAAAATAGTTGACAACCATAAGCATAGTTCGATGGAGAATAGTTACAATATAGAATTTGTGATTAATTTGCAGATACACAAAAATATTTGTTGGGAAAGTTAGATCCAGCGCTGATGCCACTGCAACTAGTGGAGGTATCAGTTTCATGCTAACAACAATACTCTGAATCAGAATCCCGACAAGCTTTGCTGTAGAGTCGGCAGCAATCATATTGCCATCTGCGGCCATGCAAAACTGAAATTTTATTATTTTATTCCCTCAGTTTTCATTATTCTTTATAAAATTACAGACTGGCTTACCGTTTCTAATTTTTTGATCCAGTTGAATGAGCCCATTGAGCATTGATACCATCAATTCGCGTTTCGTACGCAGTATCCAGCACATATTTCCAACCAACAAGAGGCATCCTGCGGTTCCAAGTATTTGAGATTTCTGTACCCATTTCGAGCCCATGGTATCATTTGTTATAGTGGTAACAATTAGGGCAAAGGCAGCCAAAAAGCACAAAATGGAGGATACCAATCCCATCCAACAATATTTTGTTGAAGAATAACGCTCATTTACAAATTTTCCTTTAATTTTATCCCACTGAATGGGGATAACGTAAAGCCATGAGTCATGCTGAATGCAATTGTCGATGTGTGAAATCAAGCTGGATGTTTGCAGGGACATCATTATTTAGTTGAAATTTCGTACCTTGAATGCAAGAAAGGAATGCCGAAGAATGCTGCTTCTTTACAGTAACTGGGTTCCAATCTGCGAGCTCTTCCCTTTATATGCTTCTTGTTGTTTTATGGCAGAACTACTACAACCGTCTATCAGTTGCTTAACTAATAGCAGCAGCCAGATATGTAACACATGTGGAAACATTTTAAAATTAGAAAAGAGGCTCACAAATGTTAGCGTAATTTAAGCAGTAAGCAAATTAATAAATAAGAACTCAGCGCGTTTATCGTTATTTAAACGTTTCTATCTTGATAAGACGTCTATCAATGTCATTTACTTTCTACAACTTGTCAACTAGAATATAATTTCATTGCCATTTTGTGATGTGGGGCTATGTCAGAAAATATAAAACATGTGCGGGGATAGCTATCAGAAAAATGACAGTTCAAAGCGGGGTAATGTAGCAGATTGAGTTGGAGAAATTGTTATGTTCGATCGAAAATCTTGGAAATTGGACTCACAGACTCACATAGCATAAATACATTATAGGCCACAGTAAGATATGGAGAAATATTATTGACAGAATTCCAGAGCATGCTGAAAATTGTTTCTTTTGCCACGTCGCCAGTGAGTATGGAAAATAAAGTTGAAGTTCTGGGAAAGCACAAACTGGGAAATTGAATTATTTAAAATGGCTTGCGAAGAATGTTTTATAAACGCGTCATAACACCATTGCTTCCTGGTTGTTTTCTCTTATTAATTTGCGTTAGTTCCATCCCAGAATTGAGAAAATTAATATATTATATAATGGTTTTATTCCTACTATAATCCCCAATTTACTTCCTTAATATGAATAAATGTTCAGGGAACGCGGAAGAAAGTAATTGTAAAACGTTGATTAACTCAATTTGATTTAAGTCACTTTGCCCAATTACAAACCTTCCAAGATTTTTAAAAATTGCGTTGTTACTATAAAATTAGTAGATATTATGTAATTGAATTTTTATTTACTTGCCTAGCCATTTCAATATATAGTTTTGTACTCCGAATGGAGAAACGGTTAACAATAGATTAAGTATATTAGACGCTATTTATTCAGTGTCTGAAATATTGGTACCCAAAAATAAGGATGCTATTTTGTCCCGCGCAAAAGTGGAATTAAAGGTATATTATACCGAGTAATTATTTTTTTTGTATGTGACATCTAAAATCTTATCTAACTCTTAATGTGTTTTGGGGGACAAAATAATTTTATTTGTTATAATTGGCGGCTTAAATTCAGGCATTTATTAGAAACTCCTACTGACAGCAATTTATTACTTGCTGTCATTAGAAATTTCAGAATTGGAAATTATATATATTATAGAATATGATTTAATCTCCTTTTTTGTGTTACGCAACTATTTCACTAAATATAGAACATGTGCCATTTCATGCCCGGATAGGAATAATGGGGAATGTGAGATGGAGGATTTTAATTTTCTGATACGTGTTGGATATAATGTGTCGAACTGTCTCTACTCCTTTTTCGCAATGTTATGTTGCAGAAAATAATTCAGTCGGTTCAGTTTCGTCGTAATAACATTTATCCTTGGTATGTTCGCATTGCTCAATATACCCTGGGGTTGCGTTATAATAAAATCATATGGAACATCATGGCCTTATGATACTGATGTCGTATTTTTAGAATGATATTGCTGGAAGATTATTGAATTGCAGCAATCAGTATTGTACCCCATGAATTTATTTGGTGTTGCAAAGGATTTTTTAAATGAATAAAAACTTTTGTTAAACGTTAGCATTGAAAGTGTTTATGAACTATGCGAGCAACAAATAATACTAACGAGGAAAGTACGAACCTTTATATCACCAAATCGAAAGATTTTTTGGCAGCGTGTAGACATTCATGTCTAAGTAATATCTGGAAAATATTAGCTGTGAATGGGCCAGGGTGCTGGCGTGGGAACGACTTGATTATTTACATCTGAAAAATATTTTTGAACCTTATGGGGAATTACACGTGAAAATGTAAAGTAAAAAGTTCAATTAGGTCATAAAACCTCGATAAAACCCATTTTAATCCTCAAATTATGAATTCCAGTCGAAAACTGAAAAAATCGAGATTTCAAAAATCAGAGAAGGGTCCCTCATTTTCACTTTAGATTTGCACGTGCTATTTCCCATAAGGTTTTAGAAAGTTTGGGAACCCAATGCACCCGTGCTTCCATACCAACTAACTGATCCATTCACAGCTAATGTTTTCCAGATATTACTTAGACATGAATGTCTACACGCTGCCAAAAAATCTTTCGATTTGGTGTTATACAAGGTTCGTACTTTCCTCGTAAGAGCTATAAAATTTTGAGCTCAGAAGAATATCAAAATTTGACTGTAGGCGTCATAAAACTAATAAACTACTGAAAATCATACATTGAATCATTCGTTGTTTAGATTACTTTGAATTGGGCGAATATTTTAAAGCAACCGAAAGCAAGTTTTAACCTTGCGCGACTAAATTTCTGTCATTTACTCTCACTCAGGACAGAATCGCGGCTATTGTATAGTGACTAACTTTATCTAAACCATATCAGAAAATTCTCATTGTCGCATTTCAAATCGTTATACAGGCATGAAAGCTGCATACCGGCTCTATGTTTATCTTATCCTATAAAAGTTATGTTATTTTCAAAAGAAAAGATTCACATATATATTAGAAAACTACATTTTTTATCAAATATACATAACATCGTTTCCGGTACGGATTATTTGAATTGTGTGGACATTTCAGACTCAAAAAAACATCACATATTTTTTGGGACAATTTTTATTATACATGACTAGCTCTATTCAGAATTAAGATTTTTTTCCAACTTTGGAGCCAGATTAAATCCATTTTGTTTGGTACAAGTAGTACACCGTAAGTTATGAACGAATACGGGGCAAAACCCCACTTCATAACCCCAGTGGGGCAAATATCCCCCTTTCACCGTCCCAATTTGTTCTTCATTAGGTCATCCATAGCGAATACAATTCATGATGAAATTGGATGAAAGTTTTTTTAATCGATTCCTCATGCGATTTTGGTCATAGGTCAGGAATTTATTTTTCAAAAATACGCCACCTAGTGGCAGAAAAAATCAAGTTTAAATGGAACCTAAAAATAACGCAATTTGGTGAAAAATACGTAATTTTTGACTAGCTACATCAATGTATTTTTAGTTGACCATTGCAATATATAAATGTACTGTGTACTTTATTTGGTAAATCAATTGTTTAACGGCTCATTTTTTGTGTTTCAATTTCTGTCACTGGACCATTTTATACCTGAATTTTTTTCTGCCACTAGGTGGCGTATTTTTCAAAAATAAATTCCCGACCCAAGACCAAAATTTTAGGAGGAATAGATTTAAAAAATTTCATCCAATTTCATCAAGAACTGAAGACGCTATGCACTGCTTAATGAAATAAGGTTTTACCCCATATTCGTTCATAACTTATGGTGTTCTACTTACACAAAAACAATGGATTTAATCTGGCTCCCAAGTTGAAAAAATCTTGATTCTGAATAGAGACAGTCACATTCAATGCTACCACACATCAAGGAACAGATATTACACGTGTACTATAGCTTTGTTTACTTAATTCGGGTTGTCATAAAACCCCGTTATAATATGTAAATTGTAGTTTGTTAAGAGAATGCAGCTAGCAGTAGCTTGGGCAACGTGAAATTAGATAAATATTCAACATTTCCATTGGTAGAATTTTAAAAACCAACCAGCATTCCACATTTAGCATTTATAATTAATAAGCATTTTCCACAAATTGTCTTCCTTCAGTTAAAGAAAGAATTAGGATTTAAGAGCTAAATAAATATTTAAATCAGCATGAATGTTGAATGTAGACAGCATTCAGTAATATTTTTAGCTTACACAATATCGAAAATGCAATTTCTAAACCGTTATAACCACATGATGCTGGAGACTTTCATTACATACTACATCACTTGAAAGTACTAATCACAAATCAAATTCAACTAATTTTGTCATTGCGTGCTAAATCAACATAGCAGTGTAGTTATGTACTCCCTAAGTAACTAGAAATCAAGAAACATCAGTGGAGTGGTTTTTTAAATAAAGATTACACTTCCGAATTCAATTTTTGGTAAGGATTCCATCGTTTTCCATATCGTATCTTCGTCTTTCTGCCACATCGTTTAAGTTCACCAATGACATTTTTTGATGTATTATTAACATTTCCAGCAAGTCCATAAACCCCACAATTTACAAGGTACGAATCAATGATTTCAATCATGAGTATACCAATCATTGGCAGTGGCAATCCATCAAACCGGATAAATGTGTAGATGCCGTTGATTTGAAAATGTGATATAATGATCAGAAACTGCCACATGATTGCCGCATGAATCTGGTTGAACGACCGAAGTAACAATTCAGCCCCGTACCGTGGTTTTGTACGGCCTGGAGCGAATATCACCGGGAAGGCCTTAATTTTTCACTTTATTAAGCAAATTACTAAAATTGAGATGTGTACCATAAAAGTGCTCGAATTGGATGTACAACAGATGTTTTACGAAAAACCATTTTCTTTATATTTATAATATTATATTAATTAATTGGTCACATGAAAGTCTGTCTGCTTGTATTAAATTGAATGGATATCTCAGGAATTGCTCAAGTATTCCTGGCTCATTCTTCTATGTCTTAAGTAGTTTTTAATTACTTAAAATATAGGAAATGCACGACCATCTTCACCCAAAATTACACAGAAATTGTTAAAAATATACGAAGTACATTGAAATTGTTGGTTAATTTGTCATTTACCAATCCATTTAAGATGTCCAGTAGTTCAACTGCGGCCATACATTTTACGTACATCTCGGTAATAGCTTTTAACATACTGTTAAATACCAAACCTCAGGGCGCTTCAAAACCAATTAGAAAGAGTTAAAAGTACAGAAAACTTTTCCATACCAGACAAATTTAAACCCCATTTGTGTTGATGTATTTTCAATTTGGTTTGAATACAAGCAGGGCGATTGAACTTGTGTATTCAGGGTGCTTCAAGTCTTCAATGGGTTAGTTAAAGCGAATGTTAATATGTTTTGACAAAAACTGCGCAAATTCAAAATGCTATGAAGATTTTACTATAAAATATGCGATTTCCAATTAGACCTTCCTGCGGAAAATTAACAGTAATTGGTAGTATTAGAAAACCTTCAATAAATGTTTAGTTAAGGAACTACTTGTTCTACATATTATTCATTTTATATTATTTCCACTTTATAGTAACAGTATCAGTTGATTGGTCTTGGCATGGTCCGGCCTTGGCGAGGTCCGGCCATGAGCGGGGGCTCCGTTGGGCTCCATGTCGTTACGGGCCTGTAACAATTGTATTCTCCAATGCAAGATGGTCATCTTACTAGAATTGATAGTGGGATTTGTCATATAATTCAGAAGACTCAACTGGTGCATTCGACCGGCTTCAAAGACAGCAAACATTTCCGTTGCATAGTAGCATCACATCAATGCTACTATGGGCCAGAAAAAGTAGTTCCCAACCATAAGCAGAACTCGATACAGAATGGTTACGTCCCAGCACAAGGGTTGAAATGACTTAAAAACGGTCATTGTGTTTTATACTTTTAACCTGCACAAAATTATCTAAAAACGTGTTACAAACAACCCCATTTGAAAATATTGATCGCATCTTGAGTTATAAAAAATCGATTTGACCATTGACCGTGGGAAAATTTTGAAATTATTATTTTTTAAATACTTGTTGAACTTAAAAGCTCACAGTATGAATTTTATAAAGCAGTCTTACTGTATGACACTAAGTTTTTTTTTTAAATTTTACCTGGTCAACTTCAAATGACCATATCTCTGGTTCGCAACGGGTTATGACTGAGATGAGGGTTTTTTATAACTCAAGATGCGATCGATATTTTCAGATGGGGTTGTTTGTAACACGTTTTTTAGATAATTTTGTGCATGTTAAAAGTATAAAACAAAATGTCCGTTTTTTAAGTCATTTCCACCATTGTGCAACCGATGAATATCTCATCAACTTAGCTTGAGAAATTATATTATAAATGCCATGCACGCGATTCCTTGGAATTTGATGCCGACTTGATTCGAATATGTTTGATTGTAACCAGAGTTGTTGAAAATCCCGGATTGCCGTAGTCGGATTGTGGGTTTTGGATTACGGATTGTAATCAATACTCCAAATCCAGCATGACCATTTTAATTAAGTTAATCTATAATCCATAATCCTGATGGTTAAGTTCAGGTTCCATAATCCGTAATCAATCCAGAGCCGCATGAAGCGTATTTCTATAATCCGTTCCTGGATTATCGGATTAAATGATGGATTATAATATGATGGATACAAACCCAACGTACATCAAAATGAATGAATGAAAATCAAATTTTGACGTCTTCAGAGATTTTCTCCCACATTAATAAACTGCTAGTAAGCAGGCCAGAGACGTAGCTGAAGAAGGCGTTGAGTGATCACCTCCAAACCCCCTCCTTCCATGCCCACCAAATCTTTTCCACCACCTCTCTCTCTAACCCCACCTCCGCGATTCTCTCCCAACGTGTAGAAAAGGCATTGCTTGTAGAATACCATTTCGGATTCTGGCTTTATGCACAAGCACATGATTCCGGATGTATACACAAGGACATGCACATGGATGCTGTGCTATTCTTACGTATACGTATCACCCAAATCGATGAGTTTCTGAACTTTCGAGCCTGTAACTTTCGAACCGTTTGACGGATTTGGCTGAAACGTATTCCCAGAGGTTCTCTTGAGTAGTACTACCTGTGTACCAAATGTGGTCCAAATCGGTCAATGTATGTGACCAGGAGAGTGCGCACGGGTAGACAGACAGATTAACTTACGATGTTAGTAAAACCATTACTATGCTGAATCAGTACGGAGGCGATGGCGAGTAAATAGTGCATATTAATGTGTTCTGGACTAAACTGGCTCATTATGTCCGGTCATTATAAGCGGGAAGTCCTTCGTTCAGTTGTTCCCATGTATTGGGTGCACCAAACGGTCAACAAAGGACTTCCCACTGCATACATAATGAGCCAGTTTCGTCCGGAACACATTAAGATGCACTACTCACTCGCCATCGCCTCCGTACTGACGAGAGGACTTCAATATTGTATTGTTGGGTTTGCTAGTAGCGTTTGTTAACAGTAGTTAGTTTTTTCATGATGGAATTAAAAGATGATTGTTAAATTATAAATCGAACAAATTGTAATGATTTTTAAACTTTTACTAATCGTATCCAACGACATTGATTATGATGAAGCTGGTAAAACATGTATAATTCAAATAAATACCAGGCGATTACATGCAATAGTTGACAATTTAAAAAAATAGGGAACCTTCCTGAAATTGTCAATTTCCAATTACGTTTATCAGTTAAACGCTTTGTTGCATGTTTGAGTTCGTTAAAGAATTTAAACTTTATTTGAAATCATAGGTTGGAACAGATGCACAGTGATACTTGAAGCGATACATATAGAAACAAGTTAATGACTAACGCCAAATTCAATTTGTGGTAATATGTATAATAGAATGTTTTAAAAGCATGACTAAAAGTTGTATAGCATTTTAGTATAGTTTATTCGTTTTGGCTAAGTTTGAAGAGAGCCAAATTCATTTGTATCGTCTTTTTCTATTTATTTAAGCTCCACATCAATAGCTTAAATGTTAAGCAATTTAGAATAATTTACTAATCGTATGTATTCAAGCAGAAACTTAAACATAAATTTTTACAATGTAATAGCTCTAAATATTAGTGGGATTCAAAAAATACAGCAGCACTAGTTGTATCAGTTTCAAAAGATTTCTGAAATTATTTTAGACACATTAACAAGTTTATGTTTAAAAAGTTTTTTTTTATAAATAAAACATCGAAACATTTTGCAAGTTAACATATTTAATTTGCTAAGTATTTACAGCACCTCGTCTGCAGCTAACACTACTGTTACTTTACTATTACTTCTGGTTTCTTAGATAGAATATTTGCGAAATGTTATTAACTAAACGAGTTTTAATTAAAGCCAACTTGCAATAATTCTAAATGTGACCAACTGCATACTTTAAACATTTAGAATGATTACTTGGATATTTTCTAGCCACAATGATTTTAGAGCCGGTTGTCAATCAGGAGTAAATCCACAATTCGTGCAATATTGAAGCTGATAAAAACCAATGGAGTAGTTTTTTCAATATGATTAGAACTCCCAAATTTAATTTTCACGTCAGGACATGCTCTCATAAGTTTTCTTCCCAATTTATCCCCAACAATCGTTTCATTGCTCGTTACTCTTTTTCTGACCACTACTGATGTAGCTATAATATTTCCACAATAACCAAATGCCATTAAAAGTGTAACTATTGATTCAAAAGCGGCAATTACATTCATAACAAGAATTGGATAGGACGGGTTCCCACTAGTTTGTTTGAGTGATTGCACAACAACAAATACGGAGACTATTTGAATCATTGCCAGCATGCACAAAACATGAATAACAATTGTGGAGTGAAACGTGTTGACAGCATCTGTTAGGATTCGAATTTTGTTGTAGATTTGGAATAGCCCGGAAATTTTACACGATTGGTAACTCGTTCCCTGGCATTCGTATTGTTTTGACGCTCGATCGAAATACAAAAGACAGACCCGAATACAAAGAATGCAGAGTACAAACTCAAGCCAGAAAAATACCCCGGGAAACACCAACAAATACCATAAAGCCAAATTTAATATCCCAATTACAACGCGTATGATTCTAAATTGTGTCGTACTTGATGAAATTTTTAAAACATTTACCAATACGAAAAATAAATTGGTGGGAAGGTCAGGGCGGAAAACGGACGCAACTGCAAACGTGCCTGGTACAATTATCGTTGTGTTTCGAAGTAATTTTGCAAAAACAGCAAGACCATATTTTTCTCTCTTGGAAATTTGTACCGGAGGAAATCTTGACCAGCGTCCAGCTTGTTCCAATTTCCTTTCCAATGTTGTTAATTCAATCACCGTATTTGTAAGAAGTTGATACCGTGTAAGAATTTTCCAGCTAATATATCCCATACACACCAGTATTTGGGCGACGAAAGCTTCCTGTGCCTTTTGATTCAGTTCTTGAGTTTTATCGAAAAATTTGGCAGCAGTTACAAGACAAAAAAACGTGCAAGTGATCAGTTGAAATGTTAGTATTTTCTTGGCTTTTTCAGTGTTTCTTATGGTTCGAAACGTTTTTTTATTATTATCCCATTTAAATGGAAGTAATGGAAAGAAGGAAGGGAAATTGGTTAGGATTTCAAGATTTTTTTGAATTTGGGATGTTATTGCCATTGCATAGTCAGTACGAAAATGAAGTTATTGTTGGATTTTCTCGTTTCTGGTTATGTAGTGTTTTCATAACTGTAAAAGCCGTACATAAGATTAATTGGTCCGCGTCTACTTATCGTATTCTTGATCATGACGGAAGTATCAAAATTTCTGCCTTAAAAACAAAATTAAATTTGCGGGTAGGTAAATTGAAAATATAATGAAAAGTGACAGCTAGCATTTCTGGAGTCACATTTCTAAAGTATACTTCCGCAATTTCTTGTAACGTGCAATCATTAAGTATCCTTGAAACTTTCTTGATTTTCAAAATTTGGTTCCTTAATTATTTTAATTGGTTAGAAAACGATAGATCGATTTTTTTCAAGATATCATACATACATATGTTGACTTCCTTCTTGGAATGGACGTTTTAAGGTAAACAAAATCTGAACCAATGAGAAACACAAACCAGATAATAAGGTTTTGGCTTAAACTGTTTGCAGCACATTTTTGTAAAACTAGAGTATCCACTTTGGTTTGTGAGCGGGTACTCGTTTGAAGCGTAGTTCACCTTGGGAAGAGTAGAATTAAAAAATCATGAATTTAATGTAACTAATGCAAAATGATAATATCGTGATGGACCATTAGCTACAATTCAAAGAGACAATTTAAATAGCCCGTAATGAATTAAGAACGACGTTTAATGAACACAAAGTTTTAAAATGACAATGGATGAAATTAGTGACAATTTTCTATTCGTGATTGCTTATCTAAATTAATTTTAATGAAAACTCTCATTCGTTTGTTGTTTGCCAATTATGCTTTCTCAAATTGGGGAATATAACCTACCTTGTGTTTGTGGTTTTGAAATAATTCTGGTGTAATACATCGCCAAGAATCAGAACAGAAATTATTCAAAAATTAATATTGGTTTACATTTTTATTTTTTTCATTATTTCATTAGTCAATTAAATTCCTGATACTGAGGTTTGTGAGCTATATTTTTCAGTTTACGTGTAAAAAAACCTTAAAAGCATATGAGAATTGGAAATATATATTGATTAGACTATCGGATGAAATGGAAAATGATGAACCAAGTAGAGTATTATGAATGCAAACGATGTACATATATATGCATGTTTCAATCAATTTATGACAAATTTGCAAACTTGAACATTCTCCGTTTGAGCCACAGCAAACAAATACGACCCTGAAGGTTCACTCCGATTTCGTTCATAATTGAACTTAATCTAAGTTAGGACCTAAGCTATTGATTGGCGCACAAAAGAATTAGGAAAAGTCAAACCATTCTCGAGTCACTGTGCTACCAAACGGAAGGACAGACAGACTAGACAAAGCTATAAACCAGCAATAAATGTTAGTTAATAAAATAAAGCGGGCCAATATATGTAAAAGTTGCATTGAGTTAAACATTAGTCCACACTACAATATAATGCTAACTGTTTTTTCATATCTGAGCAGACAACTCTGACTGACCTTGTGCATTATAGAAAAAAATAGAAAATCGTACGTACTACATGAATTGAATGTTTTTTAATAGGCATGCCATAACAATATTTTGATTATACAGAACACAAGTAAAGGAAACTGTACATATTTCTTAGAGAAAGGATAATTTTAAGCGATTTGCCACAAATAAATTTTTTCCAAGCTTTAATTTTCTTATCCACGTGATTTTATTGATCCAAAATTGAAAATGTCCAATGTTGTCAGCCCAACATATCAACATCAGAAATATGTTATGTCAAAGTATGTGAAAACTGATTAATGCTTCATTTCAGATCAATTTTCTCTGGATACATATTATTGTGTTTTATTGTTTTCAAACCGAACAAGTTTCCATTCTAACAGGTAACCCTAGATAATAACATGTTTGACATGTTTTTGTTCTTTTCAATTATTTAAGTGATCGGTTTACTGAAAATCCAATATCACTATCATACACTAAAATCGATTGACGTGAACGATTAAAAATTGACGTCAACAAAACTCACAAACACTTTATTAGTTGGTATGGTATGTATGGTAAACTCTTTGCTGGTGTTATGATATCAAATGTGATTACAACATACGTTGGATAAGTAGAATTTCACAAATACCTAGTTATAAATATCATTTGGTAGTAAGTAAGGCTCTGAATGTTCCTCTCACAACACCCCTGAAAAACACTAATGTACTCACTCTCCCAATGACAAACTGCTTTCCATAACTTAATACAATTGGCTTGCATGACCTAAGAAACTGTTTCATTAGCTTGCTTCTCCTAGAATGAGCACATCTAAATGCATTCCAGGAGCCCAAAACTTTTTTTCCTCTACAAAAAAGGAGACGTCCGAGCTCCAAAACACACGCCCAAACACTCATAAAAATTATCGTCCAAGACGAAAGTTGAATTTTAGACACATTTTCCAGTTCATCCCAATATCTTATAAGCACGAAATTAGAAAAAATGGTGGCCAACATTATACTTACATTGCAAAATACAAGAAATATTCCAAACACGTTAAATATATTTGCTTGAAGAAGTTGAAAGGAACGATAAACATGTCGAAGATTTTCGGGACGACGCAAATTGTTACTATATTTGTAATTCTTGCGTCCAACTCGCAACTCTCGAATAAGTAAGGGAACAAAGTAGAAACCGTAGAAAAATATGGAAGTATAAATGACTAGACAAACTACATGAAGATACACAAGTTGGTAGACATGAAAGAGGATGATGAGTAATGCAATGGGAAACCGATAGTATTCAAGAGGAACTAAATCTCCAAGAAACACTGTTCCTCTTGGGTTGAATATTAGAATCAAAGTTATGAGAAAAAAACATGAAATCATAAAACAAATAATATATTCGAGAAAAATAGCGAAATATAAACTTTCCTTACACTTGTCAGGTTTGATTGATCTTCCGTAGGTCTCTAGAAAATGATGGAATAAAAAATATTCTAAAATTTAAAATTTGATAAGAGTTAAATTTAGTGTCTTACCCTGCAAGTATTTCATGAAATGAGCGAAACCATTAATTACAATGCAAATGTCATGGGCAAACCAGTAAAGAGGTGAATAGAAAATGGTGACAAGAACACCAGTTAACCAATATGTAACACGAACATTAAATGCATTTATGTCGTTCAGAAGAAAGTACTTCCCCACAATGCAAAATGCACCAAAAAACCACACTATCCACAGTAAGTAATTTACATGTACAATCCATTTTAGCCTTCCGTTACGCTGAAATGTTTCTGTATTCTTGTTATAGCTTGCTGAAATTACACCAAACTTGACTACCAACCAATTTAGTAAGCGCACGTATCTGGAGATCCTGTTGCTGAACATTTTGGTACCTGAGTGCTCAAAAGTATAAGATAAAATGAAGTTAGTCCATGGATGAAACAGACAAAATGACTCCAGCAAGTTGAATTTTTCGTGGTTGGCGCAAAACCACAAAAACACCTTAATAATGAAAGGGCGTGTCAGCTGAACATGACAGGCCTGATTATTATTAGTCATTTATTATGTGCCAAACATCCTAAAGTGTGGAAGCATCGAACATTGAAAATCATCCTCCAGTCGAGAAAATGTCAAACCAAAACATACTCAATGCAAAAGTAAAACTAGTTAATAATTTATTGGAATTCCCACTTCTATCATGGTCGATTTAGTCTAAAATTCATAAACGGTATTTGTACTTGTAGCTTAGTTTTTTAGGAATGTTCTGGACTCCTATCCTAACCATCTGTATAAAAACTATTTAAATAATTTTTAACCAGGTAGTCGTTGTTATATCACTGTAATATGTAGATCACTATATTAAACAGTTTCCGATGTTTAATTGAGATTTATTCAACACACGAATGGCTAAAATAAACTGATTATATGATTATTAAACATAATTTAAGAACAACTGCACCATTAAACGCTGATTTTAAATTTTTGATTTTTTGCCGCCAAGTGGCGCTTTTTTTAAAAAATTAAAAAAATTGGCTACATGCGAAATTTTATTTTGAGTCTAATAAAGAAAAAATGGAGCAAATCGAATGAGTAGTTTTTTAATTATGACATGAAAACCGAATTCGGGTTTTTATGAGTGAAAGCCGTAAAACTTTCGCCAGTGTATGACGAAACAGCTAAAACTTCGAATATGTACTTATCTTATGACCAGTTATCCGTACAACAGGTTTGAACAGTTTCTGATACCCAGGTTGGTATTAGAGTCAAGATTTAAGGAAGATTTACAGTTACATGCTTTGTTTGAATAAAATTAATAGAATGAAATAACTTAAAAGTGAACCTAATGTATTGTTGGAGATATTACTGTGTTATTTGACTTAACAAAGAAAAATTCTGTAGATTAAAACGTGCTGATGATACCTAAACTTTAATAGTTGTAGTGATGTTGTCACAGAATATTTAACGAGGATGTCAATCGGTTTGACTGGCATGTTCCAATTAATTCTGACCGGCAAATCTATTACTATCGGCATAGCTTTATTTTTAGCTCATACAACTCATTAGAATAGAAAAAACCCTTCGGAATAATAAAGACATGCCAGCGAAGAGGTAATTGGAATTGATGAGTACCATTACATTAACTATTCGTTACATATTTACTTTGTAATTAAGGGGATTTGTTGACAGTACTCCTTAAATGATCAACAAGATTATATTCAATATAAATATGCTAAATTGGCCAATTTGGTATATTTAAGGTATTAATGGCAATCCAAAATATGATGACTTTTGAAGTTATGAAGAAAAAACTATCATTTAACTTTACTTCTATGTTATAGGCGTACAAAAAATTGCGTCGTTGCAATTCAGTTATCCTTCCCAGTGGTAAAACGGAGAACGTAAGGAACGTATTGTTAAGTTTAGAAGCAGTAAAGAAATTGGAATTGTATGCACAATGACAATATAACGACAACTAAACCCATAAAAAATTCATTATTTATATCATAAATCGGGTTTTTTTACTTTATATTATGGAAAGTTCATAGTTTTTTTAATTTCAAAAGCTTATATCCACTGTTGAGAATGCCAATAAAACTAACCGTCTAATGCTTCTCACTCGTTTTTGATGCCTAAAAGAATATGGAGAGCAACACAAAATATTATATTTTTGATTGATAGTCAACCACACCACCCCTCGCATCACATTTATTCACCCATTAAAACCATCATTTTATATTATAATTGTACAAATAATATATGTAAATGTTCCTGCTTTTATCAACAACTCCACCCAACTGACTCTCGAACACTCAGATCACACAACGTTGAATCTCGAATACAGAGATCAAACGATGTTGAATCTCGAACATAAAACAAAAAACTATTAAAAAAAACTCGATTGACCGTACTTTTTTGTACTCACTCACACACCCGTTCTAAACTGAACTGTGCTCAGCTCTCTCGCTTTTTTCTCTCTTCTCACGCATTGCATAATGCAAACCACGCTAACATCACACAATTTTTGACTCATGGAGCCGTTTTCTCGTTTCTCTATGACTTTGTTGTGAACAAAGTCTATTCAACGCTCACAGATCCAACACCACGATTCTTTTGGTGTTCGAAATTTTGTGTCGTATATAAGCAAATAGATAATATTGAATTGGTTAATTACGAAACACCATGTTTTTGTCTTTCAACTTATCAGATTCTTTGCTACAACATGTACTGTAAACATAATTGTAAACTCATTCCATATTGAAGTTGGACGACATACCCAAACCTCTGTCCTTCTTTCTAACATGCTTTCTAACATGACCAAAAGTCTATGTGACGTAAGAACACAGTTGGTATACAAAATGGTTAGAAACTTCAAAACAACAATGAAAGAGAACTTTGGTCTTCGAATATTTAAAATACAAATTTCATTGGCTCACTTAATTGGAATTGCTCCTTATTATTTTGACAAGAGAGGCATTCTAAAAGTGGATAAATGTGTAAAAAGTAGATTTTTAAATAAATTATGGATTAATTTAATAATCTTAGCAATTCTATTCTCATTGTTTGCGTTCTACCACTCAATTCAATTTTCATCTAAAAATATTCCACCATCTCTTTTAAATTTGGCTGCTGTGGCGATGCAAGGACTGATTTTCCAATGTCATATTTCTTCATTATTTGTTGTGCTTGCGCTTCAAAGAAATCAAGAAAATATCCCACCATTAGTGAATTGTCTTCAGAATGATCAACTTTGTGTTTTAGATGGAAACTTTTACAAAAGAGATAAGACAATTCTTAACGCTTCAATTTTAATTTTGGCAAGTAATTGTCTAAACTTTGTGATATTGATTCCTCTTCTGTCATTGATATTTCCTTGGATACATGATCCATTGGGAATGTTAGCATTTGGGGAAAATTTCTCTAGTTCCTCTTGGATCTTCAGAATTCTTGCTGGCTTGATTGACATGCTGCTAATTCTTCCAGCAGCTTTAGGTGTTGCAACAACGCTCACCCTTCTACTTCTTGCATTACACGACATCCTTTCCAATTTAAAAATGGTTCGGTAGGTTTAAAATCGAGTTTGTATTTGTTCAAGGAATTTTATATAGAATTAATGTTAAGTAAAGAATTTTTTATTGCAGGAACTCAATTCGACAAGAGAATAACGGGAATCAACTTCAAAGGAATCAAAAGATGCTCCAAGTTATGATGTTGTATAGACAACTCCAAATATTTGCCAATCTTTCCAACAATTGTCTTCAATCTTATGTTTGGACTAATGTACAATTTAATGGCGCCCTCATAATTATTGGTCCATTTTATTGTATTCTTACAGTAGGAAACCAACTTCCCATTTATTTTGTTATTTTTATGCTAATAACATTTCTCGTCGTTTTAGCGGTTTGCTTTTTCATTTTTGAAATTGGGAGCAAACCATTTCACATCTCCAAGAAGTTTTTAAGCCAGTTAAAACATTTGCATAGAGGTTGCTCGAGCAATGCTTTTGTCAAATCTTGTATGCCAATTGTAATGAAATTGGGATCATTTTATAAAATTGAAAGAAAAATGGGACTAGCTTTTGTAAGATTTTGTGTTCAACGGACAGTTTTCCTTGCTGTGCAAACTAAAGTCTTGTAATTGTTGGAACAAATACATCGTCACAACATTGCAATGAACGTTTTTTATGCTTGAAATAAAACGACTTTATCACGTGTTACTTATTGACGTAAATGTGTGGTTCCATTCGGTATAAGCTCTAAAATTTACAATTTACAAACTAAAGTTATTCTCTATATTTTAAAATTTAACAATTACTTCTGTAACAGCTTTTAAAACAAAAAACAGCTAAAAAATATGGTAAGAGTTTGGTTTATAAGTAAGTAAACTTTATAAAAAGTTTCATTTTGTAGACGACAAAAAATAAATACCTGATTACCAATACTACATCTTCCAGTAATTGTATAAATATTTTGTTGATTTTGATTGCTATCCGACAGTATTACTTGACTGTAACATTTGAAACGGCCTCGAACTGTAATGTAGGGCCATTAGCTACTTTAGCCAGAACATTATAACATTCTAATAAAGTCTATCTATCTACCTATCTATCAATCAATCAATCAAGAGACGTGTGCCAATAATAGAATCTATTATATTATACATTTTCCTTCAGTTTAACCAATCATTTTGTCAATCAAAACCAAATCGATGGATCTTGCCAAATTGTAGCTCACAAGTACCAACGGAGTAAATTTATCTACAAAATTTGTGCTTCCGAATTTAATATTCATCAATGGAAGAGTTTTTGACACTCTCCTCCACATTGGATTCTTCACAATATCATCGCACCCTTTCAATTCCTTATCAAGGTTTACGCTCGTTGCAAAAACGCCCCCTGCAGTTCCAAGCGCTACCAAAATGATGAAACCTGCCTCCAGAAAGACTACAACGTTGACAATTACAACAGTGAAAGCTACTGGTTCCTCTGTTTTTTGACAAAATCGGATAGTTGCAAATGCTGTCACTACCTGACATAGTGATAGCCCTACCAAAAGTACGACAAGGATTCCTACGAGCAAGAGATTTCTTTTCAGAAATTTAAACAAACTTCTTATGTGGGTCGGGGGTTTCAACCTATTTTCAATTTGAACTGCTCGGATACAGCTTAGCAGATTTACTCTTATCGCTGTTAATGATAAAATCAAATCAACATGGATAAAGCAGGTCGAAGCGTAGATGCTACCCCAGAAAAGGACGTTAGCCATTCCAAATATACACCTTATCCAAATCATTTCCGTATGTAGTAGACGCTCAAGTGGCAGAAAAGCATTTGCTGGGAAATCCGGGTTCAGCCACCCAGCCACTCCAATCACACTTAAGGCTTTCAATCCGAGCACAGTTATTTTACCAAACAGACCCACATAATAGGTTGCCTCAGGTGGCAATCTATACAAGTGATTCCGCTGTAGCTCTCTTTCCAACTTAATTAAGCCATTACATGTGTTTACGATATTCTTGTGTTCCTCCAAAATTTTCTGGTAGCAGATTCCAGACACCAAAATTCCAAATCCGAAAAAAAGCATTTGGTTTCTATGATTGAAATCCCCTTCGCCCTTTGCAGTTCCTAGCATCAGTAAGCCAAGGATGACAAAGACAAAAATAATGCCTTTGAATAATTGCCGTAGCTTCCAAGTTGTTGGGGTTACCGTGAAAAGTGCTTCATTTTTATCCCATTTTAAAGGGAGGCAATGAAACCGGTTGGCAAGTTTCAGATAAGACGCTGTAGCGGCTTGAATTTCCGAAGTTGGGGAAAATGGAATCATGGTAAAATGTGTTGCATGTGTTGTAATGGTGACGTAGGGAGCAGAACTGAATTTATTTTGAACCAATTGTCATTATGTTGATTGGTCAAATGTCCTACTTCTTCAGGAAACTTTAACGGAATGGAACACGTATTACTGTTTTCGTATTTAAGAATATGTAATTTATGAACGTTTTGAAATAGCGTCGCGTAAATTACAACGCCAACCGTACAATTACATTTAATCTGCAAGCACGATATTTAGTAAACTGATTACATAGCATAAAAAACCTTTCCGGTGTTTTCAAGTATAGAACAACATTCTGATTACAGGAAGCCTGGTAACACAGGAGTGTAATGAAAGACAAACACTCTCCAGAACTCTAAGTAGTTATTAAAAACACGAAAGCCTGGAGTTTTCTAAATGACTTTTAATTATATACATTGTGAATTAAATTAAGTATAAAGAATAAGAAGCTCCAAAGCTGCTGATACAGAAATATGTATGAAGAACGAATTAAAATATTGATTTAAAACAAGCAAAACAAATGTGGGTTGTCATGATTGTGTCAAAAAGTATTCCAAGGTGTGAACAAAAATATTGTTTACAATCTGTCTTCGATGTTTTCTACGCAAAATGACAAATTTTAATCTAACGCTATTAAGAAACACAAAAATACAAAAACAACTTTAAGTACCAGACTCAACTTAGAAAGACTGTAGAAACTGAACCATTGCTTTATGAAATCATACAATAAGTTTCGAACTATATTCTGACGCATACTTATAGCTTGGAAAACCCAACTGACAAAAAACTATTTTTTAAATTGCGAGACAAGGTTAAGTATGAAGGTAATACATATTAAATTTGGGTAATAGAATAAGAATCTTAGCAATCTTGCCCCTGCCATTGGCTGGAAGAACTCTGGGAAGCCTTCTTATGGAAAACAACTTGGTTTGGAGAATGCCACTCTCGATTGAAGGTTGGATTCATGCGTTCCAAGTCGTTGACGATGCTGCTAACTTTTGAGTCATATGACTCAAAGACTTGAACATTTGAAAATACATTCATGCTCTTCACAGATTTGAGAAACTCCTGAAGAACTCCGTCCCGTGTCGGATTAAAAAGAATGAACTGTCCCTCCGGATTCAAAAGGAATGATATGGTGTCCAACAAACTTCCAAACATAGAGCTGTGGTAGACAACGTCTGCTGCAATTACAATGTCAAATTTGGACTCCAACTCTGGCATCATTTTGCAATTGTTCCAGTGGAGAGATGTTGCCACACATTTTTCTGGTAGGATATTGTTGAGCTGAATGGTAAGGGAAACATCTTCCACATTTGCTTCATCCCCATCAGTCAGTACCACATGTTTAGCGCTGGAGTATTTTGCAACCGCCAGCCCCGCCAAGCAATGAAATCCGCCTCCAATTTCTATCACTTGCTTTTCTTCAAAGAGTGGCTTATTTGTGAGCACCCAATAGCAAAGTATTTGCTCAGATGGCCAAATAGAAATTCGCCCGGTTGTGTCAAAACCATTGAGATTTCTAAGATTCGCCAAGGTTTTGGTGCTCCTTCGATGAAGTTGAAAATTGAAGGCGAATTCACATCCATGCACATGTCGGCTTTCAATTGGGGATAAATTGTTTTCTTGGGCTTGAGTAGAAGGTTTTGGGGTCAGCTGATTTTGTGAGCTCTGCTGGTCGAAACGATGAGATTTTATACATTCCGAAAGAATGTAGACATCTACCACAGCGTTTGTGACGTCATTGGTCCAACTGATGAGGTCGGAATAGCGTTCGAAACCCCTCTTAGAGACTGGGCTGACACTCTCCTCCGGGATTGACTTTTGAATAATGAATTTCCGAAGGATACCCCAACGACCAAGTGCCAAGTTTCGGGGGTCGCTCTCACTGGTCATCATTTGGTTTCCGATCCAACTAGTTTACCGTAAGATAATTCAAGACAGAGGTTGTGAAATGAAGAATGATAAATCGTTTTTATCTATTTGCACAATTGTCGCAACTCCTTGAAAAATTAGCGGATGGTGGCATAATACCTAAACCTAAAGGAATCTGAAATCTTCTAGCTCGGAAGGAAAATTCTATCATCCCGAAGTTTTTTAAATGGATAAAGGGCACCGTTGAACAAATTGGTTTATTTGTGTCCCAGCAACCGATGTCTTATGATGAAAAAGAATGCAATATTTTCAGAGTGGTTTTCGGGCAATATTTGTTTTTGGTTTATTACAGTAGAATGGGATCGTCGACTATTATTGTTGATATAGTAGGAGACTAGTTTAAATTTACTTAACGTAAATAAATCATCAATACGAATACGAAGCGACTAAAAGTAAATATTTTGTACGTTGTGGGTTTTGTTATATTTATTTTCAGAGTTATGGAATTTAGACTATATACAGACTATAATACTCATACATTGGATGATAGTTCCAAGTTTTAAAACAATATGATCTCAAAAGACATATTTATATGGTAAATAAGTTTTGCCAGTTCACAGTTCATTAACCGCCCAATACATGTGACAATCATCATGATCACAAATAAACTTGATAAATATAAGCCTATGCTTCGTCATTTTATTACGTAGCTGAAGCGAGAGCATTCAGCGAAGTAATGGTTTTACTTAAACTGTCTGTCCGTCTGTCTGTCTGTCCGTGCGCACTCTCCTGGTCACATACATTGACCGATTTGGACCAAATTTGGTACACAGGTAGTACCACTCAAGAGGACCTCTGGGAATACTTTTCAGACAAATCGGTTAAACGGTTCGAAAGTTATAGGCGCTAGAGTTCGGAAACTCATCGATTTGGCTGAAACGCATATGTATACGTAAGAATTGCATAGCATCCGTGTGCATGAGCTTGTGCATACGTCCACAATCCGGAATGGTATTATGCGTTTACTACGTTTGGAGAGGAACGCAGAGGTGGATTTACAGGGCGGAGGTGGAGTAGATTTGGTGGACATGGGAGGAGGGGGTTTGGAGGTGATCACTCAACGCCTTCTTCAGCTACGTCTCTGGCCTGCTTACTAGCAGTTTATTTATTTATGGAAATAGAAAGCAAGTCATGATCCTAATTCGATCTATAAATACCAACTGTACAATTTTTGCTTTATAACATACAGTACAAGAAGAAACGAGGGCTGGCGTTTAGCAAATCAATACGAAAATCGTTAAAGAAAAACCTTTTGCAATGAGTTTAGGTCTGCTTCGTGAATTGGTGAAAGAAACTCAGGTACTCTAATTATGATATTTTTAACATATAAACGAATTATCAAGAAAAGGAAAAATTTTCAAGGTAACCTTCAATCTTTTTGTATGGCTATGTTTAAGGTGTGCTATGGTATGTTATTACGTTTGTGCTTAAAATATAACACTTAAAGATTTTCGTGCGCACTAAAATGTTGCTAGGCGAAGAGAGCTCTCTGCACATTATATATTAAAAGCTTATAATTTTGTCTGTAATAAGTTATTATTAATAAACTGCTAGTAAGCAGGCCAGAGACGTAGCTGAAGAGGGTGTTGAGTGATCTCCTCCAAACCACCTCCCGGCATGTCCACCAAATCTCCTCCACCACCTTTCTCTAAACCCACCCTCTCGATCCTCTCCCAACGTAGTAAAAGCATTACTTGTATAATACCATTCCGGATTTATGTACAAGCACTTGTGTACACGGATGCTATGCTATTCTTAAGTATACGTTTCAGCCAAATCGATGAGTTCCTGAACTCATCCGCCTCTAACTTTCGAATCGTTTGACCAATTTGGCTGAAAAGTATTCCCAGAGGTCCTCTTGAGTAGTGCTACCTGTGTACCAAATTTCGTCCAAATCGGTCAATGTATGTGACCAGGAGAGTGCGCACGGACAGACGGACAGACAGTTTGAGTAAAACCATTACTTCGCTGAATGCTCCGCTTCAGCTACGTAATAAAGACAATTTTAATTAATTCTAAATTCTAATCTATTTCCTTGTGTGTCTAATAAGTTCACCTCCTCTTCCCAGCTCTCTTGTATAAGGAATTCGACCGTTTATGCAAGCTTCCCATTTAAAATTTTTCAAAATCTAACATCTAACTAAGACAATAAAAACGAAGTATTAGTATCCGAACACTTGGCGTTCGCAAATGAAAGACAATGCCAGCATTTCTGTTGCTGTCTATGAGTTTGTCATTCGCAAACAAATTATATTTATACGCAATTTCTATGTTATTGGACGGTAATTCGTTTCTCTAGTAGTTTATGTACTTACTGCTAAAGTTGATTGTAAGTTATTTGATCGGAATTAAAAATGACTGCCTTCGGTATGTTAAGAATTCTATGACATGACGTGACGGTAGGGGAGTCGGAGCGGGGTCAAGGGAATAGTGGCGATTTAATGAAGGAGTGGGGAGGAAGGGTGTTTTCAAAAAAGCTCGATTTTAAGTCGTCATTAATCGACGTCCCCTTAAAGATAAGGATGAAGGAAAATGTATATAATATTTGAAGCCTTGTTTGACAGAGTATATATGGATTTCAACTTTCGATACTATCAATTTTTAACTATGATAAATTTTTAAAACAATCAGAATTTCCTATTAAATCATTTTCCTAAAGTTTTACCAAAACTTAAATTCGTCTACAAAATCTCACGATTTCTTATCCAGCCATTTATGTGTTGAATACAAGCTGAAATATTCCACTTTGCAAGTAATGCTATCAATGATTTCTTTATTTTATAAAAATTAAAGAAAAGTTTAGAAATACTGTTTTATACTGCTTGGAAGTCGTTATCACCAACAACAAATGACAAAATATGGTGATCATTATGATTATTTGCAAATTACTTATTTTACGATATTTTTTGTTTATTTGGGGTAAAACAAAGCTTAGCTTTTGTCAGAGCTTGGAAAGGTATTTCAATAAGGTATTAGGTATAGGTATAGGTAATACCTTATACCTTACACCTTGTACCTAAATACCTTGAAAATACCGAGGTATCCAAGCTCTGGCTTTTGTAGATGTACGTAAAAACTAATGAAAAGGTGTTTTATGCTTTAATTACTATTGATTACGCAATAGTGGCTGGAACAACACGTGGGAAATACATGAAACTAATGAGGCAATAAAGATTGAGTAAAACAAACCTTTTACGAACAAAATGTTGCCAATTATTTCACAATTTTCTACTAAATTTCCCATCCAATTACCAGAAATAAACCAAATTTTTGGATTGGATCTGCAGCTGCTGAGTAGGAATTCCATAAACTGAGGGATTTGCTCACACTCTCAAAATCGTTTCTCTGCAAAGCGGACACTGTGTGTTGTTGCCACTGTAATCTAAATTTTTAACTTTTAAAATGGAGATTGGGTTTTTTCCATTGTTAATATCCATATTGGGATACATTTTCATTGTACCTCTCCTCATCTCTATCTGGCTTGTTAACGAAGTTGTGCGTCTTGTCATCAATATTGTTTTGTATTACAAATTCAATGATAATATTGTCCTAGTATCGAATGGGGCCGACGCAATATGGGCACCAAAAATACCCAACAGAACAAGGATGGTTGTAATAGGAATTCTCACAAAACAAGCAGTTTTACCAGAACATTATTTTACAAGTTTAGACAAAATGCTTCTTGAGACGGATCCTAAAAGTGGCCAGAGAGTTTACAGAAAACTTGAATCCATTTTAATCAAAAAGTTTGGCTACGCATGTTGGAAGAAGGATGGAAACTTTGATGTGCGGAAACACTGCAGATATTTGACGGATAAAATATACACCAGAGCGAATATGAAACTTTTATTTCATGAACTTTCCGACGATATGGAAGGCGACAAGCCACAATGGGAGATAGTAATTGTTCAACGTTATCAAGGTAAATTTAGAAACTTTTACATAAAATCTGTTCTTATAAAAATCCAATCTAATGTTCGCAGAATCAACGGATTCTGCTCCAACTTCATTTACTGTTTGCAGATTTCATCACGCATATTTTGACGGGTTGACGCTTTCGATGATGATGAAAAAACATGTTGCTACAAATTTTACCTATTATCTAGACCCTTGTCAGCCAGTGTTAAAGTTTTCCACATGCAAAATATTCATGTATTATGCAAATGCGGTAATATTTGGCCCGTATGTTTGTCTAGCATTGTGTGCAAACAAATTCCGCTCATTTTGGCCACAACGGGAAGTTTCAACTACGACTCAGGTAGTGCGAAATTTCACATAGACAGAAACATTTGAGTTGGATGCCATACGGAAAATCCGAAAACGAATAAGAAGTGCATCCATTCCAATCATTGTTGAAAACGCATTAATTTCTGCTGCAATTCAAGTACTTCATCGCGAACGGTACCCAAAACATTGGTACATTGGAGAAGTGGCCGCTTTTCTCCCATACAAGAATTCTTATCCACAAAATAGAATCACACAATTTACCTATAATATTGATTCCACCCAAAATGATTTGGATAGAATTCAATCTTCAAGTGACGCAGCTCGGAGAGCAATCTTTGGGCCTTGTATCCCAGTTGCATTTTTTCTTCCAAAATTTTGTGGTAGAACACCTTTGTTTCTAAACAAGCTTGTGTTTGCTGGATCCAGTAACTTGATGATAGTAAGCAATGTGCCAGGCTCAAAAACTAAAGCTAAGTTGTTTGGGACTGGAGATATTGAACAGTTCATGGGATTCCCACCACAACAAACTGGTGCTGGAATCACTATTGGTTGTTCCACTTGCAATAACCAAGTGAATATATCGGCCAATGCAGAAGGGAGTTGGTTGAGCGAGGAAGAATTAGATGAGATTGTGGCAAAAATACCGACCATAATTACAGAATGGGCTACTAAGTTTGAGAAGAAAAGTGAATAAAATATAACCATTATTTGGAAGATTTTATCTCCGTTTTTGGTACATTGTTTTTCCTTGTGCAACGTAATAATTATTGCAACTCTGAAAACCCTGATGTTATACTACCAATGCATTTACATGAGTATACCTAATAAAAGATTACGCTCTAAATACTATGTGAATAATTTCACAAAAATTCACAATGCATCAAAATATCATATGTATTCCAAAATGCTTATAAAAGCGATTTACATCTTTTATATTGCAATAGTGTTCACTTTAATTGCGTTTCACAACAATTTTCTTTTACGTTAAATGCAATCGAAACCCTGCAAAATGCACACAAACTATCATTGACAATGCATAAGTACTACATTTTTATGACGCAGAGAAAACTGATTTTTTAATCATATCAACATCATGTTCACGTCGTGACGCATATATGTAACATAACCCAATTCCAATGCTGGAAAACATACGAGACAGTAACGAGTAACAAAGTAACTCCTGTTAAACTAAAGGATAATTATATATAGTTTCCATTAATTCTCTTCAGTTTCTTTCGTTCTACATTTTCATGAGAAACATAGTTCACCCACTTTTCAAGTGATTAAGGCATTGTAATTGTAATCAACAAACCTGCAGATAAAGAGCAGTGCTTTTTAAATGGGATCTAATTTTTTTTTTACATAAAACAAATAAATAGGACGTATACCTTAACTGACTAGCACGTGATATATAAAATACTGATGCTATCAACAATGGTATAGCACATAGCATCTCGTGGCCTTTGGAGCCTTTCCTCAACATTTCAGGTTTGCTTTGTTTGCTCCAGGAGCCAGATCTACATAACCGATATTACTTATAATTAGACTTAAATCTTATAAAAACATGATCGTCGCTACAATAAGTCAGCAATCATTTTTTCACCTAATTATAAAGGCAAAAAAATCATTTTTCAGCACTTTACTGATATGATATGAATAGGAATAATGATGGTCTTGCACGTCCCTCAAAACTGTTCTCGTTATAACAAAACTAAAAACATCAAACCTTACTTAAACTAAAATTTCTAGCATAAATTATGTAAATAGTTGATTTTAAGGTTATTAATTCCAGCCAATAGGCACATTCCATTTTTTAGAATGTCGAAAATGACAAAAAGTGTGTAATTGTATTTTACGAAACCAAAGCCAAAAGCAGTAGTGCAAGAGCTAGATCGAGGATAGCAAGCGTGTAGTCTTCGTCTATCATGCATAATATATTCATGATTCATGAGCATAAGTACAGTACAAGTACACTCGAGTCGTTTGTTATTCAGCTGTAGCCAAATACTCTCACATCCTTTTGCTGCACAATCAAAAGCTAGATTATATATTGTTTGATAATCCTGTTTACTACAGATCCCAGTAAAATTTTATCTTCTCTTGTTTATACACCATAAATAATTTTTTACTCGTATTTATGTTCTCCTGTTAAACCGAATTTAATTGTTAGTCAGTGTAGTTTTGTAATCCTCGGACGAGTCCAGTGTGAGGCTGGAGGTGATGTGATAACTTGCGGTGGTGCTAGTAATCGTTGGTTATCTGTGCTGTGTCTGTTGCTAGTAGTTCAATCTCCCAAAGATTCGACAACTTTAGTTCAAAATGTTTGAAGACCGTAAGTGTGACGTAGATTGAGTATTGTTGATTTTAGTTTAGTGCGGTGGAATGTATTTTAATTTTCTTGTCTTGTTGTTTGTCGTGTTTGTGATTTAATTATGATAATATTTTTGATGATGTTGAATGTATAAACTTGTAGTTCCAGATGACGGGGGTGCCGGTGCCGCAGTTCGACGTGAGCTAGAATGTTTAAGACCGTGTTTGGAGCGAAGACTAGAATACATGGAAGAAACGGGGAGGATGTCAGAGCTGGAGAGACAAGTTGAGGACATTGAATTTTATTTGGAGGTTATAGATGATCCAACAAATGTCAGGTATTAGGATTAATGTTTTTAAAACTTTACTGACTGTGACACCAGCCAAAGCATTAATAATAATTTAAGATACGGTATAATACTGAATACTGAATTTTATGTGACTGTCATACATACTGTCAACTGTAACGGAACTTTTTAATTTTATGTAGTACACATGGAGTGGCTCAACTGCGCAATATCATATCTGATATCAATGATTTGTCATACAAAAATCCTCTACCTATCGTAAGTAACACGTCTTCCGATATGACTGATATGAGTTGTTTAAAAACATTTGTAATCACCGTATTATCCACGTGGGAATAGTAATGTAATAATAATGCGTGTTTTTTTCTAGGGCTGGAAACCGAAAAAAATGTTAAAAAGATCCTCTGGCAATCCCCAAGCCGATAAACTGCGGGCAGGAAACAGAGCATTTGAAGAATGGAAGAAAGCTCAAAAAGACGATTGGGATGATGATATATCATCAACATCCGTCAATTCATATGAAGAAAGGAAAAAGGCTGCTGAGAATCAACCATGGAACATTAATAATACATCATCCAATACCAATACATCTGGAAACCCTTCAGGTGCTCGTGAAGCAGGTGGTACTACTAATGAACAAACAAAGCCTAAAGGATTACCAGATTGGTTAGAGGATAAAAAAGGCCCCCAGAAGAAGACGGAGGATGTAAATATGCTTTTCGAAAGACGGCAGCCGCCAGTAGTACGATCTCAGTTTCGTGCATTGGCACCTCGCTTAGAACAAGCGTATGGACAGGTACCGAATGATCCCCGCATTCGAAATTCTGGACAAAGGGCGAGTAATGCGAATGTACCTCACTGGCTTTTTGGTACTCCAACGCAGCAGGCGTCGAATCTACGACAACCTGTTCCTACACAGACACATCCGCGTTTAGTTACAACATCAACACAACCCACTTTCGAACAGTTCTCGCATCCTGGTACTCTCAAACCTATATTTGATCAAGCAAGTGGGGTAATGTATGTTCCTATGATGCCTGTGCCACAATCTAACCCTTATTGTATGCCTCAAAACTTTCGTGCTGGACCACCACCACAAGATTTCATTCCATACAATCCAGTACGTGTTCCTTATCAGCCTCAAGAATTTTCAAACCCACCATCATCATCAGGATATTCTCAAAGTCAACTTTATCAAGACTCTTGCAGGCCTGCGTCTGTATCTTCTCCTCAATTTGCTGGTCCATCAAATTATCGTCCTCGCCCTCGTACTTTCAGAAATGAAAACCCAAACAGGCCTTATTATGATCGTTCCAAGGATCACAGAAATAATAGTAGCACTTCGTCCAATTACACTTCTGGTAAAAAGCATGCTCCTGCAACTACATCCTTTCGAAACCGAATGGAAACTAACGTCGGAGGATTATATAAATTGGGTCAACGTAAGATTGTAGAAGAAACAGTCGTTAGACCTCAACCGGAGGATCCTGACATGCATGAAGAGGAAGATACTCCAGATATTCGAAAAGGTCCAAACTCTACAGCGAAAACCAGAGCCAAAGCCGCTGCAAAAGAATCCGAATTTCCTGACTCGACTAAGAAGATTATAATGAAATCATTCAAGAAGAAAGACGCAGTAGAACTTTTAAAAGATCCTTCAAAAGTTAAAAGTTTATGTCAGCAGCTTCTTTCAGGGATTGAACCACGTTCGAACACAAAAAAGAGTCAGAAACAAGAACATCCAAATAAATCAAGAAAAAAGGCTCCGAATCAGCAATGTAGAGTAGCTCGTAAGAGAGTAGCGTGTACTGACAGTGAGGAATCGCAGTTAGAGTCATCAGATAATGAACTTGGTTCAAGTAGCCATGTTGGATCGACTAAAAGTGGGCCTAAGTCAAAAAGCTCCACAGCTACGAAACAACAGCAGCCAGCTCGAAAAGTTCAGCAAGCGAGAAAACGAACCCCTCAAAAGGTTTCCGATAAGGGGCCTAGTAGAAAAGTAGCTGTTACTATTCCCACCATTGAGTCCGACAGCAGACCTGAAATTAGTTCCACTACTAGTGGTGACGTTGGGTCAGTCAAATCCAATAGTAAACCCGAGCATGGCCGACAATTAAGAAGCGCTGAAAGTATAAAGGATAAACGTAAGGAACAAACAGAAACTGAAAAGATAGCAGCAGCAGCAACTCCAACAAAATCTACTAGACAATTCGCGAAGAAGAAGACTCAATCTAAATTATCCAACCCGGAAGGAGTGAAAAATATTAAAGCCAAGGAATCTCGTCCTGTTGAAGTTGAAGAAAATACAAATATGAACATACCTTTCCAACCCTGAAAGACAGCAGAAGGGAATCAACTCATCCGAGCTAACGACTCTGTTAATAATGTTGTGCTGGGTAAATTCAAAATGGAGTCAGATTTCGTGAAACCAGTTGCAGCAAAGCAAGAGCAAGATAGTTCGAAAGTTTCAAATGAGGAGGAAGATTCATTTTTGGCCGCAGCCTATCCAGAGGTATATCTTAGAGTTGAAGATGACACAACACGCTTAGAAGTGGAACCTGGCCGAGACCACCCTGAGAATGCTTCAAGATCAGAAGAACGCGTGCAACCACCGTTGGCGGGACTGGATTTGGTGGCATTGAAAGTTGAAGAAGCTGAAAGTCAAGTGGTTCCTGCTCCTGACCATGACCAAAACGAATGTCAACCACCAGCGTCTTCAGAGCCAAATGGTATCGGCAGCGTTGAGACGGACAAAGAAATGGAAGAGATTCACATTGGAGATGTAGCTTCAGGAGAGGGGGGAACTGTCAAACGGAGGTAATCAAGTTCCAGTTGAAATGGAGGTGGTTGAGGAGAGTTCAATTGACAGCATGAACCTGCAGTGTTGTGAAATGGGAATAGAAACATTCCGTTATAATAGTCTGTGAATAATCGTTAAGTGTGTGACAGATCTCTTATTTAAAAAGTTGTCGCAATGTGGAAGTGAATAATATAATTAAGATTAGTTTTTGTATTTACTGATAGTGGTGTCTAGTAACTTTTAGCTTTAAGAAGGAATATACATATACTTACAAACTAGGTGTATATGGAAATGCTTTCTGTTTTAGGTACTTACAAGAATGATTTATTGAAGGTTTTCTTTTACTTTGTTGTAATGAAAATATGAATTTAATTTTCTATTACACAATACTTGATATATTTTGTAGCTCTAGAATTTCCAATAATAAATATGACTCAACTTGTAATTTTTAAAGTGCTATCTTTGTATTTATTTCTCTTCTTAGAGGTTGTAGTCATTTTAACTTTAACTGAACATGCACTATATGTAGGGTAGGATAAAAGTACTGTATATTATATGCAAGCTGATTCTTCCTCTGCAGATATACCTTCCTAGCTGGAATCCTCGTCTTCCATCAAGCTGGGTACGATCCTCAACGACTCCGTATAGTCTCATGCTATAGGAGGTTCTGTCCCATTAAATAGAAGCTAAACGTCTCGTGTATCAATATAAAAATTTCCAGGTAGCTGGTTTGCAGAATCAATGGTACTCCAACTTCAACATCCCTAGCCGAGTTAAGTAAATGTATTATATAATAATTAAGCATGAGAAACGATTCATATCATTTTATCTCAATAACAGCATAACAATTTAGGATCAATCGGTTTTTACCTTGTACTCCTTGATCCAAATTAGAGACATAAACAGGTTGATTCACCGTCCTCTCTCCTCGATACCAAAGAGGAAGCCACTGAAAGAATCTTCGCCACCAATGAGCATAGCACTTGGTAAACCTATCCTTTTGACCCCAAATATCCGCAGGTAGGAAGATTGTTGCATCCTGGAACTCCTCTCGAACAACTAGTTCTCCTTCGTACTTTGACTTGAAGAACTGGGATCCCTCCGGCAAAATACCAAGCCCCTCAGGATTCTCACAGTTGAGACAGGAGAAATGGATCAATCGCTTCACTCCACTCTCTTTCCAGTTTGCAATGGCTCTGGCTCCATTCACATCTTTGTAGTTCAAGTTCCTCGTTTCTCGATCCCGGCCCACGAGATTTATGACGACGCTGGAGTGTTTCATTGCTTTCCGAATTGAGTCTTAATCCCGGAAATGGTATGGGGAAAGTAAGACTTGATACAGGTCGCCAACAAATCTAAATTTGAGGACGTCGTAATGATCCCCTCGTTATGGCACGATGAGCTGCAAAAATTGAAAAAAAGGTAACTCGGTTAACCGCTACGTTGACTTGACTGTCAACAGTAAAGAAAATTTTAAGAAAAAGTTAATCACCTGCGTTCCCATCATTCCCAGCTAGTAGTTGCAAATATATTTTCCAACAAATCCACAGGCACCTAAAACAGTGGCCACCACCACTCCATTAAAAGAAGATCGCCCTCCAGTTCCTCGCTTCATGTTGTAAATTTTCGGGCCAAAATTTGATAGGGTGCTGCTTGTTGATATTTGATGGGAGCCGTTGACAACTTTGCAGAGGTCATATGACCACCAGACAGCGCCTTGGTACGCTGTTTAAATTGGAGCAAATAAAATTATATTGATCATTTAGTAGCAAAGACAACCTTAACAGATGGAAGATGACAAGTCATTTTAGTTGTCATTGAATGATGACAAGTCAAATCAGTCGTCATTGGAAGATGACAAGTCATTTCAGTTGTCATTGAATGTTGACAAGTCAAATCAGTCGTCATTGGAAGATGACAAGTCAAATCAGTCGTCATTGGAAGGATGACAACTCATTTTAGTCGTCATTTGAAGATGACAATTCAATTTAACATGGGATTTAGCATAATGGAATTTTGGGGTTTCCCCTCGCCTGAGAGGAAGCATTGAGGTTTCCCCTGGCCTGAGAAGAAGCTTTGATGTTTCCCCTGACCTGATAGGAAGCATTGTGGTTTCCTCTCACCTGATAGAAAGCATTGATGTTTCCCCTGACCTGATAGGAAGCATTGTGGTTTCCTCTCACCTGATACGAAGCATTGATGTTTCCCCTGACCTGATAGGAAGCATTGATGTTTCCCCTGACCTGATAGGAAGCATTGATGTTTCCCCTGACCTGATAGGAATCATTGTGGTTTCCTCTCACCTGATAGGAAGCATTGATGTTTCCCCTGACCTGATAGGAAGCATTGATGTTTCCCCTGACCTGATAGGAATCATTGTGGTTTCCTCTCACCTGATAGAAAGCATTGATGTTTCCCCTGACCTGATAGGAATCATTGTGGTTTCCTCTCACCCGATAGAAAGCATTGATGTTTCCCCTGACCTGATAGGAAGCATTGATGTTTCCCCTGACCTGATAGGAAGCATTGATGTTTCCCCTGACCTGATAGGAAGCATTGATGTTTCCCCTGACCTGATAGGAAGCATTGATGTTTCCCCTGACCTGATAGGAATCATTGTGGTTTCCTCTCACCTGATAGGAAGCATTGATGTTTCCCCTGACCTGATAGGAAGCATTGATGTTTCCCCTGACCTGATAGGAATCATTGTGGTTTCCTCTCACCTGATAGAAAGCATTGATGTTTCCCCTGACCTGATAGGAATCATTGTGGTTTCCTCTCACCCGATAGAAAGCATTGATGTTTCCCCTGACCTGATAGGAAGCATTGATGTTTCCCCTGACCTGATAGGAATCATTGTGGTTTCCTCTCACCTGATAGGAAGCATTGATGTTTCCCCTGACCTGATAGGAAGCATTGATGTTTCCCCTGACCTGATAGGAATCATTGTGGTTTCCTCTCACCTGATAGGAAGCATTGATGTTTCCCCTGACCTGATAGGAAGCATTGATGTTTCCCCTGACCTGATAGGAATCATTGTGGTTTCCTCTCACCTGATAGAAAGCATTGATGTTTCCCCTGACCTGATAGGAATCATTGTGGTTTCCTCTCACCCGATAGAAAGCATTGATGTTTCCCCTGACCTGATAGGAATCATTGTGGTTTCCTCTCACCTGATAGGAAGCATTGATGTTTCCCCTGACCTGATAGGAAGCATTGATGTTTCCCCTGACCTGATAGGAATCATTGTGGTTTCCTCTCACCTGATAGGAAGCATTGATGTTTCCCCTGACCTGATAGGAAGCATTGATGTTTCCCCTGACCTGATAGGAAGCATTGAGGTTTCCCCTGACCTGATAGGAAGCATTGATGTTTCCCCTGACCTGATAGGAAGCATTGATGTTTCCCCTGACCTGATAGGAATCATTGTGGTTTCCTCTCACCTGATAGGAAGCATTGATGTTTCCCCTGACCTGATAGGAAGCATTGATGTTTCCCCTGACCTGATAGGAAGCATTGAGGTTTCCCCTGACCTGATTGGAAGCATTGATGTTTCCCCTGACCTGATAGGAAGCATTGATGTTTCCCCTGACCTGATAGGAATCATTGTGGTTTCCTCTCACCTGATAGGAAGCATTGATGTTTCCCCTGACCTGATAGGAAGCATTGAGGTTTCCCCTGACCTGATAGGAAGCATTGATGTTTCCCCTGACCTGATAGGAAGCATTGATGTTTCCCCTGACCTGATAGGAAGCATTGATGTTTCCCCTGACCTGATAGGAAGCATTGATGTTTCCCCTGACCTGATAGGAATCATTGTGGTTTCCTCTCACCTGATAGGAAGCATTGATGTTTCCCCTGACCTGATAGGAAGCATTGATGTTTCCCCTGACCTGATAGGAATCATTGTGGTTTCCTCTCACCTGATAGGAAGCATTGATGTTTCCCCTGACCTGATATGAATCATTGTGGTTTCCTCTCACCTGATAGGAAGCATTGATGTTTCCCCTGACCCGATAGAAAGCATTGATGTTTCCCCTGACCTGATAGGAAGCATTGATGTTTCCCCTGACCTGATAGGAAGCATTGATGTTTCCCCTGACCTGATAGGAAGCATTGAGGTTTCCCCTGACCTGATAGGAAGCATTGATGTTTCCCCTGACCTGATAGGAAGCATTGATGTTTCCCCTGACCTGATAGGAATCATTGTGGTTTCCTCTCACCTGATAGGAAGCATTGATGTTTCCCCTGACCTGATAGGAAGCATTGATGTTTCCCCTGACCTGATAGGAAGCATTGAGGTTTCCCCTGACCTGATTGGAAGCATTGATGTTTCCCCTGACCTGATAGGAAGCATTGATGTTTCCCCTGACCTGATAGGAATCATTGTGGTTTCCTCTCACCTGATAGGAAGCATTGATGTTTCCCCTGACCTGATAGGAAGCATTGAGGTTTCCCCTGACCTGATAGGAAGCATTGATGTTTCCCCTGACCTGATAGGAAGCATTGATGTTTCCCCTGACCTGATAGGAAGCATTGATGTTTCCCCTGACCTGATAGGAAGCATTGATGTTTCCCCTGACCTGATAGGAATCATTGTGGTTTCCTCTCACCTGATAGGAAGCATTGATGTTTCCCCTGACCTGATAGGAAGCATTGATGTTTCCCCTGACCTGATAGGAATCATTGTGGTTTCCTCTCACCTGATAGGAAGCATTGATGTTTCCCCTGACCTGATATGAATCATTGTGGTTTCCTCTCACCTGATAGGAAGCATTGATGTTTCCCCTGACCTGATAGGAAGCATTGATGTTTCCCCTGACCTGATAGGAATCATTGTGGTTTCCTCTCACCTGATAGGAAGCATTGATGTTTCCCCTGACCTGATAGGAAGCATTGATGTTTCCCCTGACCTGATAGGAATCATTGTGGTTTCCTCTCACCTGATAGGAAGCATTGATGTTTCCCCTGACCTGATAGGAAGCATTGATGTTTCCCCTGACCTGATAGGAAGCATTGATGTTTCCCCTGACCTGATAGGAAGCATTGATGTTTCCCCTGACCTGATAGGAAGCATTGATGTTTCCCCTGACCTGAGAAGAAGCATTGAGGTTTCCCCTGGCCTGAGAAGAAGCATTGAGGTTTCCCCTGACCTGATAGGAATCATTGTGGTTTCCTCTCACCTGATAGGAAGCATTGATGTTTCCCCTGACCTGATAGGAAGCATTGATGTTTCCCCTGACCTGATAGGAATCATTGTGGTTTCCTCTCACCTGATAGGAATCATTGTGGTTTCCTCTCACCTGATAGGAAGCATTGATGTTTCCCCTGGCCTGAGAAGAAGCATTGAGGTTTCCCACGGCCTGAGAAGAAGCATTGAGGTTTCCCCTGACCTGATAGGAAGCATTGATGTTTCCCCTGACCTGATAGGAAGCATTGAGGTTTCCCCTCGCCTGGGAAGAAGCATTGAGGTTTCCCACGGCCTGAGAAGAAGCATTGAGGTTTCCCCTGACCTGATAGGAAGCATTGAGGTTTCTCCTCGCCTGGGAAGAAGCATTGAGGTTTCCCACGGCCTGAGAAGAAGCATTGAGGTTTCCCACGGCCTGAGAAGAAGCATTGAGGTTTCCCCTGACCTGATAGGAAGCATTGAGGTTTCCCCTGGCCTTAGAAGAAGCAGTGAGATTTCCCCTGGCCTGAGAAGAAGCATTGAGGTTTCCCCTGACCTGATAGGAAGCATTGATGTTTCCCCTGACCTGATAGGAAGCATTGAGGTTTCCCCTCGCCTGAGAAGAAGCATTGAGGTTTCCCACGGCCTGAGAAGAAGCATTGAGGTTTCCCCTGACCTGATAGGAAGCATTGAGGTTTCCCCTGGCCTGAGAAGAAGCATTGAGGTTTCCCCTCGCCTGACAAGAAGCATTGAGGTTTCCCCCGGCCTGAGAAGAAGCATTGAGGTTTCCCCTGGCCTGAGAAGAAGCATTGAGGTTTCCCCTGACCTGATAGGAATCATTGTGGTTTCCTCTCACCTGATAGGAATCATTGTGGTTTCCTCTCACCTGATAGGAAGCATTGATGTTTCCGCTGACCTGATAGGAAGCATTGAGGTTTCCCCTGACCTGATAGGAAGCATTGATGTTTCCCCTGACCTGATAGGAAGCATTGATGTTTCCCCTGACCTGATAGGAATCATTGTGGTTTCCTCTCACCTGATAGGAATCATTGTGGTTTCCTCTCACCTGATAGGAAGCATTGATGTTTCCCCTGACCTGATAGGAAGCATTGAGGTTTCCCCTGACCTGATAGGAAGCATTGAGGTTTCCCCTCGCCTGAAAAGAAGCATCGAGGTTTCCCCTGGCCTGAGAAGAAGCATTGAGGTTTCCCACTGCCTGAGAAGAAGCATTGAGGTTTCCCCTGACCTGATAGGAAGCATTGATGTTTCCCCTGACCTGATAGGAAGCATTGAGGTTTCCCCTCGCCTGAGAAGAAGCATTGAGGTTTCCCCCGGCCTGACAAGAAGCATTGAGGTTTCCCCTGACCTGATAGGAAGCATTGATGTTTCCCCTGACCTGATAGGAAGCATTGAGGTTTCCCCTCGCCTGAGAAGAAGCATTGAGGTTTCCCCTGGCCTGAGAAGAAGCATTGAGGTTTCCCCCGGCCTGACAAGAAGCATTGAGGTTTCCCACGGCCTGAGAAGAAGCATTGAGGTTTCCCCCGGCCTGACAAGAAGCATTGAGGTTTCCCCTGACCTGATAGGAAGCATTGATGTTTCCCCTGACCTGATAGGAAGCATTGATGTTTCCCCTGACCTGATAGGAATCATTGTGGTTTCCTCTCACCTGATAGGAATCATTGTGGTTTCCTCTCACCTGATAGGAAGCATTGATGTTTCCCCTGACCTGATAGGAAGCATTGAGGTTTCCCCTGACCTGATAGGAAGCATTGAGGTTTCCCCTCGCCTGAGAAGAAGCATCGAGGTTTCCCCTGGCCTGAGAAGAAGCATTGAGGTTTCCCACTGCCTGAGAAGAAGCATTGAGGTTTCCCCTGACCTGATAGGAAGCATTGATGTTTCCCCTGACCTGATAGGAAGCATTGAGGTTTCCCCTCGCCTGAGAAGAAGCATTGAGGTTTCCCCTAGCCTGAGAAGAAGCATTGAGGTTTCCCCCGGCCTGACAAGAAGCATTGAGGTTTCCCACGGCCTGAGAAGAAGCATTGAGGTTTCCCCCGGCCTGACAAGAAGCATTGAGGTTTCCCCTAGCCTGAGAAGAAGCATTGAGGTTTCCCCTCGCCTGAGAAGAAGCATTGAGGTTTCCCCCGGCCTGACAAGAAGCATTGAGGTTTCCCCTGACCTGATAGGAAGCATTGATGTTTCCCCTGACCTGATAGGAAGCATTGATGTTTCCCCTGGCCTGACAAGAAGCATTGAGGTTTCCCCTGGCCTGAGAAGAAGCATTGAGGTTTCCCCTGACCTGATAGGAAGCATTGATGTTTCCCCTGACCTGATAGGAAGCATTGATGTTTCCCCTGACCTGATAGGAAGCATTGAGGTTTCCCCTGGCCTGAGAAGAAGCATTGATGTTTCCCCTGACCTGATAGGAAGCATTGATGTTTCCCCTGACCTGATAGGAAGCATTGAGGTTTCCCCTGGCCTGAGAAGAAGCATTGATGTTTCCCCTGACCTGATAGGAAGCATTGATGTTTCCCCTGACCTGATAGGAAGCATTGATGTTTCCCCTGACCTGATAGGAAGCATTGAGGTTTCCCCTGGCCTGAGAAGAAGCATTGATGTTTCCCCTGACCTGATAGGAAGCATTGATGTTTCCCCTGACCTGATAGGAAGCATTGATGTTTCCCCTGACCTGATAGGAAGCATTGAGGTTTCGCCTGGCCTGAGAAGAAGCATTGAGGTTTCCCCTGGCCTGATAGGAAGCATTGATGTTTCCCCTGACCTGATAGGAAGCATTGATGTTTCCCCTGACCTGATAGGAAGCATTGAGGTTTCCCCTGACCTGATAGGAAGCATTGAGGTTTCCCCTCGCCTGAGAACAAGCATTGAGGTTTCCCACGGCCTGAGAAGAAGCATTGAGGTTTCCCCTGACCTGATAGGAAGCATTGATGTTTCCCCTGACCTGATAGGAAGCATTGATGTTTCCCCTGACCTGATAGGAGGCATTGAGGTTTCCCCTGGCCTGAGAAGAAGCATTGAGGTTTCCCCTGGCCTGAGAAGAAGCATTGAGGTTTCCCCCGGCCTGACAAGAAGCATTGAGGTTTCCCCTGACCTGATAGGAAGCATTGAGGTTTCCCCTCGCCTGACAAGAAGCATTGAGGTTTCCCCTGGCCTGAGAAGAAGCATTGAAGTTTCCCCTGGCCTGAGAAGAAGCATTGAGGTTTCCCCTGACCTGATAGGAATCATTGTGGTTTCCTCTCACCTGATAGGAAGCATTGATGTTTCCCCTGACCTGATAGGAAGCATTGATGTTTCCCCTGACCTGATAGGAAGCATTGAGGTTTCCCCTGACCTGATAGGAAGCATTGATGTTTCCCCTGACCTGATAGGAAGCATTGATGTTTCCCCTGACCTGATAGGAAGCATTGATGTTTCCCCTGACCTGATAGGAATCATTGTGGTTTCCTCTCACCTGATAGGAATCATTGTGGTTTCCTCTCACCTGATAGGAAGCATTGATGTTTCCCCTGACCTGATAGGAAGCATTGAGGTTTCCCCTGACCTGATAGGAAGCATTGAGGTTTCGCCTCGCCTGAGAAGAAGCATTGAGGTTTCCCCTGGCCTGAGAAGAAGCATTGAGGTTTCCCACTGCCTGAGAAGAAGCATTGAGGTTTCCCCTGACCTGATAGGAAGCATTGAGGTTTCCCCTGGCCTGAGAAGAAGCATTGAGGTTTCCCCCGGCCTGACAAGAAGCATTGGGGTTTCCCCTGACCTGATAGGAAGCATTGATGTTTCCCCTGACCTGATAGGAATCATTGTGGTTTCCTCTCACCTGATAGCAAGCATTGATGTTTCCCCTGACCTGATAGGAAGCATTGATGTTTCCCCTGACCTGATAGGAAGCATTGAGGTTTCCCCTGACCTGATAGGAATCATTGTGGTTTCCTCTCACCTGATAGGAAGCATTGATGTTTCCCCTGACCTGATAGGAAGCATTGAGGTTTCCCCTGACCTGATAGGAAGCATTGAGGTTTCCCCTGGCCTGAGAAGAAGCATTGAGGTTTCCCCTGACCTGATAGGAAGCATTGATGTTTCCCCTGACCTGATAGGAAGCATTGATGTTTCCCCTGACCTGATAGGAAGCATTGAGGTTTCCCCTGGCCTGACAAGAAGCATTGAGGTTTCCCCTGGCCTGAGAAGAAGCATTGAGGTTTCCCACGGCCTGAGAAGAAGCATTGAGGTTTCCCCTGACCTGATAGGAAGCATTGATGTTTCCCCTGACCTGATAGGAAGCATTGATGTTTCCCCTGACCTGATAGGAAGCATTGAGGTTTCCCCTGGCCTGAGAAGAAGCATTGAGGTTTCCCCCGGCCTGACAAGAAGCATTGAGGTTTCCCCTGACCTGATAGGAAGCATTGATGTTTCCCCTGACCTGATAGGAAGCATTGATGTTTCCCCTGACCTGATAGGAATCATTGTGGTTTCCTCTCACCTGATAGGAAGCATTGATGTTTCCCCTGACCTGATAGGAAGCATTGATGTTTCCCCTGACCTGATAGGAAGCATTGAGGTTTCCCCTGACCTGATAGGAATCATTGTGGTTTCCTCTCACCTGATAGGAAGCATTGATGTTTCCCCTGACCTGATAGGAAGCATTGAGGTTTCCCCTGATCTGATAGGAAGCATTGAGGTTTCCCCTGGCCTGAGAAGAAGCATTGAGGTTTCCCCTGGCCTGAGAAGAAGCATTGAGGTTTCCCCCGGCCTGACAAGAAGCATTGAGGTTTCCCCTCGCCTGAGAAGAAGCATTGAGGTTTCCCCTGACCTGATAGGAAGCATTGATGTTTCCCCTGACCTGATAGGAAGCATTGATGTTTCCCCTGACCTGATAGGAAGCATTGATGTTTCCCCTGACCTGATAGGAAGCATTGAGGTTTCCCCTGGCCTGAGAAGAAGCATTGATGTTTCCCCTGACCTGATAGGAAGCATTGATGTTTCCCCTGACCTGATAGGAAGCATTGATGTTTCCCCTGGCCTGACAAGAAGCATTGATGTTTCCCCTGACCTGATAGGAAGCATTGAGGTTTCCCCTGGCCTGACAAGAAGCATTGATGTTTCCCCTGACCTGATAGGAAGGATTGATGTTTCCCCTGACCTGATAGGAAGCATTGAGGTTTCCCCTGGCCTGACAAGAAGCATTGATGTTTCCCCTGACCTGATAGGAAGGATTGATGTTTCCCCTGACCTGATAGGAAGCATTGATGTTTCCCCTGACCTGATAGGAAGCATTGAGGTTTCCCCTGGCCTGAGAAGAAGCATTGATGTTTCCCCTGACCTGATAGGAAGCATTGATGTTTCCCCTGACCTGATAGGAAGCATTGATGTTTCCCCTGGCCTGACAAGAAGCATTGAGGTTTCCCCTGGCCTGAGAAGAAGCATTGAGGTTTCCCCCGGCCTGACAAGAAGCATTGAGGTTTCCCCTGATCTGATAGGAAGCATTGAGGTTTCCCCTCGCCTGAGAAGAAGCATTGAGGTTTCCCACGGCCTGAGAAGAAGCATTGAGGTTTCCCCTGACCTGATAGGAAGCATTGAGGTTTCCCCTGACCTGATAGGAATCATTGTGGTTTCCTCTCACCTGATAGGAAGCATTGAGGTTTCCCCTGACCTGATAGGAAGCATTGAGGTTTCCCCTGATCTGATAGGAAGCATTGAGGTTTCCCCTGGCCTGAGAAGAAGCATTGAGGTTTCCCCTGGCCTGAGAAGAAGCATTGAGGTTTCCCCCGGCCTGACAAGAAGCATTGAGGTTTCCCCTCGCCTGAGAAGAAGCATTGAGGTTTCCCCTGACCTGATAGGAAGCATTGATGTTTCCCCTGACCTGATAGGAAGCATTGATGTTTCCCCTGACCTGATAGGAAGCATTGATGTTTCCCCTGACCTGATAGGAAGCATTGAGGTTTTCCCTGGCCTGAGAAGAAGCATTGATGTTTCCCCTGACCTGATAGGAAGCATTGATGTTTCCCCTGACCTGATAGGAAGCATTGATGTTTCCCCTGGCCTGACAAGAAGCATTGATGTTTCCCCTGACCTGATAGGAAGCATTGAGGTTTCCCCTGGCCTGACAAGAAGCATTGATGTTTCCCCTGACCTGATAGGAAGGATTGATGTTTCCCCTGACCTGATAGGAAGCATTGAGGTTTCCCCTGGCCTGGGAAGAAGCATTGATGTTTCCCCTGACCTGATAGGAAGCATTGAGGTTTCCCCCGGCCTGACAAGAAGCATTGAGGTTTCCCCTCGCCTGAGAAGAAGCATTGAGGTTTCCCCTGACCTGATAGGAAGCATTGATGTTTCCCCTGACCTGATAGGAAGCATTGATGTTTCCCCTGACCTGATAGGAAGCATTGATGTTTCCCCTGACCTGATAGGAAGCATTGAGGTTTCCCCTGGCCTGAGAAGAAGCATTGATGTTTCCCCTGACCTGATAGGAAGCATTGATGTTTCCCCTGACCTGATAGGAAGCATTGATGTTTCCCCTGGCCTGACAAGAAGCATTGATGTTTCCCCTGACCTGATAGGAAGCATTGAGGTTTCCCCTGGCCTGACAAGAAGCATTGATGTTTCCCCTGACCTGATAGGAAGGATTGATGTTTCCCCTGACCTGATAGGAAGCATTGATGTTTCCCCTGGCCTGACAAGAAGCATTGATGTTTCCCCTGACCTGATAGGAAGCATTGAGGTTTCCCCTGGCCTGACAAGAAGCATTGATGTTTCCCCTGACCTGATAGGAAGCATTGATGTTTCCCCTGACCTGATAGGAAGCATTGATGTTTCCCCTGGCCTGACAAGAAGCATTGATGTTTCCCCTGACCTGATAGGAAGCATTGAGGTTTCCCCTGGCCTGACAAGAAGCATTGATGTTTCCCCTGACCTGATAGGAAGCATTGAGGTTTCCCCTGGCCTGAGAAGAAGCATTGATGTTTCCCCTGACCTGATAGGAAGCATTGATGTTTCCCCTGACCTGATAGGAAGCATTGATGTTTCCCCTGGCCTGACAAGAAGCATTGATGTTTCCCCTGACCTGATAGGAAGCATTGAGGTTTCCCCTGGCCTGACAAGAAGCATTGATGTTTCCCCTGACCTGATAGGAAGGATTGATGTTTCCCCTGACCTGATAGGAAGCATTGAGGTTTCCCCTGGCCTGACAAGAAGCATTGATGTTTCCCCTGACCTGATAGGAAGGATTGATGTTTCCCCTGGCCTGATAGGAAGCATTGATGTTTCCCCTGACCTGATAGGAAGCATTGATGTTTCCCCTGGCCTGACAAGAAGCATTGATGTTTCCCCTGACCTGATAGGAAGCATTGATGTTTCCCCTGACCTGATAGGAAGCATTGAGGTTTCCCCTGGCCTGAGAAGAAGCATTGATGTTTCCCCTGACCTGATAGGAAGCATTGATGTTTCCCCTGACCTGATAGGAAGCATTGATGTTTCCCCTGGCCTGACAAGAAGCATTGATGTTTCCCCTGACCTGATAGGAAGCATTGAGGTTTCCCCTGGCCTGACAAGAAGCATTGATGTTTCCCCTGACCTGATAGGAAGGATTGATGTTTCCCCTGACCTGATAGGAAGCATTGATGTTTCCCCTGGCCTGACAAGAAGCATTGATGTTTCCCCTGACCTGATAGGAAGCATTGATGTTTCCCCTGACCTGATAGGAAGCATTGATGTTTCCCCTGACCTGATAGGAAGCATTGAGGTTTCCCCTGGCCTGAGAAGAAGCATTGATGTTTCCCCTGACCTGATAGGAAGCATTGATGTTTCCCCTGACCTGATAGGAAGCATTGATGTTTCCCCTGGCCTGACAAGAAGCATTGATGTTTCCCCTGACCTGATAGGAAGCATTGAGGTTTCCCCTGGCCTGACAAGAAGCATTGATGTTTCCCCTGACCTGATAGGAAGGATTGATGTTTCCCCTGACCTGATAGGAAGCATTGATGTTTCCCCTGACCTGATAGGAAGCATTGAGGTTTCCCCTGGCCTGAGAAGAAGCATTGATGTTTCCCCTGACCTGATAGGAAGCATTGATGTTTCCCCTGACCTGATAGGAAGCATTGAGGTTTCCCCTGGCCTGAGAAGAAGCATTGATGTTTCCCCTGACCTGATAGGAAGCATTGATGTTTCCCCTGACCTGATAGGAAGCATTGATGTTTCCCCTGGCCTGACAAGAAGCATTGAGGTTTCCCCTGGCCTGAGAAGAAGCATTGAGGTTTCCCCCGGCCTGACAAGAAGCATTGAGGTTTCCCCTGATCTGATAGAAAGCATTGAGGTTTCCCCTCGCCTAAGAAGAAGCATTGAGGTTTCCCCTGACCTGATAGGAAGCATTGATGTTTCCCCTGACCTGATAGGAAGCATTGAGGTTTCCCCTGGCCTGAGAAGAAGCATTGATGTTTCCCATGACCTGATAGGAAGCATTGATGTTTCCCCTGACCTGATAGGAAGCATTGAGGTTTCCCCTGGCCTGAGAAGAAGCATTGATGTTTCCCCTGACCTGATAGGAAGCATTGATGTTTCCCCTGACCTGATAGGAAGCATTGATGTTTCCCCTGGCCTGACAAGAAGCATTGAGGTTTCCCCTGGCCTGAGAAGAAGCATTGAGGTTTCCCCCGGCCTGACAAGAAGCATTGAGGTTTCCCCTGATCTGATAGAAAGCATTGAGGTTTCCCCTCGCCTGAGAAGAAGCATTGAGGTTTCCCCTGACCTGATAGGAAGCATTGATGTTTCCCCTGACCTGATAGGAAGCATTGATGTTTCCCCTGACCTGATAGGAAGCATTGAGGTTTCCCCTGGCCTGAGAAGAAGCATTGATGTTTCCCCTGACCTGATAGGAAGCATTGATGTTTCCCCTGACCTGATAGGAAGCATTGATGTTTCCCCTGGCCTGACAAGAAGCATTGATGTTTCCCCTGACCTGATAGGAAGCATTGAGGTTTCCCCTGGCCTGACAAGAAGCATTGATGTTTCCCCTGACCTGATAGGAAGGATTGATGTTTCCCCTGACCTGATAGGAAGCATTGATATTTCCCCTGACCTGATAGGAAGCATTGAGGTTTCCCCTGGCCTGAGAAGAAGCATTGATGTTTCCCCTGACCTGATAGGAAGCATTGATGTTTCCCCTGACCTGATAGGAAGCATTGATGTTTCCCCTGGCCTGACAAGAAGCATTGAGGTTTCCCCTGGCCTGAGAAGAAGCATTGAGGTTTCCCCCGGCCTGACAAGAAGCATTGAGGTTTCCCCTGATCTGATAGGAAGCATTGAGGTTTCCCCTCGCCTGAGAAGAAGCATTGAGGTTTCCCACGGCCTGAGAAGAAGCATTGAGGTTTCCCCTGACCTGATAGGAAGCATTGAGGTTTCCTCTCACATGATGGGAAGCATTGAGGTTTCCCCTGACCTGATAGGAAGCATTGAGGTTTCCCCTGATCTGATAGGAAGCATTGAGGTTTCCCCTATCCTGAGAAGAAGCATTGAGGTTTCCCCTGGCCTGAGAAGAAGCATTGAGGTTTCCCCCGGCCTGACAAGAAGCATTGAGGTTTCCCCTCGCCTGAGAAGAAGCATTGAGGTTTCCCCTGACCTGATAGGAAGCATTGATGTTTCCCCTGACCTGATAGGAAGCATTGATGTTTCCCCTGACCTGATAGGAAGCATTGATGTTTCCCCTGACCTGATAGGAAGCATTGAGGTTTCCCCTGGCCTGAGAAGAAGCATTGATGTTTCCCCTGACCTGATAGGAAGCATTGATGTTTCCCCTGACCTGATAGGAAGCATTGATGTTTCCCCTGGCCTGACAAGAAGCATTGATGTTTCCCCTGACCTGATAGGAAGCATTGAGGTTTCCCCTGGCCTGACAAGAAGCATTGATGTTTCCCCTGACCTGATAGGAAGCATTGAGGTTTCCCCTGACCTGATAGGAAGCATTGAGGTTTCCCCTGGCCTGAGAAGAAGCATTGATGTTTCCCCTGACCTGATAGGAAGCATTGATGTTTCCCCTGACCTGATAGGAAGCATTGATGTTTCCCCTGGCCTGACAAGAAGCATTGAGGTTTCCCCTGGCCTGAGAAGAAGCATTGAGGTTTCCCCCGGCCTGACAAGAAGCATTGAGGTTTCCCCTGATCTGATAGGAAGCATTGAGGTTTCCCCTCGCCTGAGAAGAAGCATTGAGGTTTCCCACGGCCTGAGAAGAAGCATTGAGGTTTCCCCTGACCTGATAGGAAGCATTGAGGTTTCCCCTGACCTGATAGGAATCATTGTGGTTTCCTCTCACCTGATAGGAAGCATTGAGGTTTCCCCTGACCTGATAGGAAGCATTGAGGTTTCCCCTGGCCTGAGAAGAAGCATTGAGGTTTCCCCTGGCCTGAGAAGATGCAGTGAGGTTTCCCCTGGCCTGAGAAGAAGCAGTGAGGTTTCCCCTGGCCTGAGAAGAAGCATTGAGGTTTCCCCTGACCTGATAGGAAGCATTGAGGTTTCCCCTGGCCTGAGAAGAAGCATTGAGGTTTCCCCTGGCCTGAGAAGAAGCATTGATGTTTCCCCTGACCTGATAGGAAGCATTGAGGTTTCCCCTGGCCTGAGAAGAAGCATTGAGGTTTCCCCTGGCCTGACAAGAAGCATTGAGGTTTCCCCTGACCTGATAGGAAGCATTGATGTTTCCCCTGACCTGATAGGAAGCATTGATGTTTCCCCTGACCTGATAGGAAGCATTGATGTTTCCCCTGACCTGATAGGAAGCATTGAGGTTTCCCCTGACCTGATAGGAAGCATTGATGTTTCCCCTGACCTGATAGGAAGCATTGATGTTTCCCCTGACCTGATAGGAATCATTGTGGTTTCCTCTCACCTGATAGGAATCATTGTGGTTTCCTCTCACCTGATAGGAAGCATTGATGTTTCCCCTGACCTGATAGGAAGCATTGAGGTTTCCCCTGACCTGATAGGAAGCATTGATGTTTCCCCTGACCTGATAGGAAGCATTGAGGTTTCCCCTGACCTGATAGGAAGCATTGATGTTTCCCCTGACCTGATAGGAAGCATTGATGTTTCCCCTGACCTGATAGGAATCATTGTGGTTTCCTCTCACCTGATAGGAATCATTGTGGTTTCCTCTCACCTGATAGGAAGCATTGATGTTTCCCCTGACCTGATAGGAAGCATTGAGGTTTCCCCTGACCTGATAGGAAGCATTGAGGTTTCGCATCGCCTGAGAAGAAGCATTGAGGTTTCCCCTGGCCTGAGAAGAAGCATTGAGGTTTCCCACTGCCTGAGAAGAAGCATTGAGGTTTCCCCTGACCTGATAGGAAGCATTGAGGTTTCCCCTGGCCTGAGAAGAAGCATTGAGGTTTCCCCCGGCCTGACAAGAAGCATTGAGGTTTCCCCTGACCTGATAGGAAGCATTGATGTTTCCCCTGACCTGATAGGAATCATTGTGGTTTCCTCTCACCTGATAGGAAGCATTGATGTTTCCCCTGACCTGATAGGAAGCATTGATGTTTCCCCCGACCTGATAGGAAGCATTGAGGTTTCCCCTGACCTGATAGGAATCATTGTGGTTTCCTCTCACCTGATAGGAAGCATTGATGTTACCCCTGACCTGATAGGAAGCATGGAGGTTTCCCCTGACCTGATAGGAAGCATTGAGGTTTCCCCTGGCCTGAGAAGAAGCATTGAGGTTTCCCCTGACCTGATAGGAAGCATTGATGTTTCCCCTGACCTGATAGGAAGCATTGATGTTTCCCCTGACCTGATAGGAATCATTGTGGTTTCCTCTCACCTGATAGGAATCATTGTGGCTTCCTCTCACCTGATAGGAAGCATTGATGTTTCCCCTGACCTGATAGGAAGCATTGAGGTTTCCCCTGACCTGATAGGAAGCATTGAGGTTTCGCCTCGCCTGAGAAGAAGCATTGAGGTTTCCCCTGGCCTGAGAAGAAGCATTGAGGTTTCCCACTGCCTGAGAAGAAGCATTGAGGTTTCCCCTGACCTGATAGGAAGCATTGAGGTTTCCCCTGGCCTGAGAAGAAGCATTGAGGTTTCCCCCGGCCTGACAAGAAGCATTGAGGTTTCCCCTGACCTGATAGGAATCATTGTGGTTTCCTCTCACCTGATAGAAAGCATTGATGTTTCCCCTGACCTGATAGGAAGCATTGATGTTTCCCCTGGCCTGACAAGAAGCATTGAGGTTTCCCCTGGCCTGAGAAGAAGCATTGAGGTTTCCCCCGGCCTGACAAGAAGCATTGAGGTTTCCCCTGATCTGATAGGAAGCATTGAGGTTTCCCCTCGCCTGAGAAGAAGCATTGAGGTTTCCCACGGCCTGAGAAGAAGCATTGAGGTTTCCCCTGACCTGATAGGAAGCATTGAGGTTTCCCCTGACCTGATAGGAAGCATTGATGTTTCCCCTGACCTGATAGGAAGCATTGAGGTTTCCCCTGACCTGATAGGAATCATTGTGGTTTCCTCTCACCTGATAGGAAGCATTGATGTTTCCCTTGACCTGATAGGAAGCATTGAGGTTTCCCCTGACCTGATAGGAAGCATTGAGGTTTCCCCTGGCCTGAGAAGAAGCATTGAGGTTTCCCCTGACCTGATAGGAAGCATTGATGTTTCCCCTGACCTGATAGGAAGCATTGAGGTTTCCCCTGGCCTGACAAGAAGCATTGAGGTTTCCCCTGGCCTGAGAAGAAGCATTGAGGTTTCCCACGGCCTGAGAAGAAGCATTGAGGTTTCCCCTGACCTGATAGGAAGCATTGATGTTTCCCCTGACCTGATAGGAAGCATTGATGTTTCCCCTGACCTGATAGGAAGAATTGATGTTTCCCCTGACCTGATAGGAAGTATTGAGGTTTCCCCTGGCCTGAGAAGAAGCATTGAGGTTTCCCCTGGCCTGAGAAGAAGCATTGAGGTTTCCCCTGACCTGATAGGAAGTATTGATGTTTCCCCTGACCTGATAGGAAGCATTGATAGTTCCCCTGACCTGATAGGAAGCATTGATGTTTCCCTTGACCTGATAGGAAGCATTGATGTTTCCCCTGACCTGATAGGAAGCATTGAGGTTTCCCCTGACCTGATAGGAAGCATTGAGGTTTCCCCTGGCCTGAGAAGAAGCATTGAGGTTTCCCCCGGCCTGACAAGAAGCATTGAGGTTTCCCCTCGCCTGAGAAGAAGCATTGATGTTTCCCCTGACCTGATAGGAAGCATTGATGTTTCCCCTGACCTGATAGGAAGCATTGAGGTTTCCCCTGGCCTGAGAAGAAGCATTGATGTTTCCCCTGACCTGATAGGAAGCATTGATGTTTCCCCTGACCTGATAGGAAGCATTGATGTTTCCCCTGACCTGATAGGAAGCATTGATGTTTCCCCTGACCTGATAGGAAGCATTGATGTTTCCCCTGGCCTGACAAGAAGCATTGATGTTTCCCCTGACCTGATAGGAAGCATTGAGGTTTCCCCTGGCCTGACAAGAAGCATTGATGTTTCCCCTGACCTGATAGGAAGCATTGAGGTTTCCCCTGGCCTGACAAGAAGCATTGATGTTTCCCCTGACCTGATAGGAAGCATTGATGTTTCCCCTGACCTGATAGGAAGCATTGATGTTTCCCCTGACCTGATAGGAAGCATTGAGGTTTCCCCTGGCCTGAGAAGAAGCATTGATGTTTCCCCTGACCTGATAGGAAGCATTGATGTTTCCCCTGACCTGATAGGAAGCATTGAGGTTTCCCCTGGCCTGAGAAGAAGCATTGATGTTTCCCCTGACCTGATAGGAAGCATTGAGGTTTCCCCTGGCCTGATAGGAAGCATTGATGTTTCCCCTGACCTGATAGGAAGCATTGAGGTTTCCCCTGGCCTGAGAAGAAGCATTGATGTTTCCCCTGACCTGATAGGAAGGATTGATGTTTCCCCTGACCTGATAGGAAGCATTGATGTTTCCCCTGACCTGATAGGAAGCATTGAGGTTTCCCCTGGCCTGAGAAGAAGCATTGATGTTTCCCCTGACCTGATAGGAAGCATTGATGTTTCCCCTGACCTGATAGGAAGCATTGAGGTTTCCCCTGGCCTGAGAAGAAGCATTGATGTTTCCCCTGACCTGATAGGAAGCATTGATGTTTCCCCTGGCCTGACAAGAAGCATTGATGTTTCCCCTGGCCTGACAAGAAGCATTGAGGTTTCCCCTGACCTGATAGGAAGCATTGATGTTTCCCCTGACCTGATAGGAAGCATTGAGGTTTCCCCTGACCTGATAGGAAGCATTGAGGTTTCCCCTGACCTGATAGGAAGCATTGATGTTTCCCCTGACCTGATAGGAAGCATTGAGGTTTCCCCTGACCTGATAGGAATCATTGTGGTTTCCTCTCACCTGATAGGAAGCATTGAGGTTTCCCCTGACCTGATAGGAAGCATTGAGGTTTCCCCTGGCCTGAGAAGAAGCATTGAGGTTTCCCCTGTCCTGAGAAGATGCAGTGAGGTTTCCCCTGGCCTGAGAAGAAGCAGTGAGGTTTCCCCTGGCCTGAGAAGAAGCATTGAGGTTTCCCCTGACCTGATAGGAAGCATTGAGGTTTCCCCTGGCCTGAGAGGAAGCATTGAGGTTTCCCCTGGCCTGAGAAGAAGCATTGATGTTTCCCCTGACCTGATAGGAAGCATTGAGGTTTCCCCTGACCTGATAGGAAGCATTGAGGTTTCCCCTGGCCTGAGAAGAAGCATTGAGGTTTCCCCTGGCCTGACAAGAAGCATTGAGGTTTCCCCTGACCTGATAGGAAGCATTGATGTTTCCCCTGACCTGATAGGAAGCATTGAGGTTTCCCCTGACCTGATAGGAAGCATTGAGGTTTCCCCTGGCCTGAGAAGAAGCATTGAGGTTTCCCCTGGCCTGACAAGAAGCATTGAGGTTTCCCCTGACCTGATAGGAAGCATTGATGTTTCCCCTGACCTGATAGGAAGCATTGATGTTTCCCCTGACCTGATAGGAAGCATTGAGGTTTCCCCTGACCTGATAGGAAGCATTGATGTTTCCCCTGACCTGATAGGAAGCATTGAGGTTTCCCCTGGCCTGAGAAGAAGCATTGAGGTTTCCCCTGGCCTGACAAGAAGCATTGAGGTTTCCCCTGACCTGATAGGAAGCATTGATGTTTCCCCTGACCTGATAGGAAGCATTGATGTTTCCCCTGACCTGATAGGAAGCATTGAGGTTTCCCCTGACCTGATAGGAAGCATTGATGTTTCCCCTGACCTGATAGGAAGCATTGATGTTTCCCCTGACCTGATAGGAAGCATTGATGTTTCCCCTGACCTGATAGGAAGCATTGATGTTTCCCCTGACCTGATAGGAAGCATTGAGGTTTCCCCTGACCTGATAGGATGCATTGATGTTTCCCCTGACCTGATAGGAAGCATTGATGTTTCCCCTGGCCTGAGAAGAAGCATTGATGTTTCCCCTGGCCTGAGAAGAAGCATTGAGGTTTCCCCTGGCCTGAGAAGAAGCATTGAGGTTTCCCCTGGCCTGAGAAGAAGCATTGAGGTTTCCCCTGGCCTGAGAAGAAGCATTGAGGTTTCCCCTGGCCTGAGAAGAAGCATTGAGGTTTCCCCTGGCCTGAGAAGAAGCATTGAGGTTTCCCCTGGCCTGAGAAGAAGCATTGAGGTTTCCCCTGTCCTGAGAAGATGCAGTGAGGTTTCCCCTGGCCTGAGAAGAAGCAGTGAGGTTTCCCCTGGCCTGAGAAGAAGCATTGAGGTTTCCCCTGACCTGATAGGAAGCATTGAGGTTTCCCCTGGCCTGAGAGGAAGCATTGAGGTTTCCCCTGGCCTGAGAAGAAGCATTGAGGTTTCCCCTGACCTGATAGGAAGCATTGAGGTTTCCCCTGGCCTGAGAGGAAGCATTGAGGTTTCCCCTGGCCTGAGAAGAAGCATTGATGTTTCCCCTGACCTGATAGGAAGCATTGAGGTTTCCCCTGACCTGATAGGAAGCATTGAGGTTTCCCCTGGCCTGAGAAGAAGCATTGAGGTTTCCCCTGGCCTGACAAGAAGCATTGAGGTTTCCCCTGACCTGATAGGAAGCATTGATGTTTCCCCTGACCTGATAGGAAGCATTGAGGTTTCCCCTGACCTGATAGGAAGCATTGAGGTTTCCCCTGGCCTGAGAAGAAGCATTGAGGTTTCCCCTGGCCTGACAAGAAGCATTGAGGTTTCCCCTGACCTGATAGGAAGCATTGATGTTTCCCCTGACCTGATAGGAAGCATTGATGTTTCCCCTGACCTGATAGGAAGCATTGAGGTTTCCCCTGACCTGATAGGAAGCATTGATGTTTCCCCTGACCTGATAGGAAGCATTGAGGTTTCCCCTGGCCTGAGAAGAAGCATTGAGGTTTCCCCTGGCCTGACAAGAAGCATTGAGGTTTCCCCTGACCTGATAGGAAGCATTGATGTTTCCCCTGACCTGATAGGAAGCATTGAGGTTTCCCCTGGCCTGACAAGAAGCATTGAGGTTTCCCCTGGCCTGAGAAGAAGCATTGAGGTTTCCCACGGGCTGAGAAGAAGCATTGAGGTTTCCCCTGACCTGATAGGAAGCATTGATGTTTCCCCTGACCTGATAGGAAGCATTGATGTTTCCCCTGACCTGATAGGAATCATTGTGGTTTCCTCTCACCTTATAGGAAGCATTGATGTTTCCCCTGACCTGATAGGAAGCATTGAGGTTTCCCCTGGCCTGAGAAGAAGCATTGAGGTTTCCGCCGGCCTGACAAGAAGCATTGATGTTTCCCCTGACCTGATAGGAAGCATTGAGGTTTCCCCTGACCTGATAGGAATCATTGTGGTTTCCTCTCACCTTATAGGAAGCATTGATGTTTCCCCTGACCTGATAGGAAGCATTGAGGTTTCCCCTGGCCTGAGAAGAAGCATTGAGGTTTCCCCCGGCCTGACAAGAAGCATTGAGGTTTCCCCTGACCTGATAGGAAGCATTGATGTTTCCCCTGACCTGATAGGAATCATTGTGGTTTCCTCTCACCTGATAGGAAGCATTGATGTTTCCCCTGACCTGATAGGAAGCATTGATGTTTCCCCTGACCTGATAGGAAGCATTGAGGTTTCCCCTGACCTGATAGGAATCAATGTGGTTTCCTCTCACCTGATAGGAAGCATTGATGTTTCCCCTGACCTGATAGGAAGCATTGAGGTTTCCCCTGACCTGATAGGAAGCATTGAGGTTTCCCCTGGCCTGACAAGAAGCATTGAGGTTTCCCCTGGCCTGAGAAGAAGCATTGAGGTTTCCCACGGGCTGAGAAGAAGCATTGAGGTTTCCCCTGACCTGATAGGAAGCATTGATGTTTCCCCTGACCTGATAGGAAGCATTGATGTTTCCCCTGACCTGATAGGAAGAATTGATGTTTCCCCTGACCTGATAGGAAGCATTGAGGTTTCCCCTGGCCTGAGAAGAAGCATTGAGGTTTCCGCCGGCCTGACAAGAAGCATTGATGTTTCCCCTGACCTGATAGGAAGCATTGAGGTTTCCCCTGACCTGATAGGAAGCATTGAGGTTTCCCCTGGCCTGAGAAGAAGCATTGAGGTTTCCCCTGACCTGATAGGAAGCATTGATGTTTCCCCTGACCTGATAGGAATCATTGTGGTTTCCCCTGGCCTGAGAAGAAGCATTGAGGTTTCCCCTGGCCTGAGAAGAAGCATTGAGGTTTCCCCTGGCCTGAGAAGAAGCATTGATGTTTCCCCTGGCCTGAGAAGAAGCATTGAGGTTTCCCCTGACCTGATAGGAAGCATTGAGGTTTCCCCTGGCCTGAGAAGAAGCATTGAGGTTTCCCCTGGCCTGAGAAGAAGCATTGAGGTTTCCCTTGACCTGATAGGAAGCATTGAGGTTTCCCCTGGCCTGAGAAGAAGCATTGAGGTTTCCGCCGGCCTGACAAGAAGCATTGATGTTTCCCCTGACCTGATAGGAAGCATTGATGTTTCCCCTGACCTGATAGGAAGCATTGATGTTTCCCCTGACCTGATAGGAAGCATTGATGTTTCCCCTGACCTGAGAAGAAGCATTGAGGTTTCCCCTGGCCTGAGAAGAACTATTGAGGTTTCCCCTGGCCTGAGAAGAAGCATTGAGGTTTCCCCTGGCCTGACAAGAAGCATTGAGGTTTCCCCCGGCCTGACAAGAAGCATTGAGGTTTCCCCTGATCTGATAGGAAGCATTGTGGTTTCCTCTCACCTGATAGGAAGCATTGAGGTTTCCCCTGGCCTGAGAAGAAGCATTGATGTTTCCCCTGGCCTGAGAAGAAGCATTGATGTTTCCCCTGGCCTGAGAAGAAGCATTGGGGTTTCCCCTGGCCTGAGAAGAAGCATTGAGGTTTCCCCTGGCCTGAGAAGAAGCATTGATGTTTCCCCTGGCCTGAGAAGAAGCATTGAGGTTTCCCCTGACCTGATAGGAAGCATTGAGGTTTCCCCTGACCTGATAGGATGCATTGATGTTTCCCCTGACCTGATAGGAAGCATTGATGTTTCCCCTGGCCTGAGAAGAAGCATTGAGGTTTCCCCCGGCCTGACAAGAAGCATTGAGGTTTCCCCTGATCTGATAGGAAGCATTGAGGTTTCCCCTCGCCTGAGAAGAAGCATTGAGGTTTCCCACGGCCTGAGAAGAAGCATTGAGGTTTCCCCTGACCTGATAGGAAGCATTGAGGTTTCCCCTGACCTGATAGGAATCATTGTGGTTTCCTCTCACCTGATAGGAAGCATTGAGGTTTCCCCTGACCTGATAGGAAGCATTGAGGTTTTCCCTGGCCTGAGAAGAAGCATTGAGGTTTCCCCTGGCCTGAGAAGATGCAGTGAGGTTTCCCCTGGCCTGAGAAGAAGCAGTGAGGTTTCCCCTGGCCTGAGAAGAAGCATTGAGGTTTCCCCTGACCTGATAGGAAGCATTGAGGTTTCCCCTGGCCTGAGAAGAAGCATTGAGGTTTCCCCTGGCCTGAGAAGAAGCATTGATGTTTCCCCTGACCTGATAGGAAGCATTGAGGTTTCCCCTGACCTGATAGGAAGCATTGAGGTTTCCCCTGGCCTGAGAAGAAGCATTGAGGTTTCCCCTGGCCTGACAAGAAGCATTGAGGTTTCCCCTGACCTGATAGGAAGCATTGATGTTTCCCCTGACCTGATAGGAAGCATTGATGTTTCCCCTGACCTGATAGGAAGCATTGATGTTTCCCCTGACCTGATAGGAAGCATTGAGGTTTCCCCTGACCTGATAGGAAGCATTGATGTTTCCCCTGACCTGATAGGAAGCATTGATGTTTCCCCTGACCTGATAGGAATCATTGTGGTTTCCTCTCACCTGATAGGAATCATTGTGGTTTCCTCTCACCTGATAGGAAGCATTGATGTTTCCCCTGACCTGATAGGAAGCATTGAGGTTTCCCCTGACCTGATAAGAAGCATTGAGGTTTCGCATCGCCTGAGAAGAAGCATTGAGGTTTCCCCTGGCCTGAGAAGAAGCATTGAGGTTTCCCACTGCCTGAGAAGAAGCATTGGGGTTTCCCCTGACCTGATAGGAAGCATTGAGGTTTCCCCTGGCCTGAGAAGAAGCATTGAGGTTTCCCCCGGCCTGACAAGAAGCATTGAGGTTTCCCCTGACCTGATAGGAAGCATTGATGTTTCCCCTGACCTGATAGGAAGCATTGATGTTTCCCCTGACCTGATAGGAAGCATTGATGTTTCCCCTGACCTGATAGGAAGCATTGAGGTTTCCCCTGACCTGATAGGAAGCATTGATGTTTCCCCTGACCTGATAGGAAGCATTGATGTTTCCCCTGACCTGATAGGAATCATTGTGGTTTCCTCTCACCTGATAGGAATCATTGTGGTTTCCTCTCACCTGATAGGAAGCATTGATGTTTCCCCTGACCTGATAGGAAGCATTGAGGTTTCCCCTGACCTGATAGGAAGCATTGAGGTTTCGCATCGCCTGAGAAGAAGCATTGAGGTTTCCCCTGGCCTGAGAAGAAGCATTGAGGTTTCCCACTGCCTGAGAAGAAGCATTGAGGTTTCCCCTGACCTGATAGGAAGCATTGAGGTTTCCCCTGGCCTGAGAAGAAGCATTGAGGTTTCCCCCGGCCTGACAAGAAGCATTGAGGTTTCCCCTGACCTGATAGGAAGCATTGATGTTTCCCCTGACCTGATAGGAATCATTGTGGTTTCCTCTCACCTGATAGGAAGCATTGATGTTTCCCCTGACCTGATAGGAAGCATTGATGTTTCCCCTGACCTGATAGGAAGCATTGAGGTTTCCCCTGACCTGATAGGAAGCATTGAGGTTTCCTCTCACCTGATAGGAAGCATTGATGTTTCCCCTGGCCTGAGAAGAAGCAGTGAGGTTTCCCCTGGCCTGAGAAGAAGCATTGAGGTTTCCCCTGACCTGATAGGAAGCATTGAGGTTTCGCATCGCCTGAGAAGAAGCATTGAGGTTTCCCCTGGCCTGAGAAGAAGCATTGAGGTTTCCCACTGCCTGAGAAGAAGCATTGAGGTTTCCCCTGACCTGATAGGAAGCATTGAGGTTTCCCCTGGCCTGAGAAGAAGCATTGAGGTTTCCCCCGGCCTGACAAGAAGCATTGAGGTTTCCCCTGACCTGATAGGAAGCATTGATGTTTCCCCTGACCTGATAGGAATCATTGTGGTTTCCTCTCACCTGATAGGAAGCATTGATGTTTCCCCTGACCTGATAGGAAGCATTGATGTTTCCCCTGACCTGATAGGAAGCATTGATGTTTCCCCTGACCTGATAGGAAGCATTGATGTTTCCCCTGACCTGATAGGAAGCATTGAGGTTTCCCCTGACCTGATAGGAATCATTGTGGTTTCCTCTCACCTGATAGGAAGCATTGATGTTACCCCTGACCTGATAGGAAGCATGGAGGTTTCCCCTGACCTGATAGGAAGCATTGAGGTTTCCCCTGGCCTGAGAAGAAGCATTGAGGTTTCCCCTGACCTGATAGGAAGCATTGATGTTTCCCCTGACCTGATAGGAAGCATTGATGTTTCCCCTGACCTGATAGGAATCATTGTGGTTTCCTCTCACCTGATAGGAATCATTGTGGTTTCCTCTCACCTGATAGGAAGCATTGATGTTTCCCCTGACCTGATAGGAAGCATTGAGGTTTCCCCTGACCTGATAGGAAGCATTGAGGTTTCGCCTCGCCTGAGAAGAAGCATTGAGGTTTCCCCTGGCCTGAGAAGAAGCATTGAGGTTTCCCATTGCCTGAGAAGAAGCATTGAGGTTTCCCCTGACCTGGTAGGAAGCATTGAGGTTTCCCCTGGCCTGAGAAGAAGCATTGAGGTTTCCCCCGGCCTGACAAGAAGCATTGAGGTTTCCCCTGACCTGATAGGAAGCATTGATGTTTCCCCTGACCTGATAGGAATCATTGTGGTTTCCTCTCACCTGATAGGAAGCATTGATGTTTCCCCTGACCTGATAGGAAGCATTGATGTTTCCCCTGACCTGATAGGAAGCATTGAGGTTTCCCCTGACCTGATAGGAATCATTGTGGTTTCCTCTCACCTGATAGGAAGCATTGATGTTTCCCTTGACCTGATAGGAAGCATTGAGGTTTCCCCTGACCTGATAGGAAGCATTGAGGTTTCCCCTGGCCTGAGAAGAAGCATTGAGGTTTCCCCTGACCTGATAGGAAGCATTGATGTTTCCCCTGACCTGATAGGAAGCATTGAGGTTTCCCCTGGCCTGACAAGAAGCATTGAGGTTTCCCCTGGCCTGAGAAGAAGCATTGAGGTTTCCCACGGCCTGAGAAGAAGCATTGAGGTTTCCCCTGACCTGATAGGAAGCATTGATGTTTCCCCTGACCTGATAGGAAGCATTGATGTTTCCCCTGACCTGATAGGCAGCATTGATGTTTCCCCTGACCTGATAGGAAGCATTGATGTTTCCCCTGACCTGATAGGAAGCATTGAGGTTTCCCCCGGCCTGACAAGAAGCATTGAGGTTTCCCCTGACCTGATAGGAAGCATTGATAGTTCCCCTGACCTGATAGGAAGCATTGATGTTTCCCCTGACCTGATAGGAATCATTGTGGTTTCCTCTCACCTGATAGGAAGCATTGATGTTTCCCCTGACCTGATAGGAAGCATTGAGGTTTCCCCTGACCTGATAGGAAGCATTGAGGTTTCCCCTGGCCTGAGAAGAAGCATTGAGGTTTCCCCTGGCCTGAGAAGAAGCATTGATGTTTCCCCTGGCCTGAGAAGAAGCATTGAGGTTTCCCCTGGCCTGAGAAGAAGCATTGAGGTTTCCCCTGGCCTGAGAAGAAGCATTGAGGTTTCCCCTGGCCTGAGAAGAAGCATTGATGTTTCCCCTGACCTGATAGGAAGCATTGAGGTTTCCCCTGACCTGATAGGAAGCATTGAGGTTTCCCCTGGCCTGAGAAGAAGCATTGAGGTTTCCCCTGGCCTGACAAGAAGCATTGAGGTTTCCCCTGACCTGATAGGAAGCATTGATGTTTCCCCTGACCTGATAGGAAGCATTGATGTTTCCCCTGACCTGATAGGAAGCATTGATGTTTCCCCTGACCTGATAGGAAGCATTGAGGTTTCCCCTGACCTGATAGGAAGCATTGATGTTTCCCCTGACCTGATAGGAAGCATTGATGTTTCCCCTGACCTGATAGGAATCATTGTGGTTTCCTCTCACCTGATAGGAATCATTGTGGTTTCCTCTCACCTGATAGGAAGCATTGATGTTTCCCCTGACCTGATAGGAAGCATTGAGTTTTCCCCTGACCTGATAGGAAGCATTGAGGTTTCGCCTCGCCTGAGAAGAAGCATTGAGGTTTCCCCTGACCTGATAGGAAGCATTGAGGTTTCCCCTGGCCTGAGAAGAAGCATTGAGGTTTCCCCCGGCCTGACAAGAAGCATTGAGGTTTCCCCTGACCTGATAGGAAGCATTGATGTTTCCCCTGACCTGATAGGAATCATTGTGGTTTCCTCTCACCTGATAGGAAGCATTGATGTTTCCCCTGACCTGATAGGAAGCATTGATGTTTCCCCTGACCTGATAGGAAGCATTGAGGTTTCCCCTGACCTGATAGGAATCATTGTGGTTTCCTCTCACCTGATAGGAAGCATTGATGTTTCCCCTGACCTGATAGGAAGCATTGAGGTTTCCCCTGACCTGATAGGAAGCATTGAGGTTTCCCCTGGCCTGACAAGAAGCATTGAGGTTTCCCCTGGCCTGAGAAGAAGCATTGAGGTTTCCCACGGGCTGAGAAGAAGCATTGAGGTTTCCCCTGACCTGATAGGAAGCATTGATGTTTCCCCTGACCTGATAGGAAGCATTGATGTTTCCCCTGACCTGATAGGAAGAATTGATGTTTCCCCTGACCTGATAGGAAGCATTGAGGTTTCCCCTGGCCTGAGAAGAAGCATTGAGGTTTCCGCCGGCCTGACAAGAAGCATTGATGTTTCCCCTGACCTGATAGGAAGCATTGAGGTTTCCCCTGACCTGATAGGAATCATTGTGGTTTCCTCTCACCTTATAGGAAGCATTGATGTTTCCCCTGACCTGATAGGAAGCATTGAGGTTTCCCCTGGCCTGAGAAGAAGCATTGAGGTTTCCCCCGGCCTGACAAGAAGCATTGAGGTTTCCCCTGACCTGATAGGAAGCATTGATGTTTCCCCTGACCTGATAGGAATCATTGTGGTTTCCTCTCACCTGATAGGAAGCATTGATGTTTCCCCTGACCTGATAGGAAGCATTGATGTTTCCCCTGACCTGATAGGAAGCATTGAGGTTTCCCCTGACCTGATAGGAATCAATGTGGTTTCCTCTCACCTGATAGGAAGCATTGATGTTTCCCCTGACCTGATAGGAAGCATTGAGGTTTCCCCTGACCTGATAGGAAGCATTGAGGTTTCCCCTGGCCTGACAAGAAGCATTGAGGTTTCCCCTGGCCTGAGAAGAAGCATTGAGGTTTCCCACGGGCTGAGAAGAAGCATTGAGGTTTCCCCTGACCTGATAGGAAGCATTGATGTTTCCCCTGACCTGATAGGAAGCATTGATGTTTCCCCTGACCTGATAGGAAGAATTGATGTTTCCCCTGACCTGATAGGAAGCATTGAGGTTTCCCCTGGCCTGAGAAGAAGCATTGAGGTTTCCGCCGGCCTGACAAGAAGCATTGATGTTTCCCCTGACCTGATAGGAAGCATTGAGGTTTCCCCTGACCTGATAGGAAGCATTGAGGTTTCCCCTGGCCTGAGAAGAAGCATTGAGGTTTCCCCTGACCTGATAGGAAGCATTGATGTTTCCCCTGACCTGATAGGAATCATTGTGGTTTCCCCTGGCCTGAGAAGAAGCATTGAGGTTTCCCCTGGCCTGAGAAGAAGCATTGAGGTTTCCCCTGGCCTGAGAAGAAGCATTGATGTTTCCCCTGGCCTGAGAAGAAGCATTGAGGTTTCCCCTGACCTGATAGGAAGCATTGAGGTTTCCCCTGGCCTGAGAAGAAGCATTGAGGTTTCCCCTGGCCTGAGAAGAAGCATTGAGGTTTCCCCTGACCTGATAGGAAGCATTGAGGTTTCCCCTGGCCTGAGAAGAAGCATTGAGGTTTCCCCTGGCCTGACAAGAAGCATTGAGGTTTCCCCTGACCTGATAGGAAGCATTGATGTTTCCCCTGACCTGATAGGAAGCATTGATAATTCCCCTGACCTGATAGGAAGCATTGATGTTTCCCCTGACCTGAGAAGAAGCATTGAGGTTTCCCCTGGCCTGAGAAGAACTATTGAGGTTTCCCCTGGCCTGAGAAGAAGCATTGAGGTTTCCCCTGGCCTGACAAGAAGCATTGAGGTTTCCCCCGGCCTGACAAGAAGCATTGAGGTTTCCCCTGATCTGATAGGAAGCATTGTGGTTTCCCCTGACCTGAGAAGAAGCATTGAGGTTTCCCCTGACCTGAGAAGAAGCATTGAGGTTTCCCCTGGCCTGAGAAGAACTATTGAGGTTTCCCCTGGCCTGAGAAGAACTATTGAGGTTTCCCCTGGCCTGAGAAGAAGCATTGAGGTTTCCCCTGGCCTGACAAGAAGCATTGAGGTTTCCCCCGGCCTGACAAGAAGCATTGAGGTTTCCCCTGATCTGATAGGAAGCATTGAGGTTTCCCCTGGCCTGAGAAGAAGCATTGATGTTTCCCCTGGCCTGAGAAGAAGCATTGATGTTTCCCCTGGCCTGAGAAGAAGCATTGAGGTTTCCCCTGGCCTGAGAAGAAGCATTGAGGTTTCCCCTGGCCTGAGAAGAAGCATTGATGTTTCCCCTGGCCTGAGAAGAAGCATTGAGGTTTCCCCTGACCTGATAGGAAGCATTGAGGTTTCCCCTGACCTGATAGGATGCATTGATGTTTCCCCTGACCTGATAGGAAGCATTGATGTTTCCCCTGGCCTGAGAAGAAACATTGAGGTTTCCCCCGGCCTGACAAGAAGCATTGAGGTTTCCCCTGATCTGATAGGAAGCATTGAGGTTTCCCCTCGCCTGAGAAGAAGCATTGAGGTTTCCCACGGCCTGAGAAGAAGCATTGAGGTTTCCCCTGACCTGATAGGAAGCATTGAGGTTTCCCCTGACCTGATAGGAATCATTGTGGTTTCCTCTCACCTGATAGGAAGCATTGAGGTTTCCCCTGACCTGATAGGAAGCATTGAGGTTTTCCCTGGCCTGAGAAGAAGCATTGAGGTTTCCCCTGGCCTGAGAAGATGCAGTGAGGTTTCCCCTGGCCTGAGAAGAAGCAGTGAGGTTTCCCCTGGCCTGAGAAGAAGCATTGAGGTTTCCCCTGACCTGATAGGAAGCATTGAGGTTTCCCCTGGCCTGAGAAGAAGCATTGAGGTTTCCCCTGGCCTGAGAAGAAGCATTGATGTTTCCCCTGACCTGATAGGAAGCATTGAGGTTTCCCCTGACCTGATAGGAAGCATTGAGGTTTCCCCTGGCCTGAGAAGAAGCATTGAGGTTTCCCCTGGCCTGACAAGAAGCATTGAGGTTTCCCCTGACCTGATAGGAAGCATTGATGTTTCCCCTGACCTGATAGGAAGCATTGATGTTTCCCCTGACCTGATAGGAAGCATTGATGTTTCCCCTGACCTGATAGGAAGCATTGAGGTTTCCCCTGACCTGATAGGAAGCATTGATGTTTCCCCTGACCTGATAGGAAGCATTGATGTTTCCCCTGACCTGATAGGAATCATTGTGGTTTCCTCTCACCTGATAGGAATCATTGTGGTTTCCTCTCACCTGATAGGAAGCATTGATGTTTCCCCTGACCTGATAGGAAGCATTGAGGTTTCCCCTGACCTGATAAGAAGCATTGAGGTTTCGCATCGCCTGAGAAGAAGCATTGAGGTTTCCCCTGGCCTGAGAAGAAGCATTGAGGTTTCCCACTGCCTGAGAAGAAGCATTGAGGTTTCCCCTGACCTGATAGGAAGCATTGAGGTTTCCCCTGGCCTGAGAAGAAGCATTGAGGTTTCCCCCGGCCTGACAAGAAGCATTGAGGTTTCCCCTGACCTGATAGGAAGCATTGATGTTTCCCCTGACCTGATAGGAAGCATTGATGTTTCCCCTGACCTGATAGGAAGCATTGATGTTTCCCCTGACCTGATAGGAAGCATTGAGGTTTCCCCTGACCTGATAGGAAGCATTGATGTTTCCCCTGACCTGATAGGAAGCATTGATGTTTCCCCTGACCTGATAGGAATCATTGTGGTTTCCTCTCACCTGATAGGAAGCATTGATGTTTCCCCTGACCTGATAGGAAGCATTGAGGTTTCCCCTGACCTGATAGGAATCATTGTGGTTTCCTCTCACCTGATAGGAAGCATTGATGTTTCCCCTGACCTGATAGGAAGCATTGAGGTTTCCCCTGACCTGATAGGAATCATTGTGGTTTCCTCTCACCTGATAGGAAGCATTGATGTTACCCCTGACCTGATAGGAAGCATGGAGGTTTCCCCTGACCTGATAGGAAGCATTGAGGTTTCCCCTGGCCTGAGAAGAAGCATTGAGGTTTCCCCTGACCTGATAGGAAGCATTGATGTTTCCCCTGACCTGATAGGAAGCATTGATGTTTCCCCTGACCTGATAGGAATCATTGTGGTTTCCTCTCACCTGATAGGAATCATTGTGGTTTCCTCTCACCTGATAGGAAGCATTGATGTTTCCCCTGACCTGATAGGAAGCATTGAGGTTTCCCCTGACCTGATAGGAAGCATTGAGGTTTCGCCTCGCCTGAGAAGAAGCATTGAGGTTTCCCCTGGCCTGAGAAGAAGCATTGAGGTTTCCCATTGCCTGAGAAGAAGCATTGAGGTTTCCCCTGACCTGATAGGAAGCATTGATGTTTCCCCTGACCTGATAGGAATCATTGTGGTTTCCTCTCACCTGATAGGAAGCATTGATGTTTCCCCTGACCTGATAGGAAGCATTGATGTTTCCCCTGACCTGATAGGAAGCATTGAGGTTTCCCCTGACCTGATAGGAATCATTGTGGTTTCCTCTCACCTGATAGGAAGCATTGATGTTTCCCTTGACCTGATAGGAAGCATTGAGGTTTCCCCTGACCTGATAGGAAGCATTGAGGTTTCCCCTGGCCTGAGAAGAAGCATTGAGGTTTCCCCTGACCTGATAGGAAGCATTGATGTTTCCCCTGACCTGATAGGAAGCATTGAGGTTTCCCCTGGCCTGACAAGAAGCATTGAGGTTTCCCCTGGCCTGGGAAGAAGCATTGAGGTTTCCCACGGCCTGAGAAGAAGCATTGAGGTTTCCCCTGACCTGATAGGAAGCATTGATGTTTCCCCTGACCTGATAGGAAGCATTGATGTTTCCCCTGACCTGATAGGAAGCATTGATGTTTCCCCTGACCTGATAGGAAGCATTGATGTTTCCCCTGACCTGATAGGAAGCATTGAGGTTTCCCCCGGCCTGACAAGAAGCATTGAGGTTTCCCCTGACCTGATAGGAAGCATTGATAGTTCCCCTGACCTGATAGGAAGCATTGATGTTTCCCCTGACCTGATAGGAATCATTGTGGTTTCCTCTCACCTGATAGGAAGCATTGATGTTTCCCCTGACCTGATAGGAAGCATTGAGGTTTCCCCTGACCTGATAGGAAGCATTGAGGTTTCCCCTGGCCTGAGAAGAAGCATTGAGGTTTCCCCTGGCCTTAGAAGAAGCATTGAGGTTTCCCCCGGCCTGACAAGAAGCATTGAGGTTTCCCCTCGCCTGAGAAGAAGCATTGATGTTTCCCCTGACCTGATAGGAAGCATTGAGGTTTCCCCTGGCCTGAGAAGAAGCATTGATGTTTCCCCTGACCTGATAGGAAGCATTGATGTTTCCCCTGACCTGATAGGAAGCATTGATGTTTCCCCTGACCTGATAGGAAGCATTGATGTTTCCCCTGGCCTGACAAGAAGCATTGATGTTTCCCCTGACCTGATAGGAAGCATTGAGGTTTCCCCTGGCCTGACAAGAAGCATTGATGTTTCCCCTGACCTGATAGGAAGCATTGAGGTTTCCCCTGGCCTGACAAGAAGCATTGATGTTTCCCCTGACCTGATAGGAAGCATTGATGTTTCCCCTGACCTGATAGGAAGCATTGATGTTTCCCCTGACCTGATAGGAAGCATTGAGGTTTCCCCTGGCCTGAGAAGAAGCATTGATGTTTCCCCTGACCTGATAGGAAGCATTGAGGTTTCCCCTGGCCTGATAGGAAGCATTGATGTTTCCCCTGACCTGATAGGAAGCATTGAGGTTTCCCCTGGCCTGAGAAGAAGCATTGATGTTTCCCCTGACCTGATAGGAAGGATTGATGTTTCCCCTGACCTGATAGGAAGCATTGATGTTTCCCCTGACCTGATAGGAAGCATTGAGGTTTCCCCTGGCCTGAGAAGAAGCATTGATGTTTCCCCTGACCTGATAGGAAGCATTGATGTTTCCCCTGACCTGATAGGAAGCATTGAGGTTTCCCCTGGCCTGAGAAGAAGCATTGATGTTTCCCCTGACCTGATAGGAAGCATTGATGTTTCCCCTGGCCTGACAAGAAGCATTGAGGTTTCCCCTGGCCTGAGAAGAAGCATTGAGGTTTCCCCCGGCCTGACAAGAAGCATTGAGGTTTCGCCTGATCTGATAGGAAGCATTGAGGTTTCCCCTCGCCTGAGAAGAAGCATTGAGGTTTCCCCTGGCCTGAGAAGAAGCATTGATGTTTCCCCTGACCTGATAGGAAGGATTGATGTTTCCCCTGACCTGATAGGAAGCATTGATGTTTCCCCTGACCTGATAGGAAGCATTGAGGTTTCCCCTGGCCTGAGAAGAAGCATTGATGTTTCCCCTGACCTGATAGGAAGCATTGATGTTTCCCCTGGCCTGACAAGAAGCATTGAGGTTTCCCCTGGCCTGAGAAGAAGCATTGAGGTTTCCCCCGGCCTGACAAGAAGCATTGAGGTTTCGCCTGATCTGATAGGAAGCATTGAGGTTTCCCCTCGCCTGAGAAGAAGCATTGAGGTTTCCCACGGCCTGAGAAGAAGCATTGATGTTTCCCCTGACCTGATAGGAAGCATTGATGTTTCCCCTGGCCTGACAAGAAGCATTGAGGTTTCCCCCGGCCTGAGAAGAAGCATTGAGGTTTCCCCCGGCCTGACAAGAAGCATTGAGGTTTCGCCTGATCTGATAGGAAGCATTGAGGTTTCCCCTCGCCTGAGAAGAAGCATTGAGGTTTCCCACGGCCTGAGAAGAAGCATTGAGGTTTCCCCTGACCTGATAGGAAGCATTGATGTTTCCCCTGACCTGATAGGAAGCATTGAGGTTTCCCCTGGCCTGAGAAGAAGCATTGATGTTTCCCCTGACCTGATAGGAAGCATTGAGGTTTCCCCTGGCCTGATAGGAAGCATTGATGTTTCCCCTGACCTGATAGGAAGCATTGAGGTTTCCCCTGGCCTGAGAAGAAGCATTGATGTTTCCCCTGACCTGATAGGAAGGATTGATGTTTCCCCTGACCTGATAGGAAGCATTGATGTTTCCCCTGACCTGATAGGAAGCATTGAGGTTTCCCCTGGCCTGAGAAGAAGCATTGATGTTTCCCCTGACCTGATAGGAAGCATTGATGTTTCCCCTGACCTGATAGGAAGCATTGAGGTTTCCCCTGGCCTGAGAAGAAGCATTGATGTTTCCCCTGACCTGATAGGAAGCATTGATGTTTCCCCTGGCCTGACAAGAAGCATTGAGGTTTCCCCTGGCCTGAGAAGAAGCATTGAGGTTTCCCCCGGCCTGACAAGAAGCATTGAGGTTTCGCCTGATCTGATAGGAAGCATTGAGGTTTCCCCTCGCCTGAGAAGAAGCATTGAGGTTTCCCACGGCCTGAGAAGAAGCATTGAGGTTTCCCCTGACCTGATAGGAAGCATTGAGGTTTCCCCTGGCCTGAGAAGAAGCATTGAGGTTTCCCCTGTCCTGAGAAGATGCAGTGAGGTTTCCCCTGGCCTGAGAAGAAGCAGTGAGGTTTCCCCTGGCCTGAGAAGAAGCATTGAGGTTTCCCCTGACCTGATAGGAAGCATTGATGTTTCCCCTGACCTGATAGGAAGCATTGATTTTTCCCCTGACCTGATAGGAATCATTGTGGTTTCCCCTGGCCTGAGAAGAAGCATTGAGGTTTCCCCTGGCCTGAGAAGAAGCATTGAGGTTTCCCCTGGCCTGAGAAGAAGCATTGATGTTTCCCCTGGCCTGAGAAGAAGCATTGAGGTTTCCCCTGGCCTGAGAAGAAGCATTGAGGTTTCCCCTGGCCTGAGAAGAAGCATTGAGGTTTCCCCTGTCCTGAGAAGATGCAGTGAGGTTTCCCCTGGCCTGAGAAGAAGCAGTGAGGTTTCCCCTGGCCTGACAAGAAGCATTGAGCATTCCCCTGACCTGATAGGAAGCATTGATGTTTCCCCTGACCTGATAGGAAGCATTGATGTTTCCCCTGACCTGATAGGAAGCATTGATGTTTCCCCTGACCTGAGAAGAAGCATTGAGGTTTCCCCTGGCCTGAGAAGAACTATTGAGGTTTCCCCTGGCCTGAGAAGAAGCATTGAGGTTTCCCCTGGCCTGACAAGAAGCATTGAGGTTTCCCCCGGCCTGACAAGAAGCATTGAGGTTTCCCCTGACCTGATAGGAAGCATTGAGGTTTCCCCTGACCTGATAGGATGCATTGATGTTTCCCCTGACCTGATAGGAAGCATTGATGTTTCCCCTGATCTGATAGGAAGCATTGTGGTTTCCTCTCACCTGATAGGAAGCATTGAGGTTTCCCCTGGCCTGAGAAGAAGCATTGATGTTTCCCCTGGCCTGAGAAGAAGCATTGATGTTTCCCCTGGCCTGAGAAGAAGCATTGAGGTTTCCCCTGGCCTGAGAAGAAGCATTGAGGTTTCCCCTGGCCTGAGAAGAAGCATTGATGTTTCCCCTGGCCTGAGAAGAAGCATTGAGGTTTCCCCTGACCTGATAGGAAGCATTGAGGTTTCCCCTGACCTGATAGGATGCATTGATGTTTCCCCTGACCTGATAGGAAGCATTGATGTTTCCCCTGGCCTGAGAAGAAGCATTGATGTTTCCCCTGGCCTGAGAAGAAGCATTGAGGTTTCCCCTGGCCTGAGAAGAAGCATTGAGGTTTCCCCTGGCCTGAGAAGAAGCATTGAGGTTTCCCCTGGCCTGAGAAGAAGCATTGATGTTTCCCCTGACCTGATAGGAAGCATTGAGGTTTCCCCTGACCTGATAGGAAGCATTGAGGTTTCCCCTGGCCTGAGAAGAAGCATTGAGGTTTCCCCTGGCCTGAAGAGAAGCATTGAGGTTTCCCCTGACCTGATAGGAAGCATTGATGTTTCCCCTGACCTGATAGGAAGCATTGATGTTTCCCCTGACCTGATAGGAAGCATTGATGTTTCCCCTGACCTGATAGGAAGCATTGAGGTTTCCCCTGACCTGATAGGAAGCATTGATGTTTCCCCTGACCTGATAGGAAGCATTGATGTTTCCCCTGACCTGATAGGAATCATTGTGGTTTCCTCTCACCTGATAGGAATCATTGTGGTTTCCTCTCACCTGATAGGAAGCATTGATGTTTCCCCTGACCTGATAGGAAGCATTGAGGTTTCCCCTGACCTGATAGGAAGCATTGAGGTTTCGCCTCGCCTGAGAAGAAGCATTGAGGTTTCCCCTGGCCTGAGAAGAAGCATTGAGGTTTCCCACTGCCTGAGAAGAAGCATTGAGGTTTCCCCTGACCTGATAGGAAGCATTGAGGTTTCCCCTGGCCTGAGAAGAAGCATTGAGGTTTCCCCCGGCCTGACAAGAAGCATTGAGGTTTCCCCTGACCTGATAGGAAGCATTGATGTTTCCCCTGACCTGATAGGAATCATTGTGGTTTCCTCTCACCTGATAGGAAGCATTGATGTTTCCCCTGACCTGATAGGAAGCATTGATGTTTCCCCTGACCTGATAGGAAGCATTGAGGTTTCCCCTGACCTGATAGGAATCAATGTGGTTTCCTCTCACCTGATAGGAAGCATTGATGTTTCCCCTGACCTGATAGGAAGCATTGAGGTTTCCCCTGGCCTGACAAGAAGCATTGAGGTTTCCCCTGGCCTGAGAAGAAGCATTGAGGTTTCCCACGGGCTGAGAAGAAGCATTGAGGTTTCCCCTGACCTGATAGGAAGCATTATTGTTTCCCCTGACCTGATAGGAAGCATTGATGTTTCCCCTGACCTGATAGGAAGAATTGATGTTTCCCCTGACCTGATAGGAAGCATTGAGGTTTCCCCTGGCCTGAGAAGAAGCATTGAGGTTTCCGCCGGCCTGACAAGAAGCATTGATGTTTCCCCTGACCTGATAGGAAGCATTGAGGTTTCCCCTGACCTGATAGGAAGCATTGAGGTTTCCCCTGGCCTGAGAAGAAGCATTGAGGTTTCCCCTGACCTGATAGGAAGCATTGATGTTTCCCCTGACCTGATAGGAAGCATTGATGTTTCCCCTGACCTGATAGGAATCATTGTGGTTTCCCCTGGCCTGAGAAGAAGCATTGAGGTTTCCCCTGGCCTGAGAAGAAGCATTGATGTTTCCCCTGGCCTGAGAAGAAGCATTGAGGTTTCCCCTGACCTGATAGGAAGCATTGAGGTTTCCCCTGGCCTGAGAAGAAGCATTGAGGTTTCCCCTGGCCTGAGAAGAAGCATTGAGGTTTCCCCTGACCTGATAGGAAGCATTGAGGTTTCCCCTGGCCTGAGAAGAAGCATTGAGGTTTCCCCTGGCCTGACAAGAAGCATTGAGGTTTACCCTGACCTGATAGGAAGCATTGATGTTTCCCCTGACCTGATAGGAAGCATTGATGTTTCCCCTGACCTGATAGGAAGCATTGATGTTTCCCTTGACCTGAGAAGAAGCATTGAGGTTTCCCCTGGCCTGAGAAGAACTATTGAGGTTTCCCCTGGCCTGAGAAGAAGCATTGAGGTTTCCCCTGGCCTGACAAGAAGCATTGAGGTTTCCCCCGGCCTGACAAGAAGCATTGAGGTTTCCCCTGATCTGATAGGAAGCATTGTGGTTTCCTCTCACCTGATAGGAAGCATTGAGGTTTCCCCTGGCCTGAGAAGAAGCATTGATGTTTCCCCTGGCCTGAGAAGAAGCATTGATGTTTCCCCTGGCCTGAGAAGAAGCATTGAGGTTTCCCCTGGCCTGAGAAGAAGCATTGAGGTTTCCCCTGGCCTGAGAAGAAGCATTGATGTTTCCCCTGGCCTGAGAAGAAGCATTGAGGTTTCCCCTGACCTGATAGGAAGCATTGAGGTTTCCCCTGACCTGATAGGATGCATTGATGTTTCCCCTGACCTCATAGGAAGCATTGATGTTTCCCCTGGCCTGAGAAGAAGCATTGATGTTTCCCCTGGCCTGAGAAGAAGCATTGAGGTTTCCCCTGGCCTGAGAAGAAGCATTGAGGTTTCCCCTGGCCTGAGAAGAAGCATTGAGGTTTCCCCTGGCCTGAGAAGAAGCATTGAGGTTTCCCCTGGCCTGAGAAGAAGCATTGATGTTTCCCCTGACCTGATAGGAAGCATTGAGGTTTCCCCTGACCTGAGAAGAAGCATTGATGTTTCCCCTGGCCTGAGAAGAAGCATTGAGGTTTCCCCTGGCCTGAGAAGAAGCATTGAGGTTTCCCCTGGCCTGAGAAGAAGCATTGAGGTTTCCCCTGGCCTGACAAGAAGCATTGAGGTTTCCCCTGACCTGATAGGAAGCATTGATGTTTCCCCTGACCTGATAGGAAGCATTGATGTTTCCCCTGACCTGATAGGAAGCATTGAGGTTTCCCCTGACCTGATAGGAAGCATTGATGTTTCCCCTGACCTGATAGGAAGCATTGATGTTTCCCCTGACCTGATAGGAATCATTGTGGTTTCCTCTCACCTGATAGGAATCATTGTGGTTTCCTCTCACCTGATAGGAAGCATTGATGTTTCCCCTGACCTGATAGGAAGCATTGAGGTTTCCCCTGACCTGATAGGAAGCATTGAGGTTTCGCCTCGCCTGAGAAGAAGCATTGAGGTTTCCCCTGGCCTGAGAAGAAGCATTGAGGTTTCCCACTGCCTGAGAAGAAGCATTGAGGTTTCCCCTGACCTGATAGGAAGCATTGAGGTTTCCCCTGGCCTGAGAAGAAGCATTGAGGTTTCCCCCGGCCTGACAAGAAGCATTGAGGTTTCCCCTGACCTGATAGGAAGCATTGATGTTTCCCCTGACCTGATAGGAATCATTGTGGTTTCCTCTCACCTGATAGGAAGCATTGATGTTTCCCCTGACCTGATAGGAAGCATTGATGTTTCCCCTGACCTGATAGGAAGCATTGAGGTTTCCCCTGACCTGATAGGAATCATTGTGGTTTCCTCTCACCTGATAGGAAGCATTGATGTTTCCCCTGACCTGATAGGAAGCATTGAGGTTTCCCCTGACCTGATAGGAAGCATTGAGGTTTCCCCTGGCCTGAGAAAAAGCATTGTGGTTTCCTCTCACCTGATAGGAAGCATTGATGTTTCCCCTGACCTGATAGGAAGCATTGAGGTTTCCCCTGACCTGATAGGAAGCATTGAGGTTTCCCCTGGCCTGAGAAGAAGCATTGAGGTTTCCCCTGACCTGAGAAGAAGCATTGAGGTTTCCCCTGGCCTGAGAGGAAGCATTGATGTTTCCCCTGACCTGATAGGAAGCATTGATGTTTCCCCTGACCTGATAGGAAGCATTGATGTTTCCCCTGACCTGATAGGAAGCATTGATGTTTCCCCTGACCTGATAGGAAGAATTGATGTTTCCCCTGACCTGATAGGAAGCATTGAGGTTTCCCCTGGCCTGAGAAGAAGCATTGAGGTTTCCCCTGGCCTGAGAAGAAGCATTGAGGTTTCCCCTGGCCTGAGAAGAAGCATTGAGGTTTCCCCTGGCCTGAGAAGAAGCATTGATGTTTCCCCTGACCTGATAGGAAGCATTGAGGTTTCCCCTGACCTGAGAAGAAGCATTGATGTTTCCCCTGGCCTGAGAAGAAGCATTGAGGTTTCCCCTGGCCTGAGAAGAAGCATTGAGGTTTCCCCTGGCCTGAGAAGAAGCATTGAGGTTTCCCCTGGCCTGACAAGAAGCATTGAGGTTTCCCCTGACCTGATAGGAAGCATTGATGTTTCCCCTGACCTGATAGGAAGCATTGATGTTTCCCCTGACCTGATAGGAAGCATTGATGTTTCCCCTGACCTGATAGGAAGCATTGAGGTTTCCCCTGACCTGATAGGAAGCATTGATGTTTCCCCTGACCTGATAGGAAGCATTGATGTTTCCCCTGACCTGATAGGAATCATTGTGGTTTCCTCTCACCTGATAGGAATCATTGTGGTTTCCTCTCACCTGATAGGAAGCATTGATGTTTCCCCTGACCTGATAGGAAGCATTGAGGTTTCCCCTGACCTGATAGGAAGCATTGAGGTTTCGCCTCGCCTGAGAAGAAGCATTGAGGTTTCCCCTGGCCTGAGAAGAAGCATTGAGGTTTCCCACTGCCTGAGAAGAAGCATTGAGGTTTCCCCTGACCTGATAGGAAGCATTGAGGTTTCCCCTGGCCTGAGAAGAAGCATTGAGGTTTCCCCCGGCCTGACAAGAAGCATTGAGGTTTCCCCTGACCTGATAGGAAGCATTGATGTTTCCCCTGACCTGATAGGAATCATTGTGGTTTCCTCTCACCTGATAGGAAGCATTGATGTTTCCCCTGACCTGATAGGAAGCATTGAGGTTTCCCCTGACCTGATAGGAATCATTGTGGTTTCCTCTCACCTGATAGGAAGCATTGATGTTTCCCCTGACCTGATAGGAAGCATTGAGGTTTCCCCTGACCTGATAGGAAGCATTGAGGTTTCCCCTGGCCTGAGAAAAAGCATTGTGGTTTCCTCTCACCTGATAGGAAGCATTGATGTTTCCCCTGACCTGATAGGAAGCATTGAGGTTTCCCCTGACCTGATAGGAAGCATTGAGGTTTCCCCTGGCCTGAGAAGAAGCATTGAGGTTTCCCCTGACCTGAGAAGAAGCATTGAGGTTTCCCCTGACCTGAGAGGAAGCATTGATGTTTCCCCTGACCTGATAGGAAGCATTGATGTTTCCCCTGACCTGATAGGAAGCATTGATGTTTCCCCTGACCTGATAGGAAGCATTGATGTTTCCCCTGACCTGATAGGAAGCATTGAGGTTTCCCCTGACCTGATAGGAATCATTGTGGTTTCCTCTCACCTGATAGGAAGCATTGATGTTTCCCCTGACCTGATAGGAAGCATTGAGGTTTCCCCTGACCTGATAGGAAGCATTGAGGTTTCCCCTGGCCTGAGAAAAAGCATTGTGGTTTCCTCTCACCTGATAGGAAGCATTGATGTTTCCCCTGACCTGATAGGAAGCATTGAGGTTTCCCCTGGCCTGAGAAGAAGCATTGAGGTTTCCCCTGACCTGATAGGAAGCATTGATGTTTCCCCTGACCTGATAGGAAGCATTGATGTTTCCCCTGACCTGATAGGAATCATTGTGGTTTCCCCTGGCCTGAGAAGAAGCATTGAGGTTTCCCCTGGCCTGAGAAGAAGCATTGAGGTTTCCCCTGGCCTGAGAAGAAGCATTGATGTTTCCCCTGGCCTGAGAAGAAGCATTGAGGTTTCCCCTGACCTGATAGGAAGCATTGAGGTTTCCCCTGGCCTGAGAAGAAGCATTGAGGTTTCCCCTGGCCTGAGAAGAAGCATTGAGGTTTCCCCTGACCTGATAAGAAGCATTGAGGTTTCCCCTGGCCTGAGAAGAAGCATTGAGGTTTCCCCTGGCCTGACAAGAAGCATTGAGGTTTCCCCTGACCTGATAGGAAGCATTGATGTTTCCCCTGACCTGATAGGAAGCATTGATGTTTCCCCTGACCTGATAGGAAGCATTGATGTTTCCCCTGACCTGAGAAGAAGCATTGAGGTTTCCCCTGGCCTGAGAAGAACTATTGAGGTTTCCCCTGGCCTGAGAAGAAGCATTGAGGTTTCCCCCGGCCTGACAAGAAGCATTGAGGTTTCCCCTGATCTGATAGGAAGCATTGTGGTTTCCTCTCACCTGATAGGAAGCATTGAGGTTTCCCCTGGCCTGAGAAGAAGCATTGATGTTTCCCCTGGCCTGAGAAGAAGCATTGATGTTTCCCCTGGCCTGAGAAGAAGCATTGAGGTTTCCCCTGGCCTGAGAAGAAGCATTGAGGTTTCCCCTGGCCTGAGAAGAAGCATTGATGTTTCCCCTGGCCTGAGAAGAAGCATTGAGGTTTCCCCTGACCTGATAGGAAGCATTGAGGTTTCCCCTGACCTGATAGGATGCATTGATGTTTCCCCTGACCTGATAGGAAGCATTGATGTTTCCCCTGGCCTGAGAAGAAGCATTGATGTTTCCCCTGGCCTGAGAAGAAGCATTGAGGTTTCCCCTGGCCTGAGAAGAAGCATTGAGGTTTCCCCTTGCCTGAGAAGAAGCATTGAGGTTTCCCCTGGCCTGAGAAGAAGCATTGATGTTTCCCCTGACCTGATAGGAAGCATTGAGGTTTCCCCTGACCTGATAGGAAGCATTGAGGTTTCCCCTGGCCTGAGAAGAAGCATTGAGGTTTCCCCTGGCCTGACAAGAAGCATTGAGGTTTCCCCTGACCTGATAGGAAGCATTGATGTTTCCCCTGACCTGATAGGAAGCATTGATGTTTCCCCTGACCTGATAGGAAGCATTGATGTTTCCCCTGACCTGATAGGAAGCATTGAGGTTTCCCCTGACCTGATAGGAAGCATTGATGTTTCCCCTGACCTGATAGGAAGCATTGATGTTTCCCCTGACCTGATAGGAATCATTGTGGTTTCCTCTCACCTGATAGGAATCATTGTGGTTTCCTCTCACCTGATAGGAAGCATTGATGTTTCCCCTGACCTGATAGGAAGCATTGAGGTTTCCCCTGACCTGATAGGAAGCATTGAGGTTTCGCCTCGCCTGAGAAGAAGCATTGAGGTTTCCCCTGGCCTGAGAAGAAGCATTGAGGTTTCCCACTGCCTGAGAAGAAGCATTGAGGTTTCCCCTGACCTGATAGGAATCATTGTGGTTTCCTCTCACCTGATAGGAAGCATTGATGTTTCCCCTGACCTGATAGGAAGCATTGAGGTTTCCCCTGACCTGATAGGAAGCATTGAGGTTTCCCCTGGCCTGAGAAAAAGCATTGAGGTTTCCCCTGACCTGATAGGAAGCATTGATGTTTCCCCTGACCTGATAGGAAGCATTGATGTTTCCCCTGACCTGATAGGAAGCATTGAGGTTTCCCCTGACCTGATAGGAATCATTGTGGTTTCCTCTCACCTGATAGGAAGCATTGATGTTTCCTATGACCTGATAGGAAGCATTGAGGTTTCCCCTGACCTGATAGGAAGCATTGAGGTTTCCCCTGGCCTGAGAAAAAGCATTGTGGTTTCCTCTCACCTGATAGGAAGCATTGATGTTTCCCCTGACCTGATAGGAAGCATTGAGGTTTCCCCTGACCTGATAGGAAGCATTGAGGTTTCCCCTGGCCTGAGAAGAAGCATTGAGGTTTCCCCCGGCCTGACAAGAAGCATTGAGGTTTCCCCTGACCTGATAGGAAGCATTGATGTTTCCCCTGACCTGATAGGAATCATTGTGGTTTCCTCTCACCTGATAGGAAGCATTGATGTTTCCCCTGACCTGATAGGAAGCATTGATGTTTCCCCTGACCTGATAGGAAGCATTGAGGTTTCCCCTGACCTGATAGGAATCATTGTGGTTTCCTCTCACCTGATAGGAAGCATTGATGTTTCCCCTGACCTGATAGGAAGCATTGAGGTTTCCCCTGACCTGATAGGAAGCATTGAGGTTTCCCCTGGCCTGAGAAAAAGCATTGTGGTTTCCTCTCACCTGATAGGAAGCATTGATGTTTCCCCTGACCTGATAGGAAGCATTGAGGTTTCCCCTGACCTGATAGGAAGCATTGAGGTTTCCCCTGGCCTGAGAAGAAGCATTGAGGTTTCCCCTGACCTGAGAAGAAGCATTGAGGTTTCCCCTGGCCTGAGAGGAAGCATTGATGTTTCCCCTGACCTGATAGGAAGCATTGATGTTTCCCCTGACCTGATAGGAAGCATTGATGTTTCCCCTGACCTGATAGGAAGCATTGATGTTTCCCCTGACCTGATAGGAAGAATTGATGTTTCCCCTGACCTGATAGGAAGCATTGAGGTTTCCCCTGGCCTGAGAAGAAGCATTGAGGTTTCCGCCGGCCTGACAAGAAGCATTGATGTTTCCCCTGACCTGATAGGAAGCATTGAGGTTTCCCCTGACCTGATAGGAATCATTGTGGTTTCCTCTCACCTTATAGGAAGCATTGATGTTTCCCCTGACCTGATAGGAAGCATTGAGGTTTCCCCTGACCTGATAGGAAGCATTGAGGTTTCCCCTGGCCTGAGAAGAAGCATTGAGGTTTCCCCTGACCTGATAGGAAGCATTGATGTTTCCCCTGACCTGATAGGAAGCATTGATGTTTCCCCTGACCTGATAGGAATCATTGTGGTTTCCCCTGGCCTGAGAAGAAGCATTGAGGTTTCCCCTGGCCTGAGAAGAAGCATTGAGGTTTCCCCTGGCCTGAGAAGAAGCATTGATGTTTCCCCTGGCCTGAGAAGAAGCATTGAGGGTTCCCCTGACCTGAAAGGAAGCATTGAGGTTTCCCCTGGCCTGAGAAGAAGCATTGAGGTTTCCCCTGGCCTGAGAAGAAGCATTGAGGTTTCCCCTGACCTGATAGGAAGCATTGAGGTTTCCCCTGGCCTGAGAAGAAGCATTGAGGTTTCCCCTGGCCTGACAAGAAGCATTGAGGTTTCCCCTGACCTGATAGGAAGCATTGATGTTTCCCCTGACCTGATAGGAAGCATTGATGTTTCCCCTGACCTGATAGGAAGCATTGATGTTTCCCCTGACCTGAGAAGAAGCATTGAGGTTTCCCCTGGCCTGAGAAGAACTATTGAGGTTTCCCCTGGCCTGAGAAGAAGCATTGAGGTTTCCCCCGGCCTGACAAGAAGCATTGAGGTTTCCCCTGATCTGATAGGAAGCATTGTGGTTTCCTCTCACCTGATAGGAAGCATTGAGGTTTCCCCTGGCCTGAGAAGAAGCATTGATGTTTCCCCTGGCCTGAGAAGAAGCATTGATGTTTCCCCTGGCCTGAGAAGAAGCATTGAGGTTTCCCCTGGCCTGAGAAGAAGCATTGAGGTTTCCCCTGGCCTGAGAAGAAGCATTGATGTTTCCCCTGGCCTGAGAAGAAGCATTGAGGTTTCCCCTGACCTGATAGGAAGCATTGAGGTTTCCCCTGACCTGATAGGATGCATTGATGTTTCCCCTGACCTGATAGGAAGCATTGATGTTTCCCCTGGCCTGAGAAGAAGCATTGATGTTTCCCCTGGCCTGAGAAGAAGCATTGAGGTTTCCCCTGGCCTGAGAAGAAGCATTGAGGTTTCCCCTGGCCTGAGAAGAAGCATTGAGGTTTCCCCTGGCCTGAGAAGAAGCATTGAGGTTTCCCCTGGCCTGAGAAGAAGCATTGATGTTTCCCCTGACCTGATAGGAAGCATTGAGGTTTCCCCTGACCTGATAGGAAGCATTGAGGTTTCCCCTGGCCTGAGAAGAAGCATTGAGGTTTCCCCTGGCCTGACAAGAAGCATTGAGGTTTCCCCTGACCTGATAGGAAGCATTGATGTTTCCCCTGACCTGATAGGAAGCATTGATGTTTCCCCTGACCTGATAGGAAGCATTGATGTTTCCCCTGACCTGATAGGAAGCATTGAGGTTTCCCCTGACCTGATAGGAAGCATTGATGTTTCCCCTGACCTGATAGGAAGCATTGATGTTTCCCCTGACCTGATAGGAATCATTGTGGTTTCCTCTCACCTGATAGGAATCATTGTGGTTTCCTCTCACCTGATAGGAAGCATTGATGTTTCCCCTGACCTGATAGGAAGCATTGAGGTTTCCCCTGACCTGATAGGAAGCATTGAGGTTTCGCCTCGCCTGAGAAGAAGCATTGAGGTTTCCCCTGGCCTGAGAAGAAGCATTGAGGTTTCCCACTGCCTGAGAAGAAGCATTGAGGTTTCCCCTGACCTGATAGGAATCATTGTGGTTTCCTCTCACCTGATAGGAAGCATTGATGTTTCCCCTGACCTGATAGGAAGCATTGAGGTTTCCCCTGACCTGATAGGAATCATTGTGGTTTCCTCTCACCTGATAGGAAGCATTGATGTTTCCTATGACCTGATAGGAAGCATTGAGGTTTCCCCTGACCTGATAGGAAGCATTGAGGTTTCCCCTGGCCTGAGAAAAAGCATTGTGGTTTCCTCTCACCTGATAGGAAGCATTGATGTTTCCCCTGACCTGATAGGAAGCATTGAGGTTTCCCCTGACCTGATAGGAAGCATTGAGGTTTCCCCTGGCCTGAGAAGAAGCATTGAGGTTTCCCCTGGCCTGAGAAGAAGCATTGAGGTTTCCCCTGGCCTGAGAGGAAGCATTGATGTTTCCCCTGACCTGATAGGAAGTTTTGATGTTTCCCCTGACCTGATAGGAAGCATTTGGGTTTCCCCTGGCCTGAGAAGAAGCTTTGATGTTTCCCCTGACCTGATAGGAAGCATTGAGGTTTCCCCTGGCCTGAGAAGAAGCATTGAGGTTTCCCCTGGCCTGAGAAGAAGCATTGAGGTTTCCCCTGACCTGATAGGAAGCATTGAGGTTTCCCCTGACCTGATAGGATGCATTGATGTTTCCCCTGACCTGATAGGAAGCATTGATGTTTCCCCTGGCCTGAGAAGAAGCATTGATGTTTCCCCTGGCCTGAGAAGAAGCATTGAGGTTTCCCCTGGCCTGAGAAGAAGCATTGAGGTTTCCCCTGGCCTGAGAAGAAGCATTGAGGTTTCCCCTGGCCTGAGAAGAAGCATTGAGGTTTCCCCTGGCCTGAGAAGAAGCATTGATGTTTCCCCTGACCTGATAGGAAGCATTGAGGTTTCCCCTGACCTGATAGGAAGCATTGAGGTTTCCCCTGGCCTGAGAAGAAGCATTGAGGTTTCCCCTGGCCTGACAAGAAGCATTGAGGTTTCCCCTGACCTGATAGGAAGCATTGATGTTTCCCCTGACCTGATAGGAAGCATTGATGTTTCCCCTGACCTGATAGGAAGCATTGATGTTTCCCCTGACCTGATAGGAAGCATTGAGGTTTCCCCTGACCTGATAGGAAGCATTGATGTTTCCCCTGACCTGATAGGAAGCATTGATGTTTCCCCTGACCTGATAGGAATCATTGTGGTTTCCTCTCACCTGATAGGAATCATTGTGGTTTCCTCTCACCTGATAGGAAGCATTGATGTTTCCCCTGACCTGATAGGAAGCATTGAGGTTTCCCCTGACCTGATAGGAAGCATTGAGGTTTCGCCTCGCCTGAGAAGAAGCATTGAGGTTTCCCCTGGCCTGAGAAGAAGCATTGAGGTTTCCCACTGCCTGAGAAGAAGCATTGAGGTTTCCCCTGACCTGATAGGAAGCATTGATGTTTCCCCTGACCTGATAGGAAGCATTGATGTTTCCCCTGACCTGATAGGAAGCATTGAGGTTTCCCCTGACCTGATAGGAATCATTGTGGTTTCCTCTCACCTGATAGGAAGCATTGATGTTTCCTATGACCTGATAGGAAGCATTGAGGTTTCCCCTGACCTGATAGGAAGCATTGAGGTTTCCCCTGGCCTGAGAAAAAGCATTGTGGTTTCCTCTCACCTGATAGGAAGCATTGATGTTTCCCCTGACCTGATAGGAAGCATTGAGGTTTCCCCTGACCTGATAGGAAGCATTGAGGTTTCCCCTGGCCTGAGAAGAAGCATTGAGGTTTCCCCTGGCCTGAGAAGAAGCATTGAGGTTTCCCCTGGCCTGAGAGGAAGCATTGATGTTTCCCCTGACCTGATAGGAAGTTTTGATGTTTCCCCTGACCTGATAGGAAGCATTTGGGTTTCCCCTGGCCTGAGAAGAAGCTTTGATGTTTCCCCTGACCTGATAGGAAGCATTGAGGTTTCCCCTGGCCTGAGAAGAAGCATTGAGGTTTCCCCTGGCCTGAGAAGAAGCATTGAGGTTTCCCCTGGCCTGACAAGAAGCATTGAGGTTTCCCCTCGCCTGAGAAGAAGCATTGAGGTTTCCCCTGGCCTGAGAGGAAGCATTGAGGTTTCCCCTGGCCTGAGAAGAAGCATTGAGGTTTCCCCTGGCCTGAGAAGAAGCATTGAGGTTTCCCCTGACCTGATAGGAAGCATTGATGTTTCCCCTGACCTGATAGGAAGCATTGATGTTTCCCTTGACCTGATAGGAAGCATTTAGGTTTCCCCTGGCCTGAGAAGAAGCATTGATGTTTCCCCTGACCTGATAGGAAGCATTGATGTTTCCCCTGGCCTGACAAGAAGCATTGATGTTTCCCCTGACCTGATAGGAAGCATTGAGGTTTCCCCTGGCCTGAGAAGAAGCATTGAGGTTTCCCCCGGCCTGACAAGAAGCATTGAGGTTTCCCCTGACCTGATAGGAAGCATTGATGTTTCCCCTGACCTGATAGGAATCATTGTGGTTTCCTCTCACCTGATAGGAAGCATTGATGTTTCCCCTGACCTGATAGGAAGCATTGATGTTTCCCCTGACCTGATAGGAAGCATTGAGGTTTCCCCTGACCTGATAGGAATCATTGTGGTTTCCTCTCACCTGATAGGAAGCATTGATGTTTCCCCTGACCTGATAGGAAGCATTGAGGTTTCCCCTGACCTGATAGGAAGCATTGAGGTTTCCCCTGGCCTGAGAAAAAGCATTGTGGTTTCCTCTCACCTGATAGGAAGCATTGATGTTTCCCCTGACCTGATAGGAAGCATTGAGGTTTCCCCTGACCTGATAGGAAGCATTGAGGTTTCCCCTGGCCTGAGAAGAAGCATTGAGGTTTCCCCTGGCCTGAGAAGAAGCATTGAGGTTTCCCCTGGCCTGAGAGGAAGCATTGATGTTTCCCCTGACCTGATAGGAAGCATTGAGGTTTCCCCTGACCTGATAGGAAGCATTGATGTTTCCCCTGACCTGATAGGAAGCATTGATGTTTCCCCTGACCTGATAGGAAGCATTTAGGTTTCCCCTGGCCTGAGAAGAAGCTTTGATGTTTCCCCTGACCTGATAGGAAGCATTGAGGTTTCCCCTGGCCTGGGAAGAAGCATTGAGGTTTCCCCTGGCCTGAGAAGAAGCATTGAGGTTTCCCCTGGCCTGACAAGAAGCATTGAGGTTTCCCCTCGCCTGAGAAGAAGCATTGAGGTTTCCCCTGGCCTGAGAGGAAGCATTGAGGTTTCCCCTGGCCTGAGAAGAAGCATTGAGGTTTCCCCTGGCCTGAGAAGAAGCATTGAGGTTTCCCCTGACCTGATAGGAAGCATTGATGTTTCCCCTGACCTGATAGGAAGCATTGATGTTTCCCTTGACCTGATAGGAAGCATTTAGGTTTCCCCTGGCCTGAGAAGAAGCATTGATGTTTCCCCTGACCTGATAGGAAGCATTGATGTTTCCCCTGACCTGATAGGAAGCATTGAGGTTTCCCCTGACCTGATAGGAATCATTGTGGTTTCCTCTCACCTGATAGGAAGCATTGATGTTTCCCCTGACCTGATAGGAAGCATTGAGGTTTCCCCTGACCTGATAGGAAGCATTGAGGTTTCCCCTGGCCTGAGAAAAAGCATTGTGGTTTCCTCTCACCTGATAGGAAGCATTGATGTTTCCCCTGACCTGATAGGAAGCATTGAGGTTTCCCCTGACCTGATAGGAAGCATTGAGGTTTCCCCTGGCCTGAGAAGAAGCATTGAGGTTTCCCCTGGCCTGAGAAGAAGCATTGAGGTTTCCCCTGGCCTGAGAGGAAGCATTGATGTTTCCCCTGACCTGATAGGAAGCATTGAGGTTTCCCCTGACCTGATAGGAAGCATTGATGTTTCCCCTGACCTGATAGGAAGCATTGATGTTTCCCCTGACCTGATAGGAAGCATTGATGTTTCCCCTGACCTGATAGGAAGCATTTAGGTTTCCCCTGGCCTGAGAAGAAGCTTTGATGTTTCCCCTGACCTGATAGGAAGCATTGAGGTTTCCCCTGGCCTGGGAAGAAGCATTGAGGTTTCCCCTGGCCTGAGAAGAAGCATTGAGGTTTCCCCTGGCCTGACAAGAAGCATTGAGGTTTCCCCTCGCCTGAGAAGAAGCATTGAGGTTTCCCCTGGCCTGAGAGGAAGCATTGAGGTTTCCCCTGGCCTGAGAAGAAGCATTGAGGTTTCCCCTGGCCTGAGAAGAAGCATTGAGGTTTCCCCTGACCTGATAGGAAGCATTGATGTTTCCCCTGACCTGATAGGAAGCATTGATGTTTCCCTTGACCTGATAGGAAGCATTTAGGTTTCCCCTGGCCTGAGAAGAAGCATTGATGTTTCCCCTGACCTGATAGGAAGCATTGATGTTTCCCCTGGCCTGACAAGAAGCATTGATGTTTCCCCTGACCTGATAGGAAGCATTGAGGTTTCCCCTGGCCTGAGAAGAAGCATTGAGGTTTCCCCCGGCCTGACAAGAAGCATTGAGGTTTCCCCTGACCTGATAGGAAGCATTGATGTTTCCCCTGACCTGATAGGAATCATTGTGGTTTCCTCTCACCTGATAGGAAGCATTGATGTTTCCCCTGACCTGATAGGAAGCATTGAGGTTTCCCCTGACCTGATAGGAAGCATTGAGGTTTCCCCTGACCTGATAGGAATCATTGTGGTTTCCTCTCACCTGATAGGAAGCATTGATGTTTCCCCTGACCTGATAGGAAGCATTGAGGTTTCCCCTGACCTGATAGGAAGCATTGAGGTTTCCCCTGGCCTGAGAAAAAGCATTGTGGTTTCCTCTCACCTGATAGGAAGCATTGATGTTTCCCCTGACCTGATAGGAAGCATTGAGGTTTCCCCTGACCTGATAGGAAGCATTGAGGTTTCCCCTGGCCTGAGAAGAAGCATTGAGGTTTCCCCTGGCCTGAGAAGAAGCATTGAGGTTTCCCCTGGCCTGAGAGGAAGCATTGATGTTTCCCCTGACCTGATAGGAAGCATTGATGTTTCCCCTGACCTGATAGGAAGCATTGATGTTTCCCCTGACCTGATAGGAAGCATTGATGTTTCCCCTGACCTGATAGGAAGAATTGATGTTTCCCCTGACCTGATAGGAAGCATTGAGGTTTCCCCTGGCCTGAGAAGAAGCATTGAGGTTTCCGCCGGCCTGACAAGAAGCATTGATGTTTCCCCTGACCTGATAGGAAGCATTGAGGTTTCCCCTGACCTGATAGGAATCATTGTGGTTTCCTCTCACCTTATAGGAAGCATTGATGTTTCCCCTGACCTGATAGGAAGCATTGATGTTTCCCCTGGCCTGACAAGAAGCATTGATGTTTCCCCTGACCTGATAGGAAGCATTGAGGTTTCCCCTGGCCTGACAAGAAGCATTGATGTTTCCCCTGACCTGATAGGAAGGATTGATGTTTCCCCTGACCTGATAGGAAGCATTGATGTTTCCCCTGACCTGATAGGAAGCATTGAGGTTTCCCCTGGCCTGAGAAGAAGCATTGATGTTTCCCCTGGCCTGACAAGAAGCATTGAGGTTTCCCCTGGCCTGAGAAGAAGCATTGAGGTTTCCCCTGGCCTGACAAGAAGCATTGAGGTTTCCCCTCGCCTGAGAAGAAGCATTGAGGTTTCCCCTGGCCTGAGAGGAAGCATTGAGGTTTCCCCTGGCCTGACAAGAAGCATTGAGGTTTCCCCTCGCCTGAGAAGAAGCATTGATGTTTCCCCTGACCTGATAGGAAGCATTGAGGTTTCCCCTGGCCTGAGAAGAACCATTGAGGTTTCCCCTGGCCTGAGAAGAAGCATTGAGGTTTCCCCTGACCTGATAGGAAGCATTGATGTTTCCACTGACCTGATATTAAGCATTGATGTTTCCCCTGACCTGATAGGAAGCATTGAGGTTTCCCCTGGCCTGAGAAGAAGCATTGATGTTTCACTGACCTGATAGGAAGCATTGATGTTTCCCCTGGCCTGACAAGAAGCATTGATGTTTCCCCTGACCTGATAGGAAGGATTGATGTTTCCCCTGACCTGATAGGAGGCATTGATGTTTCCCCTGACCTGATAGGAAGCATTGAGGTTTCCCCTGGCCTGAGAAGAAGCATTGATGTTTCCCCTGACCTGATAGGAAGCATTGATGTTTCCCCTGACCTGATAGGAAGCATTGATGTTTCCCCTGACCTGATAGGAAGCATTGAGGTTTCCCCTGGCCTGAGAAGAAGCATTGATGTTTCCCCTGACCTGATAGGAAGCATTGATGTTTCCCCTGACCTGATAGGAAGCATTGAGGTTTCCCCTGGCCTGAGAAGAAGCATTGATGTTTCCCCTGACCTGATAGGAAGCATTGATGTTTCCCCTGACCTGATAGGAAGCATTGATGTTTCCCCTGGCCTTACAAGAAGCATTGAGGTTTCCCCTGGCCTGAGAAGAAGCATTGAGGTTTCCCCTGGCCTGACAAGAAGCATTGATGTTTCCCCTGACCTGATAGGAAGCATTGATGTTTCCCCTGACCTGATAGGAAGCATTGATGTTTCCCCTGACCTGATAGGAAGCATTGAGGTTTCCCCTGGCCTGAGAAGAAGCATTGAGGTTTCCGCCGGCCTGACAAGAAGCATTGATGTTTCCCCTGACCTGATAGGAAGCATTGAGGTTTCCCCTGACCTGATAGGAATCATTGTGGTTTCCTCTCACCTTATAGGAAGCATTGATGTTTCCCCTGACCTGATAGGAAGCATTGATGTTTCCCCTGACCTGATAGGAAGCATTGAGGTTTCCCCTGGCCTGAGAAGAAGCATTGAGGTTTCCCCTGGCCTGAGAAGAAGCATTGAGGTTTCCCCTGGCCTGAGAGGAAGCATTGATGTTTCCCCTGACCTGATAGGAAGCATTGATGTTTCCCCTGACCTGATAGGAAGCATTGATGTTTCCCCTGACCTGATAGGAAGCATTGATGTTTCCCCTGACCTGATAGGAAGCATTGAGGTTTCCCCTGGCCTGAGAAGAAGCATTGAGGTTTCCGCCGGCCTGACAAGAAGCATTGATGTTTCCCCTGACCTGATAGGAAGCATTGAGGTTTCCCCTGACCTGATAGGAATCATTGTGGTTTCCTCTCACCTTATAGGAAGCATTGATGTTTCCCCTGACCTGATAGGAAGCATTGATGTTTCCCCTGGCCTGACAAGAAGCATTGATGTTTCCCCTGACCTGATAGGAAGCATTGAGGTTTCCCCTGGCCTGACAAGAAGCATTGATGTTTCCCCTGACCTGATAGGAAGGATTGATGTTTCCCCTGACCTGATAGGAAGCATTGATGTTTCCCCTGACCTGATAGGAAGCATTGAGGTTTCCCCTGGCCTGAGAAGAAGCATTGATGTTTCCCCTGGCCTGACAAGAAGCATTGAGGTTTCCCCTGGCCTGAGAAGAAGCATTGAGGTTTCCCCTGGCCTGACAAGAAGCATTGAGGTTTCCCCTCGCCTGAGAAGAAGCATTGAGGTTTCCCCTGGCCTGAGAGGAAGCATTGAGGTTTCCCCTGGCCTGACAAGAAGCATTGAGGTTTCCCCTCGCCTGAGAAGAAGCATTGATGTTTCCCCTGACCTGATAGGAAGCATTGAGGTTTCCCCTGGCCTGAGAAGAAGCATTGAGGTTTCCCCTGGCCTGAGAAGAAGCATTGAGGTTTCCCCTGACCTGATAGGAAGCATTGATGTTTCCACTGACCTGATATTAAGCATTGATGTTTCCCCTGACCTGATAGGAAGCATTGAGGTTTCCCCTGGCCTGAGAAGAAGCATTGATGTTTCACTGACCTGATAGGAAGCATTGATGTTTCCCCTGGCCTGACAAGAAGCATTGATGTTTCCCCTGACCTGATAGGAAGGATTGATGTTTCCCCTGACCTGATAGGAAGCATTGATGTTTCCCCTGACCTGATAGGAAGCATTGAGGTTTCCCCTGGCCTGAGAAGAAGCATTGATGTTTCCCCTGACCTGATAGGAAGCATTGATGTTTCCCCTGACCTGATAGGAAGCATTGATGTTTCCCCTGACCTGATAGGAAGAATTGATGTTTCCCCTGACCTGATAGGAAGCATTGAGGTTTCCCCTGGCCTGAGAAGAAGCATTGAGGTTTCCGCCGGCCTGACAAGAAGCATTGATGTTTCCCCTGACCTGATAGGAAGCATTGAGGTTTCCCCTGACCTGATAGGAATCATTGTGGTTTCCTCTCACCTTATAGGAAGCATTGATGTTTCCCCTGACCTGATAGGAAGCATTGATGTTTCCCCTGGCCTGACAAGAAGCATTGATGTTTCCCCTGACCTGATAGGAAGCATTGAGGTTTCCCCTGGCCTGACAAGAAGCATTGATGTTTCCCCTGACCTGATAGGAAGGATTGATGTTTCCCCTGACCTGATAGGAAGCATTGATGTTTCCCCTGACCTGATAGGAAGCATTGAGGTTTCCCCTGGCCTGAGAAGAAGCATTGATGTTTCCCCTGGCCTGACAAGAAGCATTGAGGTTTCCCCTGGCCTGAGAAGAAGCATTGAGGTTTCCCCTGGCCTGACAAGAAGCATTGAGGTTTCCCCTCGCCTGAGAAGAAGCATTGAGGTTTCCCCTGGCCTGAGAGGAAGCATTGAGGTTTCCCCTGGCCTGACAAGAAGCATTGAGGTTTCCCCTCGCCTGAGAAGAAGCATTGATGTTTCCCCTGACCTGATAGGAAGCATTGAGGTTTCCCCTGGCCTGAGAAGAAGCATTGAGGTTTCCCCTGGCCTGAGAAGAAGCATTGAGGTTTCCCCTGACCTGATAGGAAGCATTGATGTTTCCACTGACCTGATATTAAGCATTGATGTTTCCCCTGACCTGATAGGAAGCATTGAGGTTTCCCCTGGCCTGAGAAGAAGCATTGATGTTTCACTGACCTGATAGGAAGCATTGATGTTTCCCCTGGCCTGACAAGAAGCATTGATGTTTCCCCTGACCTGATAGGAAGGATTGATGTTTCCCCTGACCTGATAGGAAGCATTGATGTTTCCCCTGACCTGATAGGAAGCATTGAGGTTTCCCCTGGCCTGAGAAGAAGCATTGATGTTTCCCCTGACCTGATAGGAAGCATTGATGTTTCCCCTGACCTGATAGGAAGCATTGATGTTTCCCCTGACCTGATAGGAAGCATTGAGGTTTCCCCTGGCCTGAGAAGAAGCATTGATGTTTCCCCTGACCTGATAGGAAGCATTGATGTTTCCCCTGACCTGATAGGAAGCATTGAGGTTTCCCCTGGCCTGAGAAGAAGCATTGATGTTTCCCCTGACCTGATAGGAAGCATTGATGTTTCCCCTGGCCTTACAAGAAGCATTGATGTTTCCCCTGACCTGATAGGAAGCATTGATGTTTCCCCTGACCTGATAGGAAGCATTGATGTTTCCCCTGACCTGAGAAGAAGCATTGATGTTTCCCCTGACCTGATAGGAAGCATTGATGTTTCCCCTGACCTGAGAAGAAGCATTGAGGTTTCCCCTGGCCTGACAAGAAGCATTGAGGTTTCCCCTCGCCTGAGAAGAAGCATTGATGTTTCCCCTGACCTGATAGGAAGCATTGAGGTTTGCCCTGGCCTGAGAAGAAGCATTGAGGTTTCCCCTGGCCTGAGAAGAAGCATTGAGGTTTCCCCTGGCCTGAGTAGAAGCATTGAGGTTTCCCCTGGCCTGAGAAGAAGCATTGAGGTTTCCCCCGGCCTGACAAGAAGCATTGAGGTTTCTCCTCGCCTGAGAGGAAGCATTGAGGTTTCTCCTCGCCTGAGAGGAAGCATTGAGGTTTCCCCTGGCCTGAGAAGAAGCATTGAGGTTTCCCCTGGCCTGAGAAGAAGCATTGAGGTTTCCCCTGGCCTGACAAGAAGCATTGAGGTTTCCCCTGGCCTGAGAAGAAGCATTGAGGTTTCCCCTCGCCTGAGAAGAAGCATTGAGGTTTCTGCTAGATTGAGCGGTCCTGGAGTCCCGGACTTTTGGTCTGAACGTCATGTTGCACAACGACTGAAGCTTGGCAGGCTATTATATCAGGCAAAAGTGGTTAATACTACCGGGAGTCGAACCCAGTCTCAGATACTTAGCGTGCCCCTGCCTGCCGCTAGACCAAGTATCTTTGTATGTTTTGCCAGAACTATCCAGAGGTAAGTAAAAATAAGATTGAACATTGTTAAGCAAATTGGAATTCCAACCATCATTCAAGTTACAAATGATTTAAATTGGTTGAATGTTTTAAATATTCAAATGGGACTTTAACATTTTCCTTGTTACTATGTTTTAGGTGGCGGATGGAGTCCTCGACGCTGGTCGACTGCATCCTTCATCAGCTGGCACTCTCCAATTCAACAAACTAGGGACATTGCTCGCCGTTGGCTACATCGATGGTCGTGTCATCGTGTGGGATTTTATGACTTGTGGAATAGCCAAAGTGATCCTGGCCCACTCTTACCCTAGCAACTCCCTCAGCTGGTCTCGAAACGGTCGTATTATCCTCACCTCCAGCCCTGACCAAGCAATCAAAATCTTTGATGTGGTTTCTGGAGTTTGTGAATATATTTACCGATTTCCGTCTGCTGTCACCCGCGCCCAATTCCATCCTCGGAACCCTAAACTACTCTTGGTCAGCACAGTTAGTGATGGAGCATGTCTCTTGAACATTGATGGAAATCACCGGAAGCCTGTGTCACTTGTGGATGGTGACAAGGACGTCAATGTCGTCGCTTACTTTGACCATCGTGGCCAGCACGTCTACACTGGAAACTCCAAAGGAAAAATTTGTATCTATTCCGTTCCTGAGCTGAAACCCGTTGCAAGCTTCAAAATAGTGCAAAGTGGTCCCTGCTCAACAACCGTCAAAAGCTTGGAATTTTCCCGGAGAATTAGCATGAACTTACCTCTAAAGAAGACGCGAACTTTGGCGTTGCTGCTACATTCTCCAGGTTCAAAATCACGTGTGGGTTATCCTGTAAACGGGCATGAAGTATTGTCATGTGAGATTAAATGATTAAAACATCGGTATTATATTATGTTACGTCAATTTAAATTTGTTATGTTTCGAAGAGAAAATACGCCGATATAAAATGTCAGTAAACTCACCCAATGATTAGCCCCTTGAATTGATGTAGATGGAATAGAATTTTCAAAGAAAATCCTAAACTGCAACACTCTCACTTGATACATTGACTGAATTTCCTTGTGGGTGGAACCACTTGCGGCTGTCTTTGATTCCTTTTCATGGAATGGGATGTTCTCCTCCTCCAAGCTCAAAACGTTGTCCAGTTGTTTAGCAAGGGCGAACATTTCTTGGTTGTCCATTTTAAGTAGTTTTAGAATTTTATTGAGCTTACTAAAAATTATGCCAGGGATAACTAAAATGTAACTATTCTTTGAGAGTAAATATTTTTTCCATTGCAAAAGCTCTCTTGAAATATACAACCAACCAACCTTCATCTGCACAACTGATTTTCGGAACCTTGATGGGTTTGAAGCAAACTAGATATTACAAGCCAAAATGATTTTATGGAATTTAAATTAACTATGGGTCTTCGGAAAGCTCCCAGCCAGCAGAGGACACAAGTGCAACTATGCTGTATATTATAATATAGTTGCCAGACGTACTAGTTTCACTAGTACGGTACTAGTTTTCAGTCCTGAAAATTCGGAAAAGTAGTACAGTACTACTTTTGAACAAAAAGTCCTACTGGTACTACTTTCCAATCTGAATTTTTCAAGAGAGGATTTTAGCTACTTTTATCCAATTTTAGGACAAAATTTATCAAAAAAGTGCTAATTCTCTGCATTTTTTTCAAATTTTCGCAATTTGTAGATGGTGTACCTCTGACAAGTATTGCATATGCACAATTACTCTTTTTCTTGCCAACTGAAGGTGAAGAGTGTCTTATATTTGTCAGTTTTCTACTGATAAACTAAAGTTCAAATTATTTTAATGAATTGGCTGTGTCATACATGCTTCACTTTATCAATAACAGTAAGTAAACAGTCCACTTAACGTGCTATCAAGTCACAAAATTAATTTGAATCCCGCCATTTCTATCCCTCGCAACCATTGGCCGGTCAGATTTGGCTTGCAAAAGTAGGCCAAAGTGTGAGTGAACCAAATTCTGCTTACATTTTGCCAACTTTTTAAAACTTGGTAATTTCTTTAAAGAATATTAAAATAAATAGTTCTTTCGCTATTAACTAACTACATTAATCCTACCTTCGATTTGGTACCACCATCAAGATATACGGACCCATGATCATCAATTAATTGCTAAGTTAAGTTTTATAATCCATAAAAGTTCAAATCAATATTTACGGAAACTGGCATCGTAAAGATTGTTATTGGCGTACTTAATCTGTTCGTTATTAATTGTAGTTCACGTCATATTGATTTTGAGGGATTTGTAGCATCCAAAATTGAATAATATGCAATTTAAGTTTTGATCCTATTGTCGCTACCTACGGTAATGCAAAACTAACTTTATTGTGGCAGGGTTTATGGAAATATGAAATCGTAAAATTTTAATTTAAATAACTTTTTAGAATCGCATTGAGTTGTTTTACAAGATACAATCATTAATTTTTCTCCGGATGCACCAAAATTTTGAGCTACATCGCTTTGAAAATCATGAAAAATTACAATAATTATGCAACTCATTAAACCAGATATGGGCAGGCGCACAAGCTCTTGGGGCAGGCAATTTTTTTGTTTTGTTGTGTTTTGTTGTTACATAATATAACTAAAAGTCCAAGTCCAAATGAAATTCAGAAATAGAATATAACTATACCTCCAAATGAAATTCAGAAACTATAACTACAAGTCCAAATAAAATTCGGGAATAGAATATAACTATAACTCCAAATGAAATTCAGAAACTATAACTACAAGTCCAAATGAAATTCGGGAATAGAAAATAACTATAACTCCAAATGAAATTCAGAAACTATAACTACAAGTCCAAATGAAATTCGGGAATAGAATATAACTATAACTCCAAATGAAATTCAGAAATTATAACTACAACTTTAAATGAAATTCGGGAATAGAATATAACTATAACTCCAAATGAAATTCAGAAACTATAACTATAACTCCAAATGGGAATATAACTATAACTACAAGTCCAAATGAAATTCGGGAATAGAATATAACTATAACTACAATGCAAAACTAAAAACTATTCCTACAAGTTACTTAAGCATGTTGAGTGACCAGCGGTATTGATTTAAACTTACCGAAAAAATGTACATTACTGAATTATCACTACGCTAGTAAATAATAGCTTTGGATAATAATAGTGTGATAGCTGGAGGCACCTTCTAACTAGTTGCCTTTCCATATTCAAACCAAAAATCCATTTGTTTTTTCCTGGAGGGACCTGGGTAACCGACCAGGTCTGATTTACGTTTGTCTGCACTACCTTATCAGCCAATCAGCATTCATTCGAAATTTAGCCAACCAGCGACAAGTAGCAGCTGATTGGCTGCTGTAATTTTGAATTTTTTGTTGACTTGATAGAGCCTTAAATGGTGGGCTTCAGCTTGGGATTTGGTATGCAAAATTTGTGCAACTTTCATATTTTTGACCCTTGATTTACCCTAGATAAGCTCAAGAGTTCGAGACAGGTTTAATTTTGCGGGTGAAATTTGATTTAACTTAAAATACCTTGAATTTACACAACAATAACCCAAAACCGTAATTCAATATACAAAAATTACTGTAAATTATTGAAAACGTAAGATTTTGAAACCAGTTTTAGCAACACTATTTAAATTTTGAGGGAAATTTCAACATATATGTACTAAAATGGAGTCTAAATCTAATATTTTATTAGCTGAATACGCATAGTTGGAATTTTTTCTGTTAAGTATTATTTTTTTTGCAAAGTATGCGTATTAAAAAATTAATTTACATACTTGAAATATTGAAATACGTTTTAAATATTTGGCGATCAAAGGTGAAAATTTTTACGATGCAATGTATGTGGTCGCTTTACTTGTGAAATGTGTATCTGACTCAGTTTAACAATGCCTTTTAGTTAAAGAAATTCAATATATTTCAAATATGTACATATAAAAAATTTCAAATTTTTATGTACTAGTTTCGGTCTCGGAAAATCTGGCAAGCCTATGTATATTTCAACTTCAATGGCATGAACGAACCATTATTGAATATTACACTGTTGTGTGATATTGTCATGAAATTTTAATGGTATGCAATAATTTAAATGACGCTAACGCATTCCTCTTTCAAAGAGGCTCCTTGTAACTGTAACATCCATACTGTAACATACGGCATGGCGTGCACCCTCAGCTTCTCTAAGCTCTCTAGATTTTGCATAAAATACGGAACTGATTTGCATACGCATTATTACGTAGCCGAAGCGAGAGCATTCAGCGAAGTAATGGTTTTACTTAAACTGTCTGTCTGTCTGTCCGTCTGTGCGCACTCTCCTGGTCACATACATTGACCGATTTGGACCAAATTTGGTACACAGGTAGCACTACTCAAGAGGACCTCTGGGAATACTTTTCAGCCAAATCGGTCAAACGGTTCGAAAGTTATAGGCGCTAGAGTTCTTGAACTCATCGATTTGGCTGAAATGCATACGTATACATAAGAATTGCATAGCATCCGTGTGGATGAGCTTGTGCATACATCCGGAATCATGTCCTTGTGCATAAAACCAGAATCCGGAATGGAATTCTGCAAGTAATGCTTTTACTACGTTGGTAGAGGAGCGCGGAGGTTGGTTTAGAGGGCGGAGGTGGAGATTTGATGGTCATGGGGGAAGGGGGTTTGGAGGTGATCACTCAACGCCTTCTTCACCTACGTCTCTGGCCTGCTTACTAGCAGTTTATTTGAGAATACATTTGTTTGGGGTACTGAAACATGTAGATACCTTTGGGCGTCGCATAATATACTTTGACAGGAGTAAGTATATAGTTAGTGATTCTAGATCAAAAACTTGATCGGCATCATTAATATAAATTATGCTTCGGCCGCAGGTAAATGGAATGTGGACGAGTACCCAATAGCGGACTTCACCTTAGACCTTAGCTTTGGGCTCGAAAAGTTCTGGAAGCATCCCGAAATTCTTGGAAAGGGAATAGTTTTGGTTGAAAATACTGCTGGATTTAGTTTTGCACATGGAAAGCAGCTTAGCCTTCACAAGTTGCTAAAAATGCGTTCAATCGTTGTAAGAATTATAAACAAAGTAATCAATACATTTTTTAAGCATTCAAATCTGTTAAATTTATTAAAAATATTGAGTTATTTTGTTCTTTTAGCGATCTTTCCCCATTTCCGTCAAGGGTATTTTCTATCTACAAGTTCCCTTTATGTTCAGCTTGGCATTAAATGCTTTTAAACCGATCATTGCAAAGAAAATTCGATCACGTGTTAGTTGAGAAACAAATTTAAAAAAGATTTACAATTGTTGATTGTTTAAAGTTAATTCAAATTTTTACTCTGTGATTGTACAAATTTACAGATTTTTATGTATTCGTCGCGTCAACCCCCAAAGGAGTTACTTGATATTGCACCCGCAGAAATACTTCCGGAATGGATGGGAGGAACTCTATCTATTGAAGATGCGAGTGAAAATGACTTATTCTTTGATAAATACTTTGGATGATAGAATTGTTAATTTATGCTGAGCAAAATCACATGTTCAAATTATCCTGCAACCTGAAATCAAAATACCAAAACTCATGTAACATGTGATTTGATAGCGGAACCACAAAACCTTTAAAAATAATCCAAATGCAAATAATTCGGGTACCTTTGATTTTACTTGTTTATTATGCTACCCACATATGATCAAAACAATAAAACTGATTTCACATTTGATTTTATAGCAGAACCACAAAACCTTGGGAAAAAATCCAATGCAAATAATTCAGGTACCTCAGATTTAATTTGTTTATTCAACCCGTTTTTATTTCTTAAACTATCATTTACATTAGTACAACCAGCAATATTGATTAAGCGTAGCTACATTCTAGTATTAATATATTAGATTTAATAGATATAATATGAGTTAGTTGGGGTGTATATAATCCTTTACTTACTAAACAAACATTAAAAGTTTAAAAGCGCCTTATATTATATTTTTTATCCTATTTTATCCTTTTTTATCTACCTCGTATTCTTTGTTGCCAACAAAAGGTTTGCTGTGTATGTAAGTGCAGAATGATAGAAAGTATTTTTTATAGAATCATCCAATATGCCTACACCTCCTGCTCTTAATGCCAATCTACGACAACTTTTCACTGTTCTTTTGAACATTTTAACATCTCTATTCCCAATCAAGCTACTTTCCCAAAAGTGTAAAATCTCCTGACTTTTTTCATACCAACAACATCCGCTAACAAAAGTGATACAAGCTCCAAACCCCGCAATCACGACTGCCATCGCACCAACATACATCATTGGCAGACTACCCAAATGAGTTCCCAAAACGATGACATTTGACCCCAGCACAATCCCAATAAATGCAGCTTGAAGAACTTGTGAAAAGAAAATGCTTGCTGTTCCTAAAATCATGTTGTTTGCTAGCATTAGTTGTTTATATTCATGTATTGATGGGTAACCTAGCTCTCTCTCCAGAATTGTTTTCATAATCTTAATTACGCTGAGAAGCAAGTTGGTTATAACAATCGTAAACGTTTTAAAATTTACAAAAATTGCTTGCGCAACCAGAAATGTTGTTGGTATTCTTAAAAATATCAACCAAATGTTTGAAGTAATGTCAGGTAACCAATTCACTTCGGGTGAAGACAAAATTGCAGCCAACAAATAGATAGGATCCCAGTTTCCCCAAACCAGTACAAGTGGCATAAAAATGGACGCATTTGTGTAGGAAATCACAACAAAGTTAATTAGCAAACCAATCCAATCCGTGTGTTCTTCGGCCATGAAATGGTCCAATTCAGCCAGAAATATTCGTGCATTTCCAATACTCCATTCTTCTTCAAAAGTTGAAGGAAATCGTTGAACCACCAGTTCATCCAGCCAATTGAGTAAACAGAGTATTTCTGTGCTATATAAAAAAACAATTAAATCAACAACCATTGACATCGGAAAAACGGCTGAAGTTAGTGTGAACATTATTGCATTTTCAAATGGAAGGGCGGCTGGAGCAAACACTGCAGCAAGAAATATGAACATAGAAGTACTCATGCAGAAAAAGTCAACCATAAAGTAGCCCAAGATGTAATAAGGAATCATTCGCTTTCTACCCGTTTCTCGAGTCCACTTTTGGGAATTTTCGTCCCAGTAGAGAAAGTAAGGGAATAGATGGTTATTGATGAATTGGTTCAGTTGGTACGCGTGATGGACTAAAGGGCTTGGCATTTTGTATTTTATTTTATAAACGATTCACAGTTAAGACAAAAAGTTTTGCGTGTGGTGAGTTGTCGTATTGTAATTCAAATGAGACCTGAAACCTGTTTTCAGGGTAGTAGATTCAATATATGCAAAGAGGTACCTTCATATTTTACGAAAGAAAAACATATTTTATTTTACTTAGTACCTTTAGAGATAACACAAAGTGGAAAGATAAAAAATATTGTATTTTACTTAGTACCTGTCAATATAACACAAAGTGGAAAGGTAAAAAATATTGTATTTTACTCAGTACCTGTCAATATAACACAAAGTGGAAAGGTAAAAAATATTGCATTTTCTAGAAACATGCATTTCATGGAGTTGATACAAAACTAAGACCATAAACATTTGAATAATTTATTTGCTAAATAATCGTGTCTCATATTTTTGCTGAGTATCTATTCCAACAAGAATTTTAAGAGTTGATCCATAACGTTATTTTTCCGTGTTTTAAGAAGGATTTTGATGATACGTGGGGTTTTAAAATGGCAAACACATCTTGGCAATTGCCACTTTGTGGCGTTGTTTTATACATATTCTGGAAAAATAAATTTGTGTTCTGACAAAACCTTGGCTTTTTGGTAAAATAATTTTGTAACTAGTACACACCAAATATGTGATCAGTGCGCCCTTAAATTTGTTACCAATACACACCAAATTTGTACCAAGCACGCACATAATTGAATCGGATTCCCTAAGAAGCTCTACTAAGGTTTACCACGGATTGGAGAGGTTGATTTGAAGAGGATCACCCATGGGGTGGTGCATTTAGTTGCGTTTTATTTTTTTCTCTCAGCTAGCTAGGTTTCTAAGCCTGCTTAGTAGAGGTTATTTTTAAGTGCTCATTAAAAATCTGTATTGTGACAATTATAATTATTGAATTTCATCATTTATATGGATTATCGATGATAGCGAACACAAGTCTTAGTGTTTCAAATTAGACGAAAGCCTAAATATATAACTTTCCCCACTTTGCATCGTAAATAATAGCGTACGTGTTAATCGTTAATTATTTTTCAATTGCTTATAAATTAAAAGTAGAAAAGTATTATTTTAATCAAGTACACATAGTGAAAGTTGTATACATAAAGTAAAAGGGGTTTTGTTATTAATCCCCAAAAAGGTTTCAACGTTTGACACATTGAAAGGTTATTATTACGTAGCTGAAGCGAGAGCATTCAGCGAAGTAATGGTTTTACTAAAACTGTCCGTCTGTCCGTCTGTCTGTGCGCACTCTCCTGGTCACATACATTGACCGATTTGGCTCAAATTTGGTACACAGGTAGTACTACTCAAGAGGACCTCTGGGAATACTTTTCAGCCAAATCGGTCAAACGGTTCGAAAGTTATAGGCTCGAAAGTTCAGAAACTCTTCTCACCTCCTCTTCCCAGTTCTCTTGTATAAGGAATTCGACAGTTTATTTTGTGGAAAACAGCTCAAATTTATAGGCAGCTAAGTATTTTCATACGAATTTGCAAAAGCAACCGTGTACATACATAAGTTTTCGCTCACAGTATTCGCAGTAAATAATTTTCTATTCGATTTTAGGGCTGTGTGTAAACTCACTGCACTTAATATCGCATCAATCATATTAAAACCAGATAAAATAATAATGGTATAAATAAAACCAACCATTCACCGACCACGCCAACCGCAATGTGTAAATGTCAAATAAATGTACAGGCCACACTTCATACATTTTTTACAGGTATGGATGCATCCACAAAATTAATGTCACTATAGAATTAAAATTGCGTTTCTGCTAAAAAACACAGGGGCGTCTTAAATTTAAGCATATGCAAAAGGAAATGTTATATTATTTGATTTTCTCAAGTGGAGAGCAGTGGAGCCTACTTCACCGCCGTCTCCTTCCTCCATCGCAAAGTCGTCGCTGAACATCGCGTCTGCATGCGTCAAGTTATCACAGCCTCATCTTTCAATCTGGTTATAGCAGCAATGGCAGACTCGCTTAATTGAATGGTTAGCTTGTTTTCAATACCACTGGTGTTTCCAGAGCCTGTTGAGGTGGTGTATGGTGGGAGGAAACATTATACAAATTCCTTTTGACGTATCACTCATTTCACTGTCTCTCACACGATTTACATTAGAGGCAACAGGAGCAGTAGTATTTACAGGAACTGTTGAAGTTTCTTGAGCGTCATTTGCTAATGTAGTAAAAAAAATATGCTAGTTCTTTCATCAGGTTTTATTCCTTGTTGGGATAAAATTTCATTTGGCAAATCCAAACTCCCCAGGACAGAAAAAAAGAACTGGCACATGGGGTTACTTAAGATTATTTGCATGAAAAGGACTCCGAGGACATGCTATCCGATTCTGCACGAATTTATTCAAGTTGTTGATCTAATGTGTCATTTAGTAAACAAGAATTGATGAAATTATCAACCGTGAGGTCCAGAAATTAGAAACCAACTCCCTTCGCAAAGGGTGCCGGTTAATAAGCTATCACATAAATATATGATACATAGGCAAAGAATTAATGTCACTCCACTCCACTTTATTTTATTTTCTGTTACATTTTTATAAACATGATCATGTTTTGTATGAAATAATCATTTTTCTTCCAATAGATTTGTATACCAGCTAGCTAATTAAAGGATACACTAAATTTAGTAGACAATCCAAGGCTGCATGCTGCTTCTTCCAGTGTTGTAATATTCTGGGTGGAGATTATTACTCTTACGTCTCCAAGGTGAGGGCTGCGTATTACGACGACTACCACCAAAGCCACCCCAGTGGGCATCTTCAAATGCGCAAATTCTTCGACATTTCTTGCAAAAAGATGGATCATCTACTTGCTTGTTCGGTGGATTGTCCGACCGTCCTACAATCGCCAAGCAGTTGATATTTAGGATGAAGGATAGCAAAAAAAGAACGATTGTAGGGCTTGCTCTTTGATAAAATTAAGGTATATTTAAATTAGCTTACCATATAGAACACCCGGGTGATAACGACCAGGTTTGGTTTTATCACATTTTGTTACGCACGCATCGCATGGAACTGTGGAAAATCAGGTTAAATATTAATAGTTATTGCTAAAAATTTGAAACATTATTACAACTTACAGGTTCCAAATGAAGTTGGTAACAGGATGCTGAGCAAAATCAGCAAATGTAGGATATTGACGAATCGAAATAATGGACCCATTTCTGCTGCAGAATTTACTAGCAACTGATGCAGTTAAGAAAACCAGACAGCAATGCAGTAGTACATCCAGACCAGACTGTGCAATTAAGAACCCCATCAATTCTCGCATTAACTATTTAATAGATCGATTATAAAAAAAAAACTTGGAGCACATCTAAATGAAAGTCGACCGGGAATTTAATGGCAATGCACAAATGGTAATAAAATCGCACTGATTTTCTTCATTAATTTAAGATACGGAAGCAATTAGGTGGAATGTAAAACTGAGCTAGTAATCCGCAATTTAATGATATTCCAATCCAAAATAACATAACATCCAAGGTTTTTGGAAATTTAATTAAAGGCGAGCGTCCTATTGATACATGCTGCGAAGACACAGGAACACAAAGCGGCGGCAATTTGAAATCATTGCTACTGCGTAGAAAATAATAATAATATTTGCACACTGCAGTCCAGTCCAGTTCGTCGTAGCTCCTCTCTGATCTGATCGACTAACAACTGCCCTCAGTGTTCGTTTTTAGTTTTTTTAAAGTGGGCCAGGAGATTATTAATTGATTATTATTATTGGGAAGGATTAAAAATGAGTTCTGAGGATGCAGCTTGCTTAACTGACATTCTTCCGGCCTATTACGGAAGATTGTTCCCGGGAGAACTCATGTATCGCTGGTTATCCTATGGAGATGGTAAGTTTAAAAATTTTAAAAATCCTGTCCGTCAGTGTCCGTCATTCGTGTTTTAGCCCCAAGACGTTTGACAAAACGTGGCGTTGAACTAAACTAAACCGTAATTATGACAATATTTTAGACAAGAAGACGGAAATGATTGCTGGCTTTTTTTAATCATTAATATTATGTCTGAATTGTCTGATATCTCTTGTCTTTTCAATTTAGCTGACTTGTTTTCCCGTCGCGAATTCTCATTCGCCCTGGTTGGAGACGTGTACATTCGCTACCGGTCGTTCATAAGTGATAAGGATTTCGTGGCAGAGTTGCAGAAACGAAAACCGGAAAAGATTGATATTGGGGCTGTCTACAATCAGAAGCCGAACAAGAGGGACACATTGATTGACTTCATTCCGCTTCAGAAAGAGTATGCCAAATTTTTTAAAATGCTACCTTCAACCTTTCACATATTCAAAGATTGTGAGATAATCATTTATCATGTTCCCGTTTACGTTCCGCTTTTAGATTTGTTCTTGACATCGATTTGACGGATTATGATAATGTTCGTACTTGTTGCAGTGGAGCCAAAGTCTGTGAAAAATGTTGGAAGTTTATTGCCCTCGCTGTGAAGATATTAGATGCAACTCTCAGAAGTACGTGTGGTGCAAACCAGGAAAAAGTTTATTAATGCCGCTAATTAATTACTTCTTTAACTAATGATAATTGTTCTTTGCTTATACATGATTCATCCATTTAGATGACTTTGGCTTTGAACACTTGCTCTGGGTATTCAGCGGTCGTCGAGGAGTTCATTGTTGGATTTGCGATGATGCTGCTATTAATCTCTCCCCCTATGGTCGAGCAGCCATTCTGGAGTATTTAACTGTAACTAAATTAATTCAGTTTTTTTCATTTGCTAAACTTCAATTTTGTTCTGCGTTGAGGTTGTCATTGCGTCACTTATTATGTATACTCTAACTCGTTATCGTTTTAGGTTATACGTGGTGGGGAAAATCAAGCAAAGAAAGTGAATATTGCTAATGTGGACAAGTTACATCCATTTCTCACCCGATCAATTGGCTTGATTGACGAAGTATTTGAGGAAATATGTCATGATGATCAAACTCTGTTGGAGAAAGGGGACAAGAATTTTGACATGCTTCCGGATAACGTGAAGGACAAAGTACGGGACTCAGCTGATAGATTCAATGATGTGATAAGGTTCCTCAATGACAAGGAGGAGAATGTAAGGAATCTACTTTTAAAATATTTTTGCAGGTTGCATTAAAAGATTCGTAAAAGTTTTTGGAATAAAAACGGAAATATGTTGATTTGTCATTTGTAGAAAAAGAAATCCGCAAGAACAGCGTTGGTCGAGCTAAAACTCCAACTTTGTTTCCCACGCTTGGATGTCAACGTGTCAAAGGATTTGAACCACTTGCTCAAGTCCCCGTTTTGCATCCATCCCAAAACTGGAAAGGTTTGCGTGCCCTTCAATCCTGATAAAGTTTCGGAATTTGAGCTGTCCAAAGTTCCTAGCATTACGTAAGCTAATGGGTGATTTATGAGTTTTTACGCTCCTATCAAATCAAAACCAAGTGAAGTTGATAAACTAAATGTAAGTTATTCTCTTTAATTGTAGTCAGCTGCTCGAGGAAATCAATTTATTTGACAAGTCCCAATCTCCTCGAACAGGCGGAGTACCAAACCGAACGAGTAGCAAGAAGCCTTTGGAGGACTATAAAAAGACGTCTCTTGCTCCTTTCATCAAAATCTTTGAACGGTTTGTGGCCCACTTAGAAAAACGGAAGGTGAATGTGGAAGAAACTGGTAAAGTTTTACGTAGCCTTTCATAGCATTTTGTACAATTTAGCTAATGTGTTTAAATTGAAGTTATGGTTGTTTGGGTTTCATTTCTTTCACAGTGGCTGGTGCTGCCCCTGCCCATTATCAAATGATTATTCCGAAACCAGCGGACAGCCTCCACAAGCTTGAGTTTTAGGGTTAGAAAGTTTATGTAATATTCCTCGTAATTTAGATATTGAATGAATTAATGTAATGCATTGATGACAAAACTGTTCATTTCCCTCAAACAGACAGACTTTGGGAAGCAGATTTGTTAATCTATTTATCATCATGATCATTAATCCAGTTGACGTGGTATTCTTATAACCCTGAAAGCAAATACAAAATGTTTTTATGACTATGATTGAGATGGTTGTGGTTGTGGTGTGATAATGTTAAATATAATGTCTGTGTTAATGTGTTCCAAAAATAAATTATGCAATTACGAGTTATGATCTTTGAACTTTGGTAGTCTGCGATTGGTTTTAGTTTGCATAAATGCTAATGTGTGAGTGTGTCATTTATCCTATTAAATATTGAAATAAATCCTCCTGGTTCAACCAATTTGGCTAGTGTAACGTTAAAATTTATTTCTAAAAAAGTTTAGTTTTTTTGAGTTTTTAAAAATGAATTTTCGTTTCGTTGAATGGAAGATTATATTTAAGTCCGATCCCGATTGGTACATGGCTTTCAAGTTTTGGATGAGGGGAAGGCCAGTTGACAATTCCAATTTCCAGCCCACTATACTACCACCCTGGCCGGGATGGGTAGAAGGAGCTGCACAGCGCGTCGCACGAATCGTCGTAAGAAAGTTGGGCTGAAAATAACAGTCAATATTAAAAATATGTTCATCAATCAGATCAGAATTCAGTAACCATTTTTACAAAAAAAATGATATGATGCTGTATTGAAGGTAATTTGATAAAAGTTACCTAATGCAACTTCCATGGAGCCCATGAAAACCATGAAGGAGATGACCAAAAGTAGTATGTGGCAGGTAGTAGGAGACCCCATGGTTGATGGCGACTGGTCCAACTGAAGTGAATTTGAGCTATGAAGTTTGTACGTTTTTGGTGGTCCTTTTATACCGGATTTTAACGGGTGTGTTGCTAATTAATATTGTTGAGGTGATGAAACGCCGTTTCATTACGTAACTTTAATAATTATCTTTTTAGTCATCAAAACCTTTGCCTATGAAAATATATGTTGTGAGAACTAAATCCTAACTCGATGAGACCACCAAAGATCAAGTTATATGTAAAGTTGAGAATCATAAAAATTGCTCAACATTTAATGTTTTAATACCAAAGTTGCTCAACTCAACCCTTCCTAAAAAGTTAACGGATGATGGATGTGATGAAACTGCCAATTTTTTAACTTATTTTTTATTCGTCAATTTAAAATTTGTCTTTATTTTGTATTAGTCATCCTCGTAATCATCGTCCTTCACTGACTGCAACCATTTCTTTAAAAAAACAAGCTCCAACATCTTGACCGTCTCAAGTAACCTGCCCCTCGTTTGGTTGGGTGCATCTCAAATCAGTTGTACCAAATTACAATTCTACAACATTGTATTCAGATGCTTTATAACGCATTTAAATCTTGCACGGAATGAAATTAATATTTCAATAAATTGATGATATGATCGGGTTTACGTAAGCCAATCAATACAAAAAACTCAAGACATAAAACGAATTTGGTGAATAATGATAACATAACTGGCAAAACTGCAGCCTGTAGACAACTCTTTTACTGTTTTTGTTATGAGCAGCTCTCATTAATTATTTTAATGCCGTGCATTGTATACTTTTAAAAATAATAGAAGCAAGAAGAGCATCTTTGACTCATCCATCCACATCCAAAAATATAAAGTGAAAAAGCAAAAATACATCTAGGTTCCACCGAGATTTGAACTCGGATCGCTGGATTCAAAGTCCAAAGTGCTAACCGTTACACCATGGAACCATTGCTTAGTAAGTAATTTCGAATAGCATGAAGTTGATAAACATGTTTAATCTAACGCAGATTGCCATTGTTGAGCTAATGTACGACACCAACCGATAACCTGTTTGACAACTAAATGTTCATTACCTAAAATTTTGTTTGAGAGAAAAGGAATGAATATTACTGCACTTTGCATATGACGACCTAATGAGATGATAGATCAGCATCATCATCGTACGCTTATTTGGTGCAATTTTTCATGACGTCTTCCGATTACGACTCATGTATAAATTCAACATTAATCTAGTTAACTAATATTTTATTAGCATTGTTCACTTTTTATAGCTTAACTAATTTTTTTTATCTAGGTGAACATATTGTGGACAAATAAATGTATCTGTCCTTGAGCTGGCAGATTAGAAGGCGAGTAAAGTGATTATGAAATTATAAACGAAATAGATTTATAACAGTTGATAGTAGTACTATCATATGTAATGTTTATCAAGAAAGAAAAATTAATACAAGCACAAAAAAGTTCAAAGCTAGACTTGTTGAGAGACAGACAAAAGTCACTTATTATTACTATAACACTATAAGTAGTTATTATTATATTGGCGGACCTCATGAGAGTGTTTATTTTCACATAGTAACACGGTTTCGTAAGCTTACGAAGATAACAAGCTGGAGCTCGTGAGGGGTCAAATTTAAACATTTTAAATTCGTTTGTAAGCAAATGGTTTGCAACTGCAAATAGTATTTTATAAAGCACAAACATTCATAAACTGATATTTTTTGGATGATATTGGTAGAGCATGTACTAGAGTACGAATATCCTTACTATTAAACCAATCCAAGAGTCTTTTCCCCAAGTGGAAAGAAGTGAGATTGGAGGAAAAAAAGCTTTTATCTCATAGCCGTCCACTTCATTATGGAACTTTTTATTTTTATTTCCAACACATTATATAAACTTGAATAACAAATTATTTATGGAACTCAATTTGGTGGAACAGTTTCTGCAAGTCCAAGCGATTCATTTCTTTGTCTTTTTGGCCCTTCTGCCAGGATTAGTGTAATATTCCGGAAGATATAAATGAGAAAAAAATTACAGTTCATTCCTAACATCTAAATATATGTGAAATCTTGTCACTTTTTACATTCCTCTTGTACAGAGTAATAAAAAAAATGTACTGATATGCGCATACATTTTCGATATGTCAGCAAAAAATTATTAAAAAAAATAATAATAAAACCACTTCTCACACAGAAATCGAAGATTCTTGCATGTGATATGGGTATGGATCTATTGGATTGAACTGATCAATAAGTTACTATGCGAAGTTAAACGATCATTTTTGTCCATTTATCTTCGTAAGATTTTTACTGTGCTTTGCCATAGCATTCTTTCGTAAAAGTAAACGATATTTTGTCAAGTTCGTAACTTATGTTACGATACCAAAATAATGAAGATAACCATAAGCTCTTGAGTTCCGCCATTATTAGTCAGTTTTTGCACTTTTCTGCTTAATTATTGGGGTTCTTATTTTGACCTTATTTAATAATATAATGGATCTAACAATAATTCTAAAAAGAGCATTTTCATTACAAATTCTATATTATACATCAGTCAAATCTGATTTACAAGATTATTTAATCACTTACTTAATTTCTGTCCACACAAGTAATAGCATGATTAAAAATAAACAGGACTTCATTTAGCCATTTCTGGTATTTAGTGACAAAATATGGATCGTATCTGATACCCGTATCTACCCACCGCACAATGAACAACAAAATATTACTATTACTATAGATAAATGAACGAGTAAATATATGAAATATAAAAAGAAAGATCAAAGTTGAGAGTTGAGTTGGTGGCTGATAACTGCAATTTCACGACTTATGATCAATCATCAACGATATATTCATTCAGGTAACCATACAGCGATACAGCTACAACCGAACGAATAATAACGAAATAAAATAATGTCACGATTATTGCCATTTGCCATTATTTACAATTATTGTTAAAATAGTTGAACTTGTAATATATGTTAATAACCAACGTTGAACGTACCAAAGCTAAAATTCTTAAACACACGAAGCTGATAAAACAGATAGGCAAGACATTGTAGGGTTGGACTTTGGACATTGGAGGTAACGGATCAACGGATGACGGAGGGATAGGACAACGACAAAAACTACCGTTTCTTGAATCCATATTTCTTCCTCTCGTAGAACAAGTCTGTTTTTGAGCTTCCCAAGTTGACAATTTTTGGACATCCATCCCTCTACAAAAAGTGGAAGCAAAAAATATTAAAGGACAATTCATGTTGACATGATGAGATAAATAAATGATGATGAAATGATTACACTTGACTTGAAATCGAAACCTTCATCTAAACCTTTAAACTTACATCTTTCTCCTGAATGGTACACTCCTTGCAATAATAAGCATCGGAAACGCCAGGCCCTCCACAAACGACACAACGTCCCTGATAAGAGCCGTAATTGCACTCATCACAAATTCGAACTAATGTACAGGGACGAACGTACGAGTCACAGATCACACATTTCCCATCACACTTCTCACAGAGACGCCCAATAGCTATAAAAAACAATAAAAAACAATCAATCATCCATCCATATCATCGTCATCATCCTCAACCATCAAATCACAATTAAATTTATTTTGCCTTTTGAAAGAAACAAAAAAGGAAATCGCTTACCAACTCCAGGCTGTTTCCTGCAGAAAATCAAATCCGGATGATGCTTCGCCATCCTTTCAAAACTTCAAAAAAGTACTAAATATTCACAAAATATGAAGAAAACTGATGAATTCACTGGCAGTCAGCAGCAGTCAAGTTGTTTATGTTCCTTTTACACCTTTTCACGTTGAAATGGATTGTGCATAAGCACAACAGAAGCAGCATTCTCGGCTCTTCCCAATCCAAAATGAGATGGCTGAGCGGTTCATACCTTTACTCGATGGCTACTGATACTGACATGATGATGAACATTGTGTTTCATATTCAGAAGGCTCAGTGTGTCGTCTGCCAGTCAGCGGCTTGACTTTTTCAAACTGTTTTCACTTATCGGTGGTAAGTTAAAACAGAAATTAGTTTACACCAGCTGGTTCAAAGGTCCAGGTCAAACATTTTTCAAAATATTAAATGGAATGTCACCGTTGATCATATTACGCTAAAGGAAATGGAACTTGGTGATGTTATAAATTGTTTTTCCAGATTGGCATTGGGGTTGAATAAAAAGTTATTATATTATTTTGAGTTGGTCAAATTTACTTTGAATTGCAAGCGGTTGGATTGCAGATAGGGGTACCCACTAAATTTTCTAAGTTTTTTGGTCAATGAAACAAAATTTTTTTATTGCAGATCTGGACGAATCTCATCATTCTGCGTCCAAAAAACACAATTTTCAAAATTCGAAAATTTCAAAAATTTTCTAAGTCCAAATTCGGACTTCGAAAATTTCTGGTTAGGTTAGGAGTTGGTTAACGCGCGATAGTACTGCTCTAACCACACGCGTTAACCTACACCCTAACCAAACCGGTCACTTCAGAACGTCATGCAGCTTAGAAACGCGTGTTAACCAACTCCTAACCTAACCAGAAATTTTCGAAGTCCGAATTTGGACTTGAAAATTGTGTTTTTTGGACTCTTGGGGTTCTGAAACGTCCAGATCTGCAATAAAAAAATTTTGGTTCATTGACCAAAAAACTTAGAAAATTTAGTGGGTACCCCTATCTGCAATCCAACCTTACAAGCTACTGGCGTGAATGTTTCACGATGATCCCATATATTCTGTCCGTGGTTAAATCTATATAATATCGGACATGGCTTCACTTGGCAGATGAAGGCACTTCATACCTACTCTATTACACGCACTACTGTATACATAGCCCGTATAGTGAGGTGGCTAAGGGAATCAGACTCACAGCCCGTGCGCTCCCACGTTCGAATCCTGTTATCCTCAGTAATTTTTTTATTCTTTTAATGAAGTTATTTTGATGAAGACGTAGCCGCATTTGATGTTAATGGATTTGGTTGCGATTGCTTGATTTTTTTAAACCATTAACTTAATTTTTATTCCTGTTTTCAACCCGTATTTTGCAAATGAACTTTTTAAGTTCTGCCGATTGGGAGTGTATTGGGAGAATTGGGAGTATTAGAAAATTAGGAGTATTGAGAGTTGGGAGTATTGGAAAACATTGGGAGTAGTAAGAGAATACATTACATCCCCATACAAATTATATGTAATACAACGTGATGAAGCCCTTTTTACATACATTACAACGATATGAAGCGCATTTTATATACATTAAATGAAAGGTTAACGGGCAATACTGTGTTATAATAATTGAGCTCAGATTTAATTGTGGACAGTACTGTTTCGTCCTATTGGGACTCATCAGCACAATCCAATCTTTGCTCAAAATTATGATGTACTGTTATTATTAGCACAAGAAAATTGATCACGACAACTCAAAGTAACAGCAAACTGCTGATAAACAAAAATGTATATTTTATATACATTATAAAGTGATGAAGGGCATTTTTACAACGTAATGAAGCGCATTTTACATACATGATATGGTATGGAAAGAATATGTATCCATGAGAATTGAGAGTATTGTGAAAAGTGGAAGAAAATTGGGAGTAGTGGGATATAATTGGGAGTAGTGTTAGAAGATCGCGGAACTAATCAAGCGGTGAAGTAGCACAATGTGCATGTCATTTTGCTGAGCTTGCATCCAATCTTAAAGTTCTTTAGCAAATCAAATTTAAACAAAGAACAGATGGCAAATAAATCTATCGGCGAACATTGTACATGTAGTATATCAGTAAATTTGATGCTCACACATAGGTATGAAGATGATGATATTAATGATAATAATTTAATGAGCATACATGGTATGCTAAATCCCTAGTAATTAATGTGCTTTGAATCAAAACATACATTATCGAAAGCCTGCACGTTCACTTTACTGATACTATTAAATTAATGTAAAAATAATGATACAAATCACTTTTAATCGCATGGTACCTTTCAAATTAACGTAGATTGAAATGCATGACACATTACATTATATGAAATGAACAGAACGAGGGGCAGTTATGGTTTACATAATAAATCAGTGTCCCTATAGGTTTTTTGTTACATCTAGATTTTGCGGTTTATTTATTTACAAGCACATACTTTTTTATGCCATGCCTTTATGCCTAAATCCGTTCTAATTTGCATGCGGCATGTTCTTCGCTTTGGCTTTGCTTTTCTGTGACTGTGTCTCTGTGCATCTTCTGAGTCGTTCTGAGTTTTTAAATTGACGACGACTAACTTTTTTTTGATAATCAACTTGCAAAAAAAATGAATCATCACGACAGCAGCGTAGTTTCTTTGATCTCCAATGTTTTTATTACAACTCTAGTTTAGATAAAGCTAATTTAGTGACAAAACCCTTGACTCTTTTTCGCCCCTAAATTAAAGTCAAAGCAGTCAAGTAAAAATTTGTTGAATTTGTAAATATGTAGATAAGTTGAAACCGGCACGCTAGTTGATGCTAAACAACAGCGCAGCGAAAGGAAAAGGTAAATGTTTGTAGAAACAATTGCAAGACATATGACACATAGAGAAAACAAATTAGTATAATTTTCTAATTTAAATATCATTTAATTTTTATTTATTTTTTAACATGTAAATAATACAGGTTCCCATAAATTGGCACACAAGCGAGTGGCGGATGCAAATAATCTGGTCTGATATTAAACGGTTTAGCTACCACAGCCGTTCTGTCACTGTACAAAATGAACCAACTGGGAAGAAATTCCGAACAGGAACGTGCTGAGGAGGAAATGAACGTGGACACCCCAACCCCCTCCCTTTTTAAAGCTACATATCCTCACTTAACTACAGTCACCGTTGAAAATGCCAAGTATACTTGCGTCATGTGTGACTCTCCAACAGTCAACGAACTCAAATTAGGACCTCTGTACTTCGTTGATGACCGGAATATCATTGCTGTCCACTATTTCTGTTTGGTAAGACAATCTTAAGTATGTACATTGGTTTATACTTTTGTCAGTCATCAGTTTAATTAAAATGTTTAATTTCTTCCTTTCCTTCTTATCTATAGCTATTTGCAGCAGGACTCCAACAAGGTGGGGATGATTGTGATGGTATGTTAGGATTTATGCCAGGGGACATTAAAAAGGAAGTGTCAAGGGGAAAGCGTTTAGTAAGTGAAGATATAATTTATAAGATATTTATTAACTAAGCAAGATTATTGTTCGTTGTTTCAGATTAAGTGTATTCAACCAAAAAAAATAAGCTCGTTCCATTTCCTTTGATTAATATTTTTAGAAATGCATTTATTGCCGGAAGTGGGGGGCAACAGTGGGATGTTGCAATAAGAAGTGCAAGGCATCATATCACTTCCCATGTGGACTTGAGAATGGAATCAATTATCAATTTTTGGGGAATTATGAGTAAGTAAACATTTTTAATTAATAGTTATTGATTATGAATTCAACGAACGAGGTATAATATTGATTATTAATTGTAATCTAATCAGATCTTATTGCGTCAACCACAAGAAGATTATTCCCGGCCTTAAGAAGCTCCCAAAGGGCCATCCATGTCCAGTGTGCACATTCCCGATTTTGAAGGACGAGTGTCTTGTTTCTGCATCATGCTGTAAATTAGCTATTCTTCACAAGGACTGCGTTCAGGTAGTAAACTAGCCCTCACATTAGTTGACCACTTAATTATGTAGCTTATCAGTTTTGGTTCATGTTTTTTTATTCATCTATAGCAAATGGCCTTGAGCGCTGGCTACTTCTTTAAGTGCCCCACCTGCAACGCGACTGATACCTTTCAGAAAGACATGCGACGCCAGGGAGTTTTTATTCCGGAACAGTACGTAGTTAATTTAAATTACATTTGGTTTGGGTGTGAAAGTGTGAAATTAAAAATATAATTTATGTTTGACTGGTTTTATTAAAATAGGGATGCTTCCTGGGAATTGGAGCCCCAAGCCTACGAGGAACTGCTCTTCCAGTATTCCAGTTGTGATGCAAAAGTTTGTGAGTGTCCGGAAGGTAGGAACTACGAGGGTTCTGAAGGGTAACTATTACTAACTTTAATTATGTCAATTTTTTAAATTTCTTCATTAAATAATAAGATTGTCGCGTGATTAATGTTTTTAATTAACTTTATTTTACAGAGGCTGGTTGCTGGCACGATGCAGAATTTGTGGATCTTCGGGAACTCATCAAGCATGTGGAAAGTTGTCATCTATTGATAATTGGGCATGCATGCCTTGTTTGGAGGTTGATGCCCGAGCGGAAAAAGAGAAACAGAAGAAGGCCAAGATGCTGCCGACCGTAAAACTAACAAAAATTGAGAATCAGCCAAGCACTTCAGCTACCGCAACTGCTCTGGCTAGGGCTGGAACTAGGGTTCGCAATTGTTCTCAAGGCTCATCAACCCAAGCTCAAGACAAAGACGATCATCGTCGTGTTGGGAACCCAAATCTTCTAGCCCAGCTTCACATCGCACCAGAATGTCAAGACTACTTTCCACACAAGAGAGCTAAAATGATCATTTTTGGCCAGAATGGTGACATTGTTCCTGATTGGCGAGGGCGAGAGTTGACTGTTAGCATGACGGACGTTTTCAAACATGGATTCACTGACTTATTGCCTAGCCCTTAAGTTGTGAAACACTACGCCAGTTTAACTAATTGTTACCATTATGATGTGACCTTTACACTCACTCCTTAGTTATGGAATCCTGTCATTCATTTCAGCAGAATTAAGATGAAGACTGAGCAACAATCCTACCTATTTGTACCTTTTTGCTACTATATTACTTTTATAAACGTATTTCAATGTCAGGTTGATTTTGTACACTAGCTACGTTGTAGCCCTTCTTTTTCTTCTTCTCCAATATCCAACTCTGAATACAGTTTGTTGTAAAATATTAATTGGTTGACTTTAAATCATATTAGAACATTTTGTAATTTGTATCCAGATATGTTAAACTACCATAAATTAAGGTTTTTATGATAAAATAATTATGATAGAGTATACATTTCAGATATAATCAGAAAGTTGGAAGCATTTTAATACGATTTGGTGGTGAATAACAACGCTAAAGTTTAATTAAGTATCTTCTGAAAGTATCATTTCCTAACATTTAACTCCTTGTAAAATATTTAACTGCAGAAAATAATTAATTAAGCAATCTGTCTTGAGTTTATAAATGACATGATTTAACTAATTCTGAATTTAACTAAGTTCATAATTGTATACTAAATAATAATTGTCATGGTTTTACAATACAAATAAAAAGTCTTAATTCTGTTATTGTTCTTGAAACCTGTTTAAGTAGTATTTCATTATAAAAAGAGCTGACGCAATTCCTTCTAAATTTTGTTGTCCAGCATTTCTTAACTCGTTGATTCTGTTACTCATTACGTCAGCATAATGAGTCAAGTTCGCTGCTAGGAGCCTATCACCTTCAGAAATTACTCTATCAGCTTCAGGGCGATCATCGGCGGCTTGACGAGGTCCATCTGGGTTGTCATCATCAACAGGAGCCTGGGCTTGAAGATTTCCATAGTTGAAGACACGGTTATCCTATAAAAGCCAAAGATTACAAAGGAATACAATTCAATTAAAAGTTCAATCGATATTTTTGTAATTTGTGCAAATAAGTTTAGATTCATACTTCTTGGAAGAAATTATCAATTTCCAACCAAATTCGGATGTCCTCAATGTTGAGTCCATTGATTGGCCGCTCGTTCATGTACTCCAGCAAAGAGTGTATCCATCCCTCACTCCCATAGGCCGGAAAGTTTTGTGGAGTCGCTCTGAAGACTTCCATGAAGGCTGCCACCAACCGTCTCCGCCTGTCGGTCAGTGCTCTGTGAGTTCTTCTGTGAATTACGCACATAAAAGCAATTGTAAAATGATTTAAATAAGTAACAAAAAGGTTATATGACGATATATTTGTATATATTACATAAAACTTACCTTCCTTGACGATTTTCACGTGCTGGTCCACCCAAGTTATTCCTTTTACATACAGGTGCCATCTTGGAAAACCCAACTGTTTAGCTTTCACTTGCTTTCACTTTTGACCTGGAAATTCGGAATCATAATTAAAAGTATGGGATTAATGAAGAGAAATCTTACTGGGAATTCTGATAGGTTTAGAATATACTCACTTAATAATGTGAAAATAGATAGTTTCTAATTCCTGAGAACTGTGTCAAATCTTCTTTCAGAAACCTAAATATAAGTAACTTTCAACTTGAAATTCAGTATTAGCAAAGGTAACCCAACAAGCCCTGACTGGATGTGATCACGATCACTTCCAAACGTGAAATGTATAACGTTCTTTTTTCTGCATTTCCTTTTATACCTTTCCAGAAGTTCAATCCTCTTGACTTCATAGGCGACATTGACCTTCAGCCTGTGACTTATAGGCAGGGTACGGTGGGGAAAGCTCTGTATATTTTTGTGTATCATGTATGTATCTTTTGTACACTAGTTTCTTTGCTTCTATGTGCATACAAACAGTATTATGCAAAGTAGTTAGGGATCCGATGAAGGTGCAAAGCGACCAATTCAAACTCGCGTTTGTTGTTTTCCTTTTTTGTAAGTAGTTCGTAAATAAAATCCAGCTACTATAAACTTAATAATTTTTATTTCGCCGTAAGCATTGCATTCATTATTATTACATAGGTGCTTATCTTATAAAAAATAACAATAAAAATATCAGTAGACATGGACATGGTATTGATTTTTTCTCTCAATAATACTCTTTTATTTCTTGAGGGCAAGTAAGGATCTAAAGGTTCCTCTCACAATGCCCCTAAAAAACTTGAGCACCGTCACCTTCCTAATCGTATAACTATTCCCATAGTGAACTCTAATTGGTTTACAGGATTTTCGAAATTTTCCCATATATTTATTGTTCCATTTTGAACCCCAATTGTGATATTTCCATGAAGTCAACGTTTTTTCTCCAATTGCACACAATTTTCCAGCACAGTCAAGCATTCCTCCCATAACAGCAATGGCAATTAAAGAAAACATTAGGATAACTAATTTGTTAAACTCCTTCAACGTGTCCCATTTCGAAATCAGCATATAATTGCAAAAAAGGATGTGGTTCGTACCCAACATTTGAAGCGGTATAATAACAAACGCTCCGATTTCCAGATAAAACGTGTGAAGAAGCTGCAAACATCTGTATGGAAGGGGAAGCTCCTGAAAGGTTCTCAATGAGGTGGTAGCCTCGTAACGAGATGCTAATCGATCTGTTTGAAACTCTGGGAGAAGGACAATGGCAAGAACATAGATTAAAGCAGCCATAACAACCACCTGCAAGCCTATAAGAGTTAGCATAAAAACAAGGCCACAAAAGTAGCCTGTAGTTAATGTCCAGTAAACCAATGGAATTTGCAGGTCTTCCTCCGCGATTAGACTTCCTATGTATGTAGGATCACCAGGGAATATTGCGTGGTGAAGTGTACCCACAAAGACACCCAAGATGATACAAGCAATCAATCCGGTGGCGATGACGTCAAAACTCCTCATTTTCGAAAGGGTTCTTTGGTCATAGTCTCGAATAAATAGGACTATTTTGTCAGTAAAAAAATAGCTAGTTAGTTTTTTTCTGTACTATGAATTTTTCATCATGTTTTTTGTTTTTCCAAAACTTACCATTAAAACCTTGATAGTAGTCATTCACCATTGTCAGTAGTTTACGGATTTCTGAGAGCTTGTAAAGTTGAACGAGAGCGAGGATTAGAATTCCCGTCGAGAAAATCCACACAATGTACAAAATCGTTAGGGAGGTCAAGTCTCCAGTTACTTGGAACCATATCACTTTGATGGTTTGTAAAATATAGTTGGGAATGAACAACATGAATATGACAAATTCATTTATCCACTCGCTTCTTTTACTCGCTTGAATTTTTCGCTCTGTATAAAGCCACCGGAAGGGAAAACTACCTATGATGCTGCTAATTGCAAACCAGCCACCAATGACATTGTAATAATATTCGGAATGCATGGTTTTCACGATTAATGTTATTGTAATTTCTATAGAAAAGGGAAATGTTGTCAATCAATGCTTGAGAATGTCCTTATTGAAACTAAAACTATCGGTTTATGTGAAAAATAAAATTTCCTTCGTATTAAAAATTTAAATTAAAGGAAAACTACTCGGAAAAACCTAATTTTATTTCCACATTGGTGATGTCGCAACAGCAAAATGGATTATAAAATTCAATTTGATTTAATCCATTAAATTGAACTAAAAAACAATTTATTGATGTTTAACATTTATTTTCGTCATCCTACAAAAAAAATTCTTGTATGTCTTGAGCGTAAGCACTAACCCAAAAGTGCCTCTCACAATACCCCTAAAGAACTGTCAGTCTCTTTATCATGGAGCTAATATTTCTATCGTGAATTTGATTTGTATTGTATTTCTAAATTTCTCCGTATTAATCATTCAGTCAAATAATTATTTATTTGATTAATTTGCTCAATGCTCAATTCAATCAAGTTATCCGGAGTATGAGTTAGGATGGCAATATATGATGGAGTAATTGAATATGTCGATTTTGTTGTTCATTTAACATTCAAATTTTCAATTTTATAAGTCAAACCAAAATGGTTTGTTTTATTTTTATTGGATCACAAACAGAAAGGAACAATTTCAAACTTTGTATTGAATAAGCTATTATAAATAAATAGGCAGCAAAATTAATGGGGTTGGTAATAAAAACATGATATTTATTTCAGCTTATATATAGCGAAGGCATAATTAATTATTATGCTCTTGCTCAAATCCGAAATAAAGAGCCAGTAGTCAGGTAAAATGTGCTAGATTTTAATTGGAAAGTTGGTTAAACATAATGGTTATGGGGTGAAATTGGTATTTATTTTAATTATAATAAAAATTATTGCATGAAAGTCATTATTAAATTTTACTAATTCCTTTTCACCAACATTTTGATAGGATTTCCTTTCCCTTTTTCATAATAGGAAATTTCAACCTTTTCAAGATTTCTAAAATCCTGAAACGCTCCTTTGATTAACTCTAACTCAGTCTCCTCCTTTATTTTATCAATATGCAGCTCCTGAATTACAGGGCACAATTTCGGGAACACTATGCGAAACCATTGCGTGTGGAAATTGAATCTTGTTGTGCTCAACCTTTTCAGGGAAGAAAAAATCAACACGTCAAGCCTTTCTATGAGTAGATCCACAGTTTGAAAGTCGGTAAACTCATAATCTGGTAAGTCTACAAGGATTTGAAGGTGAGTTAAAGTTGTGGCAAATCTGCTCATTGCTCTAATGAAATCGGAAAGTTTGAGAGTTCCATCGATTGTAGCATATTTGCAAAATTGAAGTTCTTCCAGAAGAGGTAATTCAAGTAGGGATAATTGATCAAGAAGAGATTTCCTCACAGGTCCCACTCGAAGACAGCGAAGGTTTTGAACTCGAGAATTAAAAGCTTCCACTCCAACCGCTTCAAGCAATCCTGTTCGGCAAATGAGTGTTTTTAATTGAGGGCCATAATGCTTTACAAGCTCGGGACCAAGTGCAAAGGGCTCAGTCTCAGCATCCTCGTCACTTTCTCCAGAAGGAGATGATAATGGTGCTTTCTCTCCACAACTTTCCTCCAAATTTAGTAACTCAAAATGTTTCAAGCGGGGAAAGTGAAGCTCACTTCTTTGCCTTCCCAAAACTCCCAAGTCGCCCCCAACTTTTAAGATTTTAATATTCGGAACGTTTTCCAATAATTCCAAGACGTGATGCACATAATGCCATCTTAATTTATCAACAATGTTGCAAGTGAAAGCTGTTACGTGCTTCCCATATTCACTTAGGATCCACAACCGTCGCTCATTAACAAAGTCTGGGTTCAACAACTCCGGAAGTCCAGTCTGAATCTCGATAGATATTGACTTGGTGAGAAATGGATTATTGTTTTCCTTTCTAGTTGAAAATTCCCCGAAATGGGTGAGAAATTTTAGAATATCCTCAGCATTTCTGAAGGTATTTCTCTTGCTTGTGAAGTAAGTTAGACGACGTGCTTGACTCTGTTTCAACCATAGGGATTTACTTTTGCTTATTCCTGTTAGGTATTCATAGTGAGTTTGAGGTGATGATGATTCTGCTTGGAGGAGCTGGTCAATGCTCCGCTTTGCTTCGTGGCTTATTGCACGCCAAGGAATGAAAGTTTGCAAAAGTTGGGCATCTGTGGCGTTGACGTGTTCAAGAAGAATTGGTAATACCTACGAAACAAAAAAAATGAAAATATTTATTTTACATTTTGAACCCATAATAAGAACTTGTTTAAATTACCATGGGTAGCAAAGCACTGGTGGTTTGTGGCTTCAAAATTTCTCTCCATTCTGGAAGGGAGTTGATTACTGCCAGAAAGTCTTTTGAACCCAAGCCACGAAAAACGTGTTCCCAAATCTGAACAAAATATTATATATTATGACGGGAGATACATGGACATTTTTTTAGTAAAAAAAATTATGTCACCTCAAGTGGTAAAAAGTTTTCCAGCGATGGTTCTATATTTTGCACTGATAATTCAGAAGCGCTGCACAAATCCTCATTCCTTTCTTTGTAATTGACAATATCTGACATTATCGTTTAATTGATAAGAATGTAGGAGGAAATAAAAGTATAGAAATTGTTGTTGTTTGTAAAGGATTTGTTTTAAACTGAAGAAGACTTCCTCCAATATCTGCTCGCTTTTTATTTCCGAACACATTCGGAAGAGCTGCAGCTGTCGAAAAAAATAACACTTTTGGTACACAGTGATCATGTATTTTAAAGCTGATGTTGGAATCGTCATATAAAATTGTATATACTTTGGAAGCTTGGCTTTGCATATATCAGGAATCTCAAAAGCCATAAAAAAATACAGAAAATACTTTCGTTATGCGTGGGAAGCATGCCAACAACGCAGCAGAGTAGAAGCTACAATAATGATGATGATGTTGGAATATCGAGCGTTGGAAATGTTACATTACAACATGATGGAATTTTATTCCTCGTTTAGCGGACTCGTGAATGTGACGTTGGTACAAGTTGTTCTTTTTGGTAATTTCATGCTTTTCAGAAGATGGGAACAGTTGTCGCCTGCACCAGTGTCGATTCTATGGATAAAGTTTGTTGAATATTTTATTTGGAAATGATGAGTGAGCGTGAGGTGATCCTTCAAGGAGAAAAGATTGTCCTGATTGGGAATCGTTATGGAAAAGTTTGTCAAGTCTTGTAAAAATGGGACGATATATTTGGTGTGAAAGAGGAATGTATGCACCTTTTTTTAAAGCTATATGAAGGTACCTTAAGGCATGGGCGTTTTTAGCATTGAAAAATAAAAATGGTAGGTAAATCATTGCATTGGTAAAAATTGAAACCCGTTTATTCGCTACGAACACATATGTTACATTTTATATTATAATATTACGGACAATTACATGACGCTTAAAATAATACATGTTTGCATTACAAGTTACTACTTTTAAATGCACATATGGTGCTGATATCGCATTTAAATGTGATGCATTATATTTGACCCATTTACATTTCTCACTTCACTGTAGCATAAGCAAACTGGCAGTTTGATTGATACAAAAGCTAAGCAAATTAAGTGGGGTGACCTCATCAAAAAAGTTACTGTAACCAATATAACACTTTACAGGCGGAAACGACCTTATATACCGCTCAACCCATTTTCTTTGCTTTGTTACACCAATTCTAGGGATTATTTTTACCTTCACCGTGTAGCCAAACTGTTTCGTCTGGGAGTACAATCTTCCAACCAAAGTTGTGTACACAAACATAAACAATACTGAATTATATGCACACGTAAGAAAGAACATAAATTCTGCAACACCTACGCCAAACCCCAGAGAAATAATTGAATAAAATCCCAACGTTATGCCCACAATATTTATAAAAAGTATGGAAGAAATAAGTTTGCCTTGCTGAACCAAATTGTAGTAGCGATTCAAAATCTGAATTTGTCTATAGTAAACCAAATACTTGCTATACTTTTCAGGATTGGCGTTTGACTTCAAAAGGATTTTGATAAAGTTTACGTATTGCTGTAAGCAGAAAGACGGGACTAATGAAAAGCAAAACACATAAAGAGAGTAGCTCCCAACGCCGTCAATGTTCAGCCAAACTCCAATTGTGCAGTAAAGTATAATAGAAGTAAGATGCCATGATGACCATACTGAGCTAAAATTCGGATGGTTGCATTCCGGAATGGTGAAGTAACCAAAAGTTATTGAATTACAGCGATTCAACCATTGCAAAATGCCGTAGGGGAATGCTACAGTTGTTGAAAACCCAATTCCACAAATAAGAAGATATTTGACGAGTCGAACCCCATATTTGTCGGATGACGTGTAAGGGCGTCGGCGTGCCTTACCTGGAAAAATTAAATTTCATTAGAAAATCACAAAGATAATTATGCTTGTACTTCATCGGATTTTTTGTGCTTGCATTATATTAATTACTTTGGTTGTTCTCAAAGCAAGTAAGCAAGTTGAATAGCTCGATTATATCTGCTCGCTTTTGGAAAACTATCAATTTTGTAAATCCTGTTGAGAAAACTCCCGATACACAGAGTAAACTTTGTAAAGAGATGACTAGAGGAACGTTATTTCCTTCGTGTAATAATTGCCCAAAAACTATGAAAAAATAGATGGTGTACAGAACAATTTTAATGTATTCCCTTCTCAAGCTATCCCGCTTACTCAAAGCAAGTTTTTGTGACGGAGTAAGAGTAAATGAGCAAGTTCCTAAAATTTGTTGGGCACGCAAATGGACTTTAATATACTCAATCAGGTTTTCTTGAAGAAGCATTACGAAGGAATAAAGCAGTATTTTGTTTATTGTAATATAATTGTACCGGAGTTTTAGTACGAATTTTTCAAAAACAAATGTCAGCAAACCAAGGTTTTTGAGACAGGTCCTAATCGTGTGCGGAATTGAAGGAATCTGATAAAGTGTTCTGAAGAACAAGGTATAGATTTACGTATAGATATTCGTCTTGAACCGTGGTTAAATATTCAGTGTTTGTGGGGAATTGAAATCAAAGGTTTTCGTAATAGCAAAAGCGACGAAGTGAAAAAGCGGATACGTGTTTTTTAGGAGGAATATTAATTTCCCGTGTTCCTGAACTCCGGTTTTCATCGTAGCGCCAACGAATAGACTATCGTATTTTCCTACCGCAAGTACAAAATTATTAATATCCAACATGCTACGCTCGTGTTGATGATAGATATGTTAGTGGGTCAATATTTTTTACGAATTCTACAGTTAACTTCACGTAAACAAATTCATAAGCGACACTCATCAAGACTTTCAAAAAATATATTATACTCAATTTACCCTCAAAACTTTGTACCATAAAAATGTAATTCACAAAAAGAATTAAACAAGTAAAAAAATTTCAATCGGCAGTATGCACTTTTATTACAAAGAAACATATGAAACCTATTGAAACTTTTATGCTCAAACAAAATTAATATTTGCGGAGTGCTACTATTCACGAACTATCTTCCTTATTGTTGTCCACCAGTTGTTGACCGGAAGTGACCAAGCCACATCCAAACCATTCCGAGAATACAGCCTTAGCCTCTATTTTAAAAGATGACCTCTGATGATAATAAATGTGGAAGTTGACGGCCGAATTTATAGCGCCTGCCAATGCGGTACCAGTGCTAAGTTCTCTATACCATGTTTTGGCAAAGAAAATCGCAGAAAAGGTTGCAATAGGCACAATGTTTGTTACAAAGAGGACGATTACCACAGGCAGAAACAATTTGAGAGCTTCAACTTCCTTCCTTTGTGCACGCTTTAGTTTCTTTCTTCGTTTCTGCATTTTCAGCATCTTTAAAAAAAATTTGCAATTACTCACACATTTTTGAAGCGATTAAAACCAAAAACTTACATGAGAATATGAAAGCAAGTTGAGAACAAGAAGAATTGGAAGTGGCAGCCAAAAATCCACTTGAGAATGGAGATCATGTAGCTTTTCATAAAACAAAGAGTGGAGACTAGTGCAGCGTACAATGTACTCAAAATCCTGAAGACTTATCAGATTAGAATGGTGATAATAATTGTTATACTCCACCTTGTAGCTGAGAAATCTTGGGGTGTTTAAAAGAAGAGATGTGAGCAACACCAAAAATGCAAACAATTTTGTTTTCCTCTCCGTAAACCAAGTTTGAAAATTGAATGGAAATGCAATCACAAGAAATCTCTCGATTGTGATCAACATTGTCATAAACGTTGAGCCCGTTCTTGTAAAGAGGAATAAAGTCATTGCCAAAAGATACAGGCTCATTGATACGACTCCGTTGTGCATCCAATTTCCTATAAAAAAATAATTGAAAAATATGCTGAACTGTTAAGCAACCAAAACCAAAGGATTATTATTATTTGGAGTAAAAATCTTATTGATAGCTTTTACCATATATGAAAACGGCCATGGTATTGAGAAGCGTAGCCGACACACAACATGCCATGTCAAAACATGCGAGAATCATTAACAAAAAATCAAAAGGTCGGTCACTATGCATGTGACGTATCACTATTATAATCAGGGAGTTTGTTAACAACCCTAATATTCCTGTTAAGAGAGTAGCAATCCATAGTAAAATGCAGGTGATGTGCCCAGCGGAACTGTAATCGTGGAGGGTTTCTCCTATCAAATATTTCCCTACCGTGGCACACCCCACACAAACTTGAGGGAATTCAAATGAACATTCAATGCCTGATTCCGGTAAATCTATCAGTTGACAGAAATAATTTGGAAAGTACTCAACTGACACAAGTTCCTCTGTAGTATTATTCATTTTAAATGGGAAGACAAAGAGTTTCTGTAACAGTTCTATGCGATATCAAAGCGAGACTTAAGTGTTTTGTAGAAATTTTGTTGTTGAATTTTTGCAGTTTTTACCGTTTGTACGTGGGTGACTGGGCACGTGATTGTGTTTTACGTAGCAAGTGTAGCTTGATGCTTTGTTGTTGTTTTTATTAACGCCAAGTGCAAGGAAAGGTTGCAATATTGGTTTGAAATTAATCTGAATTGGAATTATGGCAAGGTCACAATATTTGTAACTTAAATGCATGCATAGGCATTTAAGGAAAGAAGTGCAATAATAAAACCAGAAAGCAACAACTTGCAATTGCATTAATATGTATGGTGGGTTACGTTTTGCGGTTCTTTTCCACTTCGGTTCAGTTTTAGTATTGGTACGCATTGAAATGGGGACAATTTATGAATTTTCTTAACCATTGTAATTATTAACATTTTGAATTTATTTTTATGCTTATTGTCAGTCACTACTTCAGAAAACGTGTCGAGTGATTTTTAAAGTTAAAATAAATGTTCTTATTCGGAAATTTAATTACTATAAGTAATTACAAGTTTTATTAAAATAATTTTTATGTAACTTTTATATTATACTTTTGCAGAGTATCATGCATCAATATATTTGATGTAAGCGAAAAACGTCATTAATAAAATGGAAACAATGATAACCGCCTTGTAATACTGGATCATAATCTCATCCTATGAATAAAAACATCAAAGAAACAAAACAAGCATGAGCGTTATATTTCTTACGATTGCATGATGATATTATGCGAAATAATATTTTTGTTCGTTAATTGTCTTTTAAATTCTCCAAACCTTGGAGCTCACACGATGCAATTGATTTTCAACTTCCGACAGCCTATTTGGTTTGCTTGTTAACCTATCAAAAACGACTGTAACCACCGACGTATTATCAGCTCTCAATCGTCTCGTCCGCCACTCGCTTAGCGCCTGCTTTACAAGTTTCTTTGAAGGATTGGTCCATGTCCACGTTTGATCACCTTGATAAAACTGTTTAGCCCTCTCCGCATGAAAAACAGTGTCCACTGCATCCTGTTCTGTGACCACCGTCCATAATCCATCCGTAGCAAAGATCAAACATCTGAATGAGCTATCAACCTCCACAACAAATGTGTCTGGAACGGGGGACACGAGAAAGTGATGTTTTTCTCTAGAATAACTCCATAAATCACCAAGGCTCCGAGCGAGAGGTAAAAAGGGACTGTTGTTATCCACAGCTATTTCATCATCATCATTTCTTGTTGTTCCTTGTTGAAAATATGTTGACCTTGAGACAACTCTTGGGATTCCGTGCGCGCTTTTCACAGCCAACCCACTTCGGCGCATTCTCTCCCTTTCTGGAAGCTTATCAGGGGTGTGCTCCTCTGTGACCTTCTTTGCCCTCCAGAAATGGTATCCGGGTTCCTGATAGCCGATTACAATGCCGGAATTCCCAATATGTCCAACATACAACTTTCCTTCTTTGAGGAAGGCGATGGTGGCAGTTGTTCCAGGAAAGGATGGATATGGAAGGTGGCGGGCAGATGATGATGACGCTGCTGATGATGATAATGACATCTTTGTCTGTCTGTCAAGCCAAAGTGCTTCCTGGACGGAAAGGTAGCCATCCTTTATTGCTCGGAGGATTCTGGAATCGTTGTCAGACCAGAAGTTGGGTTGGTTGATGATGTGACTCATCAAGTGCTTCTTCACGTAGAGAGCTGCTTCTGGGCCACCGTGCCCGTCAAAAACTCCAAAGAATGCGTAGAGAGAATTCCCGATGTGAGAGTCGGAGGGAGACTGGAAAGCGACGTCCATGGCATCCTCCTGTCGTTTTGTTTGACCTCGGTGGGAGTGGCCTGTGACTCGGATCTCTGCTCCTAGTTTGCTATTAAAATACGGAGTTAAATTCATCATCTTGGTTTTAAGTTTCAAAAACTTAATGGTTAATTGGGAAGAGAATATAATGTAGATTGCAACGCAATCAACTTGACAATCGTGAAGAATATTATTCATTTTCAATGAAGTCGTTCGTTTCAAATTTTCACATTAATAACAATTTTTTATTACGTTGACAACCATATTAAAGCACTATAATGATTGATGCATTTTATTCACGGACAGGAAAATGTTATTATTAATTGCAATTTTTAAGGTAGATGATTAAATGATGTAGAACTGTCACATTAGGTAATAAGGTCATTAAATATTAGTCTGCTGCAAGCATGAATAATTAATGAATCGCATTGGGTTTCCGATCGTAGTAATTCCTCAACAATAATACAAAATACTGCACTCAGTTTTTGGGTGTAAACATGCCATAAATATTTATGTCAAGTGTGAGCAACACCAAACCAGATATAAAGCCAGCTAGATATTTAATTCCATTCTCATATCTGCAAAACTACTCATGCTCATTAGATCCCACTTCTTGCTAGGTGAAACAAAAAATGCCGTAATTTTCCACCTACATAATATGCTTCAAATTAAGAGGACAATGACCTTCTCGAAACCAAAAATGTGTGAATAAGCTAGCGACAGGCACACTCCACTCAATTCAGCTCATTTTTGTCAGCCTCTCATTCTAAACAAGATGAGGATGATGTTTATCTATCTAATAATTTTCCAATTTCTTGCAGCTATCCAAACGGATGCTGCAAATCATTTTGAAAATCGTGAGCAAGGTGCTTTTTATTTCATTCCTTCTCACTACAATATTGAACTGAGTTACGAAAATGCAAGCCCGATCCAGTCTAAAATACGAATCAGTGGGAAAACACAGGCAAAAACAAAGTGGCTTCCGTTACATACACAGGGTTTGGGTGTAAATGGCAGTACCATTCAGGTAACTCTTTAAAATATCTGATTAAAATTAAATTAATTTACAATTAAAATTGGCTTGATTTAAAAAATACAGGTAATATCTCAAGGTGCTCCAGTGGAAGTTAAGGAAATTGATCATGAATTTTCCGACTCGTATTCACGTCTGCTCATTTTCTTTGATAAGGAGATTGATGCTTTAACCCCATTAGAATTTTATATGGAATATACAGCCAACCATGACAAATGGCTGAATGTTAAGGATTCTTTAAATAAAACGCAATTACTGGTGAATGTTTTGAAAAACAACAACATTGATTTTTCATCCACCTGCAGTTTTATGTTTCCTTGTTTTGGTTCCGATTTAAAATCTACTTTTAACATGACGATAACACGAGAAATGGGATATAAATCTGTGACAAGTGGAGAACTTGTTAATACCGCTGCAGAGTAAGTTTGAAGCTCTGTAAAAATGTTATTTTATTCCCTTAAAAATCATCAGTTTTGATAAATGGATTCAACAAAATTATATTTATTTCAATCAAAAGCTTTCAAATGGAGGAAAAAATTGTTGAGAAATACAGTTGGCCCACTGAGGTCTCTCCAGAAATGGTTTCAGTTGCTATATTTTCCAATAACTACTCATATCTTGAGCAAACTTTTGGAAAGGAGAAAAAATCAGTAAGAGTTTACGCACCAAAGGATGACATCAACAAAGAAATATTTGAGTATTCTGCCACCATTTCCTCCAAAATTCTGACATTTTATGAAGAGTACTTTGGAACTTCCGAGAGGGTGCCAAAACTAGAGTTATTCTTTGTTCCGAACCAAACTATAAATCTTGAAAGATGGTAAGTTGCTCACAATTACTTACATAGAGGTAAAATATATTATTTCGCGGGTATTTCAAAATTTGAAATTTTCATTAAATACTCAAAGGGGAATAAATGTGTATGGTTATACAACTGAGGAGGGCATAAATCTCATCCCAACTGCGCAATCTGAGTCAACAAATGTTAATATGATTCAGCATATTAGTAAGTAGCATTTACAAGCGAAGAAGTGGAAGCCACAAATACAAAGTTTAAAAATGAATTTTTGTTTCGATTTTCATCCATCAGCCAAAGGACTAGGTAAGCAGTGGGTTGGCGAATGGTGGGATCCAGAAGGAGAGTTTATCCTCTCCGAATCCTACCCAAGATACATAGAATATCTTGGTTTGGAAGCAGTTGGCAATGACACTACTCTATCGGATCTAGCCATTTACACAGATCTTTTGGAAACCGAGGGATTAAGCAAATTTTCTGCAAAATCTCAACTGGAAAATTCAAACAAGGGAGCCCTCCTAATCCGCAGTTTTGAAGGGGTTTTGACAAGAAACGGAGTGAGAGGAGCAGTTCAACTCTTCTTAAAACACTTATGGGGTCTTAATGACGAAGCGGATTATTTTGACTTGACGGAGATGGTTGCTGGAAATCATACTTGGAGCGACATTGTCAATGTGCTTGTTGGGTTCATGAACAACGAAGGAATTCCACTTGTCAGGTTGAGTATTGAAAATGAGACAAATTTCGCATTCAAGCAAGAACCATTTCAAAAGCAGCTTGATTACGATAAGAAAGAGCAATATGAAGAAGATTCCAACTTGTGGCTGCTACCAATATCATTTACGCAACAGCTAAAAAGTTCTCAACAAAATTTAGCGTGGCTAACACCCCATGAAAATGTGACGTTTGCAACTGGAAATACTAGTGAAATTATCCTTGTTGATCCTACGGCAACTGGCTATCACCGCACTTTTTATGATAACCCCATTCTTCTCAAGCGTATTCAAAACCAGCTGGAAGTCAATCATCAAGCCATTCAACCTTTGGCAAGGGCTAAATTGATTTCAGAGTATTTATCTTTTGCAGAAGAAAGTTAGTATTTAACTCTTTATCATGGGGAAATACTCAAATGTAGGATTTATTTAAAAACCTATCAAAACATTTGTGATTTTAGATTATTGTAGCTACGAAACCGCCCTAAATCTCACCAGGTATTTGGGACAGGAGACCAACTTGGTTGTGTGGACTGCTTTTCTTGATAAATTCTCGAAATTATATTCCAAATTTTTATCACATCCTGAATATCGCTTAATTGAGGTATATTTAAAAACACTAAATTATACAGCTTCATTTTAATGGAATCGATTAACATGACGGGGTTTTCTAATATGCAGAACTTTTTACTACCAAAAATTGATTCGCTTTTGGAAGAACTTGACCACCCATCCAACATATCAGAGGAGCTCCTCCGTGAAAAACTTTTATTTGTTTCTTGTCGCCTTCGAAGCCAAAGTACAAGATTGCTTCAAGAGCCTTACTGTCAAACCTACGCTAAGGATCTTTTCAATGAGTGGAAAAATAAGCCTAATGGTATCAGCCCCCTTGATTCAATCTTTCCACCGGCTTTACGTCCAGTGTTGGAGTGTTCCATTGTGGCTTACGGAGGGAGAGAAGCATTGGATTTTATGTTTGCAAAATACAAAAATTTATCGGCACACGTAGGACCTTACCCTTATGGTATTCTGAGTTCTTTAGCTTGTGCTCAAGATCCAGACGATGTTCAATACCTACTGCAGAAAACATTAATACCATCTTCTTCCGGAGGGTTTCCTGGAAGGGATGGATGGTACGTAATTAATTACTTGATTGACACGCCACTTCCTAATGGCAGGGCTCAAGTTCTTCCTTTCCTGATGAACCATTTTGATCAAGTGGTTGAGAAAATTGGGGGTGGATATAGTAGCATTGTGCCACAACTTTTGCGCTACGTGGCAGAATATTTTAGTACTCCGGAACAAAGGAATGAGGTACGTTAAAAATAAGAGATTTAAAAAAAAGTTTTTGCAGATTTTTTAAAATTATAAAGTCAAACTTTGGTCATCATGATTTTAATCATTAGGTTGAGCAGTTTGTGAAACAGCATCAGGATAAACTTGGAAATTCTACGGATACTACAGTTCATCTGAGTCAAGCTTTTGAAGTGATGGATGCAAATATTCAATGGATGAACAAGTATGGAAAAGATATTCTGAATTGGGCAGAAATTCAATAAATTTTTTACTCATTTAATAAGTTTATCGAGAATTCATTTACTTTAATTTTTAACTTTATTTGTTTCTGATTACAAGCTTACAATAAACAAGATTAAAGGCATGCCAAAGATTTGAAATAACCAACAACAAATGCATTATATTTGGCAGTTTATTGTACATGATTCCTAAAAACCATGCTTTTCAAATCGTTTAATAAGGAATGGTAAAGGAGAAATTGATACTGCATCTAAAAGGAATGACATTGATTCACTCGCATCTAGTTTGAATGTAAGCCCACCAAGTTCTGAAGAAACTCATCTGCCACAACCAAGATATATGACAAATTATATTAATCTTACATTCAAATGAATGTTTCACCATAACTCAAAATATTTCATTACTTGACGACAACTTTCTGTTGGTTAAACCAGGCTAAAAATGACGCTGCATCAGATCACATAAACAAACACACGCAAACATTTTGACATTGATTTATGTGACGCTAGTGAGACATAGCGTAAAATGAATAATGATGTTCAAGCTCACGTGCCTTGCATGATAAGACGGACAAATTATTATATTCTGAAGTAATTAATAAAATATATGTGCACTAAAATAATGCACGTGCTGTACATCCATAGACATACATCTAATATTACTACTAGTAAGTGTCAGTGTGAATCTTATAACATGTTTGTTTGCACGAATCATTTATCAAGGCCACCAGCAATGAAACTAGTCTTCAAAATATATACATATAATATTGTTTTTGGAATAAAAAATAAAAGTTGGTTGTCAAACCGCAAAAACGAATCTAAATCAGTTTGGAAAAAACGTACTTTCTTCAATGCAGGCTGCATTACCACAATCTTTTTGCAAGGTTTGTGGTCAATATATCCACAGGTAGGAATTAATTTTTATTGGTAATTCCAATTTCTTATTTAAAGGAAAACATCTACCAATTTTTTCCTCGTATTTTCTTTCTATGGAAATTAAAAAAGCTAGCCAATAGATTAGGAAACGGGAACACTTAGAAACCACATTTCAAATAAAAATTGTTTTGATAAATACATTTAGTGGAAGACATTTAGGTACTTCTAATTTATAGCTATTTTTTTGGTGGTATCATTTGTATATACATTTTATATTAGCAATTTTAAGTTCTCGCGTAAGACTGGAACTATCATTCCATTATCCATCATCTCACATCCATCACCCCGTTCGAAAAATTGTAACACAATTTCCCATAAATTATCGTGCACAATTTTGGCCCACTTTTGTGCACAAGCCATTGTGCAGAACAGGTTTTGCACGATGAATTGTGCACAAAAGTGGGCCAAAATTGTGCACAGACATTATGCACACTTTTGTGTGCACATTAATACTACATCTGTGCACTGGAATATTGTTAATATATATATTATACAATTAAAATATAAAAAACGTATTCAGTAAACGTATCATACTTTTAAATTAGAAATCATTTATTAGGGAAGCCTCAAAATATGAATTAATATTAATTAACATTGATACATGTAATTCACACAATGTTTAAGCTGACGAAACTTGAATCGCGTTCTTCCTCATTCGCCGTTGGCAGCTCAATGGTAATTGTTGATAGTACTTTCCCAGACGCTTTCGTTTCTCCTTCTTCTGGTTTCCAGTGTTTGGTGTTTTAAACTGCTTACTAACGACATCCCGTGATACATCAGCTGACATTTCCACACCTGCGGCTTCTACAGGTTATCACACATTTTGTCCATTTCCCTTTTGTTTCCTACACACATAACAAGAAGACGAGCAACTAATCAATGACTGTGGTAAATTACGAGGAAATTAGGGAAACCAAAACTAAAATATTAAAAACTTACCAAACGCCACAAGGGCACTTTTCCAAAGCACTTTAACTTCCTTCACAATTGCAGTAAAATTTTGGATGCAATGTTTTGATGTGACGTGAAATAGGATTTACATGTGATTTTTTTAAACATCCCACGCGGGAAACTTGTACCATTGAATGCGTTGGGTTTGAGCCATAGAGCATGTGAGGTATTTTTATGACGCTTTGATTGAGGGAGGAAGGTATTATCAAAAATATTTATTAAAGAGCAAATAACGGTGTGATGTTTGTTGGGCCTTGTAAAAACTATGAATTAATTCATCGGTAGAGAACTTAAAGGCTTGGAAACCCTTTGAGTTTCCAATTTGTCGAAGAAGACGTTAAATGCTCACAATAAATGAGACAGATTCGAAGAAACGTTTTAACAGCATTGTTTTTACCTTCGAGAACGATCTTATTATAATTAAATAGCTTATTATTGTACATGAGGTTAATAAAGGCTTTGTAATTGGAAACTCTATTCGTCATTATTTAGATAGAGTCAATCCGTATTTAGTTAACGTAAAGGGAGTCTGTGAAACCCAGATTTAACTCAGCAAAAGTATGCTGAACGAAAATCAATAGGCGTTTCATCTCTTGTTCGTTTGCTGAATGCATAAGAGGCTACATGGATTACAAAAAATTAAAAGTTGATTAAATAAAAATTTCATCAGTAGTGCTAAGCGAAAATCCACGCTGTGTACAATTAAACAAACTACAATGATGCGCAATTGCTGTGCACAAATTTTATGCCGCGTTGTGCACAACCATAGACATGAAAATTTGAGCTTGTTTAAATACACAGCACAATATATTTTACTTAAACACCGTAATTGTCTCATAAACCGTTAGTTACATTGACATTAACATGATTACAAAGTATGCACAGGTGTGTACAATTGTGCACAACAGTTTCCGCTAAGTTGAAATTGTTCTTATTTTGTGCACAACTGTGTTACTATTTTTCAAGCGGGACGGAAGTAACCCAGATCGGTTTTCATAGGACTCCTCCTTCAAGTTGTGTGAAGGATTAATTACCATTTTAATTTAGCAATCGAATAGACAATAATAGATTTTTCCACAGTCAATCTACATCCATAAGGGAAAAAGGCAGTGTTTCAATTTCTTCATTCCAATTTATACTCTTGTGTAAAAGGAATCTCTTTATACTACAGAATACTTGTGCATTATTTTACTACATATTTTCTCAGGAAGAAAAGTGGAAAGCGAACTTAAATCGAGTTGTTCATAATAAATTTAATACGGTATAAATTTCAACTGAAATTTCGAAGGCTTCTCTGTTAATTTCTTAAGCAAAAAATCTATATTTCTTCAAACGAAATTCAAACTACTATTTCGTATTTCCATCAGAAATTTAATTTTTAACTCACCCAATTCTGACACGATGTTTAAAAGTTACATGAGTAAGCTTTTGATTGCAATTGTGATAGCAATTCACAAACCAGAATGTTACGGAGACAAATCAACCTGTTTAACTACCTTGTTCCCACAATTTAACACCAAGTTTGAGCAGTATTTAGTTTATTTCTACAATGTTCAACAACTGATTGAACCTGGTGAGTCATTATTGACGCGGATTGTAAGAACACAGAACGCAACATCAATCAGTAGAGAAACGTATCGATATTCAGACACATTCAACGTGATCATAAGCCAATTGAAAGGCGAAGAGGCATTCAGAAATATTAAAAATACTGGAACTGGATTTCAAAATATCGTTGTTCCATCAAAATCCATGTTTCTTTTCGTTTGGACAAATACCGAAAGCTATATCAACGAAGCCGTAGCCATGATTGCAAAATGGCATGAAATGCTATTGGTTTTTCCTTCTCTGAAGCTGATTATTACATTACCCCATAATCTTAAATGTAACGTGAGTGAAACAACAGTCACCATAATTTGTTCCGGGTACTGCAACTCTGTCCTGTGGATTGTGAAGTATTTTCAAAACCAATTTAATTTTCAAAATCCGTTCCTACTTCACCGCCAGCTATTTTGGAAGGGGAACGGTAAAACGCTTCTTGGTATTACGCCCGATAATTTCAGCCCCATGGGAACGAGTCAGGATCGTCAACGGAAAGAATGTCTTAGCACCAACCTGCGACTAAACTATCGATGCCAAAACCAAATCATGTTATTACTCACCCTGGCATCGAAGCACAACTTAACATTTTCCTTTCATGAATCAAACGCTGCAAACAATTTCAAATTTAAAGCATATGAACGAGATTTCGGCCCCGAACTGATTCTTGTCGGTGTGCGTTATGCAGATCCAACCCATTTAAATCTTTATGAAGTCAGTCGGTTAGACTTTTTTAGCTTTAGCTCTGTCAGCGTTTATTATTGCACCAGAAAAAACATAGAGGGAAAACAAAACCTTCAATTTGGAGTTTGGTACGAGCCATTTACACCAGGCATCTGGAAAGCATTCAATGTCATTGTGATGATGGCAATCTTATTTTCTGTAAAATACGACGGACGTTTTATATATGATTTTAAAGTGTTATTGGAATTCGTTGGGAACTTGTTTGGGCAAGGAGTGAACATTAAACCTCGATTTTGGCTCATCAATTGTTCTCTGGCCTTTCTTTTCCTTCAAATTTATGTGAACGGGTTAAATAGTTTGGTTACCGTTGAGTTACCACAGAAAGGGTTCGAAACTATCAAGGAATTGATTGCTAACAAATACAAGATCATCTATGATCCAAGGCTCCATCTGCGATCAATCGAAAGGGTTTTTGGTAAAGATTTCAAATCTTTAGGCTTATCTGTCAACGAATCGTTTTACATTTTGAAAAATAGTACATCTTCATTCGAGAGTCAGTTTGTGGAAACCAAGGAAATTCAATGGCAAGCCAGGTATACCGGCACAGAACTTCTGAAGTTAAATAAAGCAATTACTGCTTACAACTTACTTGCCTTTTCTCCTGGTTTACCATTCACATGTACCGCAGTAAAACCGACAATCAAACTGACACAGCATCATATGATACTCAAAACTGAAAATCAGTATTGGATTCGGGAAACCTTGCAACGAATAATTAGCTCGGGTTTGTATTACAAGTGGGATGAATGGCTCATTTGGAACAAAATGATGGTTTGTAGGTTTTTTTTATGAAAAACCACCATCTCAGCCAGACCAAATTGATTTCTGCAGATTTTTATGTATATTTCTGATTTGGTCAATTATTGGTTTGTTTTCTACTGGTATCTTTGTACTAGAAATTACTATGCAGAAATTGAAGTTGAAGGTTAAGAATTTATGTCAAGCATATCAAAGGCAAAGCACAGAGTTGGCAATTATCAGCGAATAATGTATTTTTAACCATAAATGAGGGTTAAAAGTTGTTGAAAGCCACAAAAATTGATACTAGAAGATATATATATATGCATGCATACATAGATAAAACGTGGATGTTATATCGTGGAACGTAAAAAAATTTAAATGATAGCGTTTAGTGAATATATCAATTATCATATAAATATTTTTAATTATTGTTCGTGTGCGAAGGCATGCATGAATTACATATAAGCATTCAAGGCATAGTACAAGATGTGACAATCCATGTAAAGTACACGAGGGCTTTGGATGTCTCTTGTTCTTATAGAGTGATGAAGTTTTTATTAAACTAAATTTAAATATAATTTAATTACAGTAAAAAATCATAAATTTATAAATATGACTGGGAAATGTTTTAATTGTAAGGCATGTCTCCGAAAAACATTTGAGTTAAAACAAAAGGGAATAATTGTATTGTTCGTATTTATTAGCACATTAAGCAATTAAACACTTATTTTTGTCAACTAGAAATTAAAACATTGCTATACTTGATCATTGTCGTTTCATTCATGGTACACCAATTTTAAATAAAAAAAAATCAACTCCTTCAGAAACTCATATTACATTTCAGGGATTGAATAGTTTCAACGAACTTGTAATCTGTAACTCCATCTTAAACCTTGAGCCTATTATCAATTTGGGTATCAGAAACTGTTCAAACTTTTTGTACGGATACCTTGCCATAAGATAAGTAAATATTCGGAGTTTTAATTGGTTCGTCATACACTGGCGAAAGTTTTATGGCTTTCACTCTCAAAAAACCGAATTCGGTTTTCACGTCATAATTAAAAAAACTACTTATTCTATTTGCTCCATTTTTTCTTTATTAGACTCAAAATATAATTTCGGTTGTGGTTTCTTTTTTGTTTTTTAAAAAAAGCGGCACCTGCCGGCAAAAAATCAAAAATTCAAAATCAGTCTTTAATACATTCAAAATTTCATATAATTTGTGTTATGAAATTTCGAATGCGTTTTTTTATTTACGGGCTCAAATAAACTGATTACGTAATTTTTAAACTTAATGCATGAGAAAATGCACCATTAAACACTGATTTTGAATTTTTGATTTTTTGCCGACAGGTGGCGCTTTTTTGAAAAAATAAAAAAGAAACCACAACCGAAATTATATTTTGAGTCTAATAAAGAAAAAATGGAGCAAATAGAATAAGTAGTTTTTTAATTATGACGTGAAAACCGAATTCGGTTTTTTGAGAGTGAAAGCCATAAAACTTTCGCCAGTGTATGACGAACCAATTAAAACTCCGAATATCTTATGGCAAGGTATCCGTACAAAAAGTTTGAACAGTTTCTGATACCCAAGTTGATAATAAGTTCAAGGTTTAAGATGGAGTTACAGACTTTTCTTAAAATAATCAGAAAGCCTATAATAATTTGACCATTTTTAAATTTCAAGATGGTCAAGGATTTCTTGTGGAGCTTCATGTGCCGTAACCCTCGCGGCAGATTGCAGTAAACTCCTTCCAGGCGTAATGGAAAGGGGAGGATTCATCACCAACAATGGTCCCATAATGCATGGCCTTCATTGCAAAGGCATGATTGTCTGCAACTGCGAGTTGATGCAAAAATGCAATACTTATCATAAGTACGATTTTTTTTTTATTTCAGTTATTTTTCTGGAATTTTCTGGAAAGTTCTGGAAGGTTTTCGAATGTTCTAGAAAATTCTGAAAGGTTCTAGAAGGTTCTAAAGTAATATAACTTTCAGTAAACTGAAATTATTAAAATCGTATTATAATCAAAACACTTAATTCCAACCAGACCACCATTTACTGATTTATTAAATGCCATCTGTAATAATACAACTCAATTGCAAATATAATAGTAGAAATTACTGATGTGAAACTGCCGACAAAGAATATTACGACAATATTAGATTTCAGCGATACGCTAGGAGTTGCTGAATGGCTAAGTCCCGTATTATCAAATATTTTCCAACTATTATCCAACCAATTGTCCCAAAAGTTGTAAATGCCGGTTTGCTCCAAAAAGCTCATCCGATTTTTCAAGTAGTGGCCCTCAATCTCTTGTGCATACCATACTGATGATTTTTCTAAGATTGGATATTTTCCAGAGTACATAAATGTATTGCCATGCTTTCGAGACTGCGTAATTAATTTTCTAATTTCAGAATCTCTTCCTACATACGCACTTCTATTGCAATTTCCAATCAGATTCTCAACCACAGATACATTAGAATCTTTAGGGGCTGGATAAGTTTGAAAAAGTAACATCGCATTTGTTCTATGCTGGCTTAGGTTAAAACGTGTCAAAAAATCAATAAGATTCCAGTTAGTCCGATTAAGCCATATGTCCGTCAAATATTTTGAAAATTCACTTCCCAAACTTCTGCTCAAACGTTTGTACAAGTTGTTTCCAAAATCAGTGCAGTACTGAAAATACACGAGAGACTCGGCATCCAACTGATTGGGACAAATGGGTTTGGAAAAAAGCTTAAAATTTGTAATTTGTTGAAAAGTCTCGAACATCATCATTTCTCTGGGAGCAGTGGCCTTAGCAAACCAATCACCTTTGTAAGCATTGCTGAGAATGATTGATACAAGGGACCAAATAGTAAAAAATCCTCGACATTTAATATTTCTAAAGAGCTCCTTTGTGTACACAATTGTACCCAAAAGTAGCGAAATTATTGTTAATAACGTGGAGCTAAAACTAATGTTTTTGAGTTTTCCTAAATCCTTTGAATTTTGTGTAAAATCCAACACAGCTCCAAACGCAACTATTGTAACTGGAATGCTTACGATAAGAAGTATCCAAACTCCCATCTTAAATGGTTGAAAGTACATGAGAAAATCCATGAATGATTTTTGTTGCACGTCACACGTCAAAAAATTAAACGATTTTGTGCCAGTTTGAAGTATTCCGAGACTAACGTTTAAAACTGGTGAGGATCCCAAAGCAGGTGAGTCCTGCGAAAACGACCAAGACGTTTTATAAGAAGCTTCTGGCTCTCTCGTTTTTTCCAGGAGGATCGATAATATGATTTCATCTAGATTTGGTTTTAGCTTTAAAATCTCCATTGTAGATTTAGCATTTTGTATTGATTTAATCATTGGAATATCTGTATCTCGTAAACTATTGGAAACATAATTTGTACTCGTGAGTTTGTAATACGTAATATTTCTACCACCGTCCGTTTCGCTCTCGTGAATACTCAACAATTCTCTTCTGCCCCAAATGGGACCTAACACTTTAAAAATAATATCCCTGAATGGATAATTAGAGTGTAATTGACTTTTAATGCCACAGAATTTGCACATAAGGACTGTTTTGGCATCGAAATCTTCTAAAAAAATTTGCTTTACTGGATATGTAATTCTTATATGTAAATGAAAGAATGGGGACAAAATTATGCTTCCAAACTTTAACTGATGGAATTTATAATTTGCTTTCGAGTTTGGGAGAATATAAAAAATAAATAAAGGATAGAAAGCAATTGGTTTCATGTGAGAAGGGTTGGAGGTAATTTTTTGATCGCCTAATACATTGTTTACCACCGTGCAAAAATGACCATAGGGTTCGCAATGGGAGGCGCTATGAAAGCCTGAACTTTCATACGGTACTTTAGTTCTTAGGACATTTTTGTTAAAATCAGAATGCTCAAAGTGCATAAGAAAAGAAATAGTTTGACAATCACTCCAACGATTGAATAGTAAGGGAGGAAGGGGTGAACTAAGATTTTTGTAGTATAAAATTGGTATACTTGCTTCATATTCTTTCTTGTAATTGTTCGGTGAGTAAACTATTCCATCCCAAGTCAGTAATAAATTGAAACAGTTGTCAAAATCATTCAGCCACTGTAAATGGGGCAAAATGAACTCGGTTGACAATGCAGATAGTTCCCTTAACTTCAGTCCAATTATGTAGAAAGTTAGGACTGGTAATAAGAACAAGCCACTTTGCATCGTGATGGTTTATTCAGAAATATTAAATGAGTTTTGAAATGCTAGGAGATTCTTTCATTGGAATTTTACTTTGCACGTAATATATAAACAACAAAATAGTTTTAAACAATTTCACCTTCTGACAGCGACATAGTTGTTGGTTATCATGCAAACATCAATTTGATAAATTACTATTTGTTTGCTAAAAAATGTCATAAAATTGATCATTGATGTCATTGTTTATAGCAAATAATCATTTGGAAACCCATTAAAAAATATTGAGTGCTCAAGATAACATTCTTGACACCCAAAATCATCAATACCTTTGTAACCGAAGAAGTTTTACTTTATCAAATTAAGTTCTTACTTTTTTCAGCTTGTAATTTGTGTAAGCAAAACAATACCATTGTGTGCTAATGCTGAATTGGTTGTCAAATTATAAGTGTAAGCTGCTCTATAAAAGGCAGCTTCAGGCAAATGCTTTCTATATTGACAATAAACCTGGTAACACAGGAGTGTAACGAACAAGCAATTTAGGGTTTATAAAAAGAAACTATGACATTTGAACTCTAATATAACATCCAAGATAAGCGCACATGTCATGGTTGTTGGTTTTCTCCAATATTTAGCTGAGATACCCTATTTGAAATCAAGGATGGGCAAAATAAAAGTATTTTAAATGCTGTTTATTTAAAATACTTATTTAAAATACTTTTTTTTATTTTGTATTTTATTTTGTATTTTGATCGTTTTATTTTATTTAAAATATATATTTATTTTGGGGACTATTAGTATTTTGTATTTAAAATACAAAATACTTTGTTTGAAAATGTCTCAGAGTTTGCAGAACATTTGCGACAAAAATGAATTTTGTAAAGCCGCTGTCCCACACTTTTACAATCATTTTTCATACCTTTTTATTCGTATCCCAAGCAAACCGTTGGCACAGCTGCTGTTCAAATGGTTTAAAGCAAAATGAATCACTTTTACAATTGAATTTTACATTTCAAAGTTCACTTAAGAGTAATTAACTTGTTGGTAAAAAAAGGTCCACTTTTATTTACTTTATGCATGGATGTAAATTTTAGGCATAAAAAATATCTGACTTTTTTATCCATAATTTAATCGTAAGAGTCGTAAGACTATTTTGTATTTTGATAATTTAATTAAAATAAAGTATTTTATTTTGTATTTTGATGTCTTCGGGAAAAAAGTATTTTAATTAAAGTATTTATTTTGAACGCTCTGAAGTATTTTGTATTTTAATTAGTATTTTGAAAATGTTTATTTTGCCCATCCTTGTTTGAAATGCATAGAACGAGATTCTCCACTTGAAGTGCATACAGTATACCTGATGCTTGAAAATGGGAAGGTTATCATGACATTTGACCCTGAAGATAACATCGGAGATAAGTTTGCATAGTACCGTTGATCTTATCTCGTGATTAGCTTTCGAATGATATGCTACACGGTATACCTTACGCTTGAAAAAGTTACGGGGTATGACCTTTCCCCCCAGGGGTAACTCCGATTTGGCCCATAATTGAACTTGATTCCTCATTTTTCATAAGCTATCGATTGGTGAAAACAAAATTTAAAAAAGTCAAAGCGTTCTCGAGTTATCGTGCCCCCGAACGGAACGACGGACAGACTTGACAAAGCTATAAACAAGCAATTTATTGCTTGTTAATAAAAATAACCCACCCATATTAAAACATTTTTGTTAAAACCGGATCAAAACCGGGAGGAAAACCGTTAGTTAGATAACAAGTGGCGATGAGGTATTAGATACAGAAATATGAGCAGATTCTATGAACTTATCTAATGAAGAATTTATTTATTATGCAGCTATTTGCATTTTCGACTAACTGGACAAGCGGCGTTGCCGGTAAAGTACAAAGTTTAACGAGTAATAAATATATATTTGAGGGGAAAATATCACCATATTTTATCATCAACCATTTCATTACATTTATTTTTTGCATATAACTTCATTACAGTACTACTGATAAGCCAGAAGTTTCAATTACTACCTTTTACTACCAAAAACTCATAAACGTCGCGACTAGTCTGAAAGCTAACAACGTGTACCTAGAAACCTTGATGACACACGTGCTACCAATATCATTCATTTTGAATTACATACTAATGACCATATGTATGCCTCTCCAGCTCACTCTCCCCTGTTCAAAAAAAATTCATTTTTCCATCCATTTCCAACCAGCTATTCTGAGAGATCACAAGGATGTCTTTCAGCAGAATTTTCTCGGTTGTTAAATTCTCCTTCCGTTTCTTTAGCTTGATAGGCTCATACTGTTTGGATTTGTCATGGGTATCAGACACCTTATTCCTAGCAACATGCCCAAATCGCGGACTTCTTATTTGGCACTTTCAACAATTTTGTGTGTACATTACTTTGCCTCTCATCCTCTTGGATTTATATCGAAAGCATGAGCACTACATAAAAACTCATCAGATTACCGAGCTTACAATCAACATTTACTTTTTATTTTGTTTCACCTTTTGTTGGTCTCAACAATTAATTTTTATTAAGCACCGGAATCGAATCGTTACACTTGTCAACGAAAGCAACAAACTGATAGCTCATCTTTCTCAAATTTTTAAGGACGAAACGAGTTTTAACGTGGACAAAAGCATTCGCTTCCAAACAATATTTTTACTGGTTGCTAGCTACATATTTGATGTATTTTTAATCGTAGCTCTTTTCTTACCACACAAACGGGAGAGTCGTTACCTTAGTGCTTTTGTAATGAACTATTTTTACGACGATCAGCGCTTCAACTTTTTGGCGACAGTTATAGCCAATCTCTTTGAAATTTGGTATTGGGCAACCCAACTTGGAACATTGAATCTACATATTTACGCCAACTTATTGTATTTGCAAACAATGTCAACTTCGATAAAATACATAAGGTAAACACATGGTTTAATTATTGCAAAGAAATTTGAATTATTAATTATTTTCATCTTACTTTGCAGAGCCATGGTGACCCGAAATCGTAGCAACCAAAAATTTGCTATTCTTACTGCTCTGCAAAATTACTCAAAGCTCCGACTACTTACAACACTGTATAATGAATCGATGGGGAATTATTTTCTGTCCAGGTTTAAAACAACTATTGCAATTAACATCGTTGGATCCGCATTCGTCCTTATCAAGGTCGGCATACCTTTAAAGGACTTGATAGTAATGACGTTGGGCAGTGGAGGGATTATCGTCTGCGGTTTGATATTTTACTTAATGGCAAAATCCTGCTCTGTTGTTCACGAGGAAAGTAGAAAACTTCAGAGATTCTTATATTCTCATACAGTCCCGGGTTTCGTTATAAAAAGGTATGTAAGCCGCTATAAAATTGTTGGGGTGAAAATTGGAACCTTTTACTTGGTGAAAAGAGGCACTCCTTTGACAATGCTTGCAATGATTAGTAACGTCGCAATGAGTACGCTCATTTCAATCAATATTTCGATCTAACACAATTATAGGCGTGCTAACCTTAATTTTGCAAGTCATTACTGTTAATATGCACTTTGATGATGAACCTAATGATTAAATCGTGATGAGTGAGTGATATCATTCAATAAATAATTATTTGGCAATGATTATTCGTATCCCATTCCTTTTTATTACGAAGTCATTATTTATTTCACTTTTGGTTTTTATTGGTTTTTTTTGCAGAAAAAAATGGCTATTGCATTGCGTCAATCCCAAATATTTTATTGCAAAAAAATGCCTTTGGGGTTTTTCGTGTGTTGAATACAGTGGTATTAGCATGAACAATGTGACGTCCAAACTAACCCGTGATAAGTTGAAGGTGTTTGCCCCAATTTTCTATAGCTTGTAAAACAAAAAGATTATTCCTCATTATAAATATTTGAAAAACTTCAAGTGCAGGACCTTGACGTCTTAGATTTACTTACTTAGTTATTTAAAATAATTATACATGTTTATAAACCACTATTTATAATTTAAGCAGTAAGGTAATTGTCGTTTTGAATTTGAAACAATTAGTTCAAGTAACTCTCATTCACTCATTTGCGTTAGACCTCAGTGGTCTCCAAATTTCGTGTCATCCATTTAGTTATAGTACCGACCTCTTTCTGTTCATGTTGAAAAATATAGTTCATTGCGTAGTAAAACGAAATTTGCGTTCAAGAACCATGTAAAATATTATGTAATAGCACGACACGTTTGATTAGAAGCCAAAAACCAAACCATGCATTCAGAAATTAAAAAGTTTACTTCTGTGGTAGCGTTATTTTTTTCTTCTTTATCTACTAAAGCAGCACAACAGCCAGAAAAAGGTTTCTTGGCAAACATTTTTGTTAATGACTGCCCAGAGGAAAAACAGGATTTGTCATATAATACGATTGAATTTCCTACGTCTATTCCATCCGTTCTCATCTCCACATGCAAGATATACGGAAAAGGTACATCAATTTTTTTTAAAAAAATGTTCGTAATTAAATTTAGATTTAGTATTGATAAATATTTAATGTTTTACAATATTTACAGAGCATTTGTACAACAACTTCACAGAACCATCCCTCACCAAACAAATCCCTCGGTACTCACATCATGCGTTCCTAATTCAATTCTATTATGTTGATACGAGGGAGAAAGCCGTGATATTCCAGCTCATTTATGAAAAGTTACTGATACCTTCAACGCAGTATAGATTTTTCGAATATAAAACCCTAAAGTATCGAAAATATTGGCAGTATAATGCTATCATTTTCAAACTGGAGTTTCTTAGGTCGCGTTGGAATTTGGATGAAATCATTATCCAACAGTCACCGGGTGCATGGATCAATATCCAATGTCAATTCAAAAACATAATGAAATGTTCAAGTCAAACAATATTTCAGATCTCGACCTTCGTTACCACGTAAATAGTGGGATGTACTATGATTGTACCCACCAGTCACTTTACGAACAGTTGATATCATTAACTTTAAATTTTAACGCATACGACATGATATTTTGTGATACGTTAAAATATCACGGAGTGCAACGGTCATTCAAGCCATACTGGAATTCATACGACATGTATTATTTCAGAGGTCGATTGCTTCGAGACGAATTGCTTTCATCCTTTCCACCTGATACATACAACGCTGTTTACTATGCATCCCCAAAATTGACATTTGTGGTACTACGGAAAACTCCTATAATTTGGCAATTCATTTTTCGTCCATTTAATCCGAGTGTGTGGATAATTTCGATCATTACCTATTGCATTTTTGAATTGGTTCGCCACTGGAAATTTTGTCTGGAATGGATTTGTCAACAAAACGATTGGAAATTATTGTACTCAGTAACTTCTTCTGGCGTAGACTGCTCAAACGTGAGATATATTGAGATGAGACATGAAAATGCAATTGAAACTTTTCATGCTCTTCTCGGCATCACTCTTAGCTCGGCGTATGGTGGTATGATATTAGTGGCACTATTAAATCCCTTGTACCACTGGACACCAGAAACGTTTTCCGAACTGAATCAGACTAAAAACTACTACGTTTGTACCGGATCTCATTTACCGGAGGGAATAATGGATAATTTGATAGAAAATAAAATTTTAAATGGCATAAATCAATCATTAATTAAAAACAGGACTCTGGGCACTCCTGCTGATTACCTTGTGCAGGAGATTAATAGCAATGGGGAAGATACAGGCAAATTTTATGCTTCAATAATGTATGATGACACTGTGAACGTATGGTTGAGAGGAAGAAGAAATGTTAAGAAGGTGGCATCCTTCTACAAAAGACTAAAGGCAGTCAAAGATAAAGTCCTACCAGAGATGCGACATGTTTCTGTTGCTCCCGGTGCGACCAGACTACATTTTCTAATGGATACGTTAAGATGGGTGTTTACAGCGGGTACATGGATGCGATGGTATTATCTTGAGCAAAATTACTACAAAAATGTTTTACCTATAATTATGATTAGATTGTTATTGAAAGATCTTCATTTGGGTGGATTGAAAGATGAGGGTGAGACAAGACCAGTGAGCGTAGATGATTTGTATTCGTTATCTTTCATTCAAGGATTTTGTTGGTTCTTGGCTTTTTCCGTTTGTACGTTAGAAAGTTGGCATGCTTAAAATAAATTTTCACTGATTTTAAACACAAACTACTACACTTAAATATATAGCTTGGGTTTGTTGGCTCCATTAATAAATCCGTCAACAAATCGTAGCCTTTGCGCTTTGGAAAGATTTAAGGTTTATGAAGCGATTTGATTTCAAACTTGCATAGAATAAACCTGGTAACACAGGAGTGCATAGAACTAGCGATTTAGGGCTTATAAAAGAAAACTAATGACATTTGACAATTAAGATAACATCCAAGATCATAGTACCATTGATCCTCTCTTATGATTAGCAGTCGGCTTACATTTAATCGCACACCTCTATAATAGAAACTGATCCCATGAAACAATTGTACCTGCCTCTGGATTTTCATCGCACAAATAAATGAAAATGTCGCTTTATAAAAGAAACATTGAATCAAATACATTTTATGCTAATAACTACATCTGAACATAAAGATGTACATAATTTTGAGTAATATATGAAATATATGCAAGTCGTGTTACATGATGATGCTATATTGAGCATGCGTTCACGCGTAGAATTTGTTAATAAGGTCTTGTATTGAAGACAGATAGAAGTAGAATCATTTACACAGAAGTTTTGTAGCTGGATAAAGGTAAAAAGACAAGAGGAGGCTTACAATGTTTGCATTAATTGCTGAATTGCGAGTTCTTTGGGGAAAGGAGAGAAATGGAACAAGTGAAAGAGGAATTAGACTCGCATTTCGTCATTCAAAATTGCTTTCAATTGTGTCAAAAATTGGAGACCGTGACTGTTAATCATCAAGTTGTTGATGGGGACAGCAGTCGGCGTCAAAACTACAAGATAACCGTTTCAATGGGTGGGGATCAATTATGGAAACTGCTTCAATGAAAGTGATGAATGCTATGGAAGTAGTTTTATAATGCCATGTTTACCTATTAGCCCTACAGGATTGTATGTTTTATGTTAAATTTTTATTGTATGAAGTTCGGAAATAAAATTGGTTATCATTGTTATCAATAAACTGCTGGTAAGCACACCTAGACACGTAGCTGAACTGGGTGATGAATAGGAATTCTAGGCGATCAATGAGAATTCTGGGCGGTGAATGGGAATGCTGTGCTATGAATTGAAATACATGGCGATGAATGGGACTATTTTTGAATTTTCGCGCTCAAAAACTTCCAAAACCACGTGAAATACTAGAAGTAGAACACTACCACCATAGGAATTGATTTAGAATATCAAACAACCTCTAAATACTGAGTTTCAGCCAAATTGATGAATTTTTGAGTTTTCGCGCCATAACTTTCAAACGCTTTGGCCATTTTGGCTGAAAAGCCATACCAGGCACGTTCTTGAGGTGTAATACCTATGTGCCAAATTTGGTGGAAATCGGTCAAAGCATGTTGACAGGAGAGTGATGACAGACGGACAGACGGACAAACTTCGTAAAGTTATAACTACGCTGAATGGGATTCAGTTACGTAATAATTGTTAAAGTCTAATTTATTGTAATAGTTTGAATGAGATTTTATAGCCTTAGTACAAAAATACATATGTAAACTACATGAGACTCAGAAAACCAGATAGTGATTAATCATAAAATAAATCTCATCCTCATAAAAATGAATAACACCCCACAAGATAACATAAAGAAGACTCATTGACAAGACAAAAGTTTAAAAAAGAGAGGTTTGAGCAGGCAGTATTGCCACTGTTATACAAGTTTCTGATTGTAAATATTTTACTCACACCATAATATAGTGAATTTCCCCCGAACGGAAATGTTTTGATTTCCGTTCCACTGAAAGGAAATGTTTTGATATCCGTTCCCACGAACGGAAATGTTTTGATTTCCCTTCCTATGAACGAAAATGTACCCCAATGCTAAATCCCAGGTTCAATTTCCCCACTGCTAAATCTCATGTTAAATTTCCTAATGCTAAATCCCATGCTAAATTTCCTAAATGCTAAATCCCATGTTAAATTTCCTAATGCTAAATCCCATGTTAAATTGTAACTAAAACCAAATTTAAAACGAGGTTTCCCACTACCAGCTACATCATTCCCAATCATGGGCATGTAGTAATTAAATATTATTAATTTTACTATGACTTTGACCTTGCTTTACATGATGCTATGCGCCTGTGTGTCCAATTCTCACCTTGCCCCCCTTTTCTTATCTTCTCTCATTTCGTAAATAAAAGTAACTTAGTAATTTTCAAATATATCTCCCTTTCTTAGCATTAATACCGATTGTTTAGGTTAACTTTTAGGATATGTACATGATAAATTTAACATATTTTATGCTCACATCACATCATATCATCATCATTCTCCGAATTATTAGAAATCAAAATTTTACTAACAGATTTTACTCTAAACTAATGTCAGTCAACCTCTACTAACTCCTCTTCCCCTCCTTCAGGGGCTCGAAAGGTCAAAAGTTCAATAACTGACTTTGACCTTGACCTGTCATTATCCTTTGTCTTCTCCTTTTTTGCTATTTAGTATAGACTTAACATAATGGAAGTAGATAATATACACATTATTACGTTGTTGTCGTGTCACATAAAAATAATGTTGCAGCCATACTTGTAAACTTTACGACATGTTCGTCGGCGACGACGTTTCATTTCGCGACCTAAAAATGCCAAGTACTTACTTGTCTCGTTTTCCCGTTTCGTATTTTACAAAATTTCAACGCCGACATAAAAAAATTACAACCATTCTTGTCGTGTCTTTGACTAGTTGTGCTTGTGAGCTGGTTGAACAGAAACCTCTTTCGCATTTCACTTGAAGCAGTAGTTGACAGTTAATTTAAAAAAATTAAATCGCTTATTACTAGTTGGAGTTGAGGAGTGAAAGAATAATCACAGTTTTGGTGTTTGGAGGAAACCATTGAGAAAGATTTGGAGTAAAGTAGGTTGCTTGAGGAGTCATCATGGAACTGTTGCCTTTAAAGGGTGGTTCCGACCACCAACCCGGTAACTTTCGCCATTTCAGAACTAAGGTAAGTCTATATTTTTGCAGGTTAAATTGGTGCTTGATTGATTATTAAAAATTGAGCCTTAGTAGTGTTTTTTAATTAATTTATCATTATCTTTTGTGTTTTTTGTTTAAAATCGACAGTTAGAGGAAGAAGTTTTTGGGTTTGCATGGACGGTGGAAAACTACACTACTATCAGCAACCGTCTCAGTGAACTGCGATCCCCAATGGCCATCGGTGGATCGAAAAGCAAACACTCTTGGTAATTACTCTCATTCATATTAATACTTTACTCTTAGAAGTAGAGTCAACCATGATCAAGTTTTGAATTTATGTTAACCACAAAAAAATGCTACTAATCAATGATTTCAGGCAACTGAAACTTTGTCCAAAGATGGTTGATACCGATGGACAAGAACATTTAGCTTTACACTTGGCACTGATGAAATTTGGAGAAGGTACACACCCCCAGGGGGATGTAATTAGAGCTCGCTTCCAACTCAGTATTGTCAATGCTAATGGAACTCCACAACAAAATTTCGGTTAGAATCTTTTATTTATACAAACTGTATCACTATCATCATCATCATCATTTGTATTGTAAGTTTAAACTTATTAGCTGATTCCGTATTGTAAAACTTCTTTTTCTGTAGGGAACTATGATATGGTTGCGTTAGAATTCAGGTTATATTCCGCGTGGGGATGGAATCATATCATGCTGTCAAGGGAAGCCTATCAATACCTTGTGGAAGGCTCGTTGAAGCTTCGTTGTATGATTTGGATGCAAGCTGAGGTCGAACATATTGAATGTGAAGCAGTTTGTGATGCTCATCCCGCCCTGACTTGTAAAGATTTGGAACTGCAAGGAAAAATTGCCTTTGTAAATGATCTTGGCCAGTACTTCAAGCGGTATGATAAGACGACGGATGTCATATTGAAGACAGCTACTTCATCCTTTAAGGCTCACCAGTCGCTACTTAGCGGTACGTAACAAAATTAAGAGATAAAATTAAGTGAAGCGTAAGCATTGTTTTCTTTGTTTCATTTGTTTTTTCTTTTTGTTAATTTTTTTTTAGCCCGAAGCCCAGTTTTTGCCAAGATGTTCGGTAGTCCAATGCGAGAAAACAAAGAGAAGTCGGTGGCCATCAAACACTTTACTGATGAAACTGTGGAAGGGATGCTCGAATGGATGTACACGGGGAACACTGAGACATTGGAAAAGCAAGCTCCGGATCTTTTGCAAATCGCTGAATATTATAATTTGGTGGAGTTGAAAGATAAATGTGAGAAGATGATTTCAAGCAAGCTCACCGTACACAACGTCGCTAGGATCTTGGTTCTCGCTACTTTGCACAACGCTCCCTTTTTGAAGCAATGTGCTATGGAACTGGTTAACAGGTTAGTGGATTGTATACTTTTCACTAAAAACACATAAACTCATGATTTTGTTGGATGATTCGGATATTAGTTATGTATGTTTTTGTTAGGATTTCAGCAAGAAAGACGAAGTCGTGGATACATTGGGTTTCAAAGAGGTGGTTCAAAAATATCAGTATACTGGAATCTTTATGGACCTTTTTCTCGCTTAGGGCGTGCAATACCATCCGCGAAAGAAAAAGACAAGCTAGATTTTGACTGACTTATATGAATCGCAATTGTCAGTACTAAAGAAATAGTTAATTGTTATGACAGACTTGAACTTGTGTTTTCATTGTTTACTTATCGTCAGTAATAGTTTATGTTTCTGGTAGTTATATAAGATTTAATGAATTGTTAACTATATTTCTTGAGTGCTCAAGAATAATTGGTCGTGGGCAATCTATTTTAAGAAGCTACAGCTGAGAAATTCCAATGTAGAAAATAGGAAACTGTAAAATTGTTGAGGTGTTGGTTTTGTGTTTCTTTTTGTGACAAATTGAAATAAATTGTATTGTCATTTAATATTATTTTTACAAGATATGATTTGAGCATTGAATCCCTTCGGCATCGTCATCAAACCAAGTAAGTTTAAGATCACGCTTTAAATGTTAAGATGAACCATAATCATCTTAAACATTCCATAGCACATTGTCACGTTGTATGTAGATTTGGGGCACCTTGATAATGTGCATTAAGGATGGTAAACCTGCAACGACAATGAAAAGAAACATGGGACAAGGTGGAGCTAGCAATTCTCAAACATTAGAAATAGTTGCTGAAATGTGGAAATCAACAAAGTCCACGAGATGACATTAAGTCAGCTGCTAATGACGACCAACTGTTTGACAAGGACCCATCGCCAGAAAAACTACCCCTCGAGTTTCCTCACTACTTGAAGCTCGTTCAGCAACCTGAATTGAAAATGATTTTTCGAAACATGGGATATTGTGTTGTGGATATGGCTACGATTGTGATTTTGATTGGAAAACTAAAGGACTATGGGTGGGGTTGAAGGTTGGGGAGAGAAGAAGTCAACGGCAATAGCATGGATGTACTTATTATGTGGTGTGGAGTGTGGCTCAACTAAATGCACATTTCTGGCTACAAGGCTGTATTTTTCTGGATTGATTGGCAAGTTCGTGGAACGTAATACATTGCACTGCATAACAACGGAACAAGATTATTTTGGGGTTGCATATGCCTGAACATAAATGCTTTCCAAAAAAAACATTCGTGTGTAGGGTGTAATAAAACGATTTATTTCTTCATATAATATTATGAAGATTGAGCAAGTACAGTGCAAAAGCTGGCCCCCCCAAAAGGGATTCCCACCACTCTAACCGAGGTTCTGTCTACCCCTGAGACAGTATGTGGAGTTGGAGTTGTTCAGTGTGGTTGGTGGCGCCATTCAAGTAACACGGATGTCTGCTACCTCATCCACCCTGTCTTACCATGAATATGTTGATCCTGTTTCTGAAGGACAAGTTGGAACACCCTTTGACGCTCAAGATGATCTCTGTACACAATGGAAAACATTCTGGGGCAAGCTACCTCGCCGAGTTTGGAATTTTTACATTGATTCGTTCTTAGTTCCAGAGAAGAGGTATTAACTTTAAAACCTAGTTTTCTATATATGCATTTTCCTAGTGGGGCAGGAGCAAGTTCAAGGAGTGGAGCTACCGCGCTGCATCTCGTCCATCAAAGACACCGTTGATACGTCGCCGAATCCGTATTCAACGTCGAATCATGCGTCAAACCAATCTCCTCAATTTCATGGCCTTGTTCCCTATCCCACATGATCATCACCGCTGTGAAAGGATCATCATCAATATTGCTGGCATGCGTCAGCTTCGAACTCTCAATCGCTTCCCGGACACCCTCCTCGGCAGTCACAACTCACGCATCCAATACTACGACCCAGAGAAAAATGAGTTTTATTACGTAGCTGAATCTCAGTCAGCGTAGTTATAACTTTACTAAGTTTGTCTGTCTGTCTGTCTGTCTGTCACCGCTCTCCTGGTCACATACATTGACCGATTGCCACCAAATTTGGCACACAGGTAGCACACCTCAAGAGCATACCTGGTATTGCTTTTCAGCCAAATCGGTCAAAGCGTTTGAAAGTTATGGCGCGAAAATTCAAACATTCATCGATTTGGTTGAAACCCAGTACTTCGAGATGGTTTGATGTGATGAATCGATTCATTATGGTTGTAATGCCCTATTAATAGTATTTCACGTGGTTTTGAGATCAAAATTCAAAATTATTCCTTATCATCACCCACTTGGATCATCATCAATAATGCTGGCATGCGTTACGAAACTCAGCTTCGAACTCTCAATCGTTTCCCGGATACCCTCATCGGCAGTCACAACTCGCGCACCCGATACTACGACCCACAGAAAAATGAGTTTTATTTTGACCGTCATCGCATACTTTCAACGCCATCCTCTATTTCTATCAGTCTGGGGGTCGTTTCCGCCGTCCCGAAAATATTGATGCGGATGTACTACTGGAAGACGCAGAATTTTTCCAACTTCCGCATGCAGTCATCATGCAAAATGAGGAGTGTCTTGGTTCACCGTCCACTCAATATGAGCTCTGTGGACGCGGTTGTTATGAATTATGTTTTAGATTAAGATTTCTGAACATGTTTGTACATGTACGTGTTTTGTTTCGTTTTTGTAGGTATAGATTTCTCGTTGTAGTAGTTCTCTCTTTGGGGCTTGAGTAAGTAGGGCTCAGTCTTGCTACTCAGTTTCAGTTTTTGGATGTTAGTCTGTTAGTGTCTTGACTGCGAGCTGAGGTGCTTTGCTTGAGTGAATTACACAATATACCTTCAACCCTCCCTTGTAAAAGACGATGCTTAGTTGGCATATATCATTTTTGAGGATTTATAAGTGTTGTTAGTTTAAGCAGAAGGGAAGGGGAATCAATATTTTATCAAATTAAATTTTAGTGATTAACTGGATTTAAACATGGCATCCAGTAATCACTCCAGAAAGGAGGTGTGCTACTATTATGATAGTAAGTGGATTTGAGGTGGAATTAACCGATTTTTATTATTATTTTGAAGAGCTGGGTATCAGCCGGTGGGTTGACAATGACAAGTGACAAAAACTCACTGATAAAATTATTTTTCAGTGACCTTTTTTTTTATTTCAAAGTGATTATCTAGTTGTAATTATCATTGCACATAGGGGAAAGTTGGGACGATGATCATTGACCATTTTTGAAGAAGATTGTAATCGTCAATCGTTGATTTTTGATTAGTTTATGGTTTATTTTTGAGTTGGGTTGATGTTTGAGATATTATTCTTTTGTTTGTGGTTCTCAGGCGACATGGGAAGCTACTATTATGGAAAAGATCACCCCATGAAGCCACACAGGATACGCATGACCCACAATTTACTACTAAACTATGGATTGTACCGTAAAATGGAGATTTATGTGAGTCTACTTATTAATCCGTTAATTTTGGCAAGTTGTCCAACTTTTTCAACGGATAACAAAAATAATTATTATGATGGGTTTCTGTTGGTTGTTTTAGCGTCCCCACAAGGCAACGGCTGATGAGATGACAAGATTCCACAGTGATGACTACATCCGTTTCCTTCGTAGTATCCGGCCTGACAACATGACCGAGTATAACAAGCAAATGCAGCGCTGTAAGTGTTACTGTGTACTGATTAGAAATGAACTGTATTTAACTTGAAATTAATTTGATTAATACTTTCCTCTTTTTGAATTTTCAGTCAAGGTAATTGATGATTGTCCCGTCTTTGACGGTCTCTACGACTTTTGCCAGCTCTCCGCCGGTGGCTCAGTAGCCGGTGCCATCAAGCTAAACAAAGGGTCTGCCGACATAGCTATCAATTGGGCTGGAGGTCTCCATCACGCTAAAAAGTCAGAAGCTTCCGGTTTTTGCTACGTAAACGACATCGTTTTGGCTATCTTGGAGTTGCTCAAATATCACCAGCGAGTGCTCTATATTGACATTGACATCCATCACGGAGACGGAGTAGAAGAAGCATTCTACACAACTGATCGTGTGATGACAGTCTCCTTCCATAAATACGGAGATTTCTTTCCAGGCACCGGGGACCAACGTGATATTGGAGCTGGCAAGGGGAAATACTATGCCGTCAACGTCCCTCTTCGGGATGGGATTGATGATGAGTCCTACGAGTCTATCTTCATCCCCATCATGACCAAAGTGATGGAGACTTATCAGCCTTCAGCAATTGTACTCCAGTGTGGAGCAGACTCCCTCGCTGGGGATAGGCTGGGGAGCTTCAACTTGACCCTTAAAGGTCATGCTAAATGCGTCGAGTTTGTGATGAAGTACAACCTTCCCCTTCTCCTCCTTGGAGGTGGTGGCTATACCATCAGAAACGTGGCGAGGTGTTGGACCTATGAGACTGCCGTGGCGCTTGGAATTGGAGCTGAAATTACGAACACGATGCCGTATAATGACTATTTTTCTTGTTTTGGACCTGATTTCAAGCTTCACATCAGCCCCTCCAATATGACAAATCGGAACACACCGGCGTATCTGGAGAAGATTAAGAAGAGACTCTTTGAAAACTTGAGAATGTTACCTTGTGCTCCTGGAGTGCAGCTGCAGGCTATTCCAGAAGATGGGATGATGGTGGATGATTCTGAGGAGGAGGATGATGAAAAGCAGAATCCGGATGAGAGAATTAGCATCAGGGCGAGTGATAAGAGGGTTGCGAAAGATAATGAGTTTAGTGATGATGAAGGGGAAGGGCGAAGGGATCAAAAGTAATTGACGTTTAGTAATTTAATTCTAATGATAGATTTCAAACAAAGTCCAATGAAGCATCTAGTTAACTATGATCATTTTGACATTTTTCAGATCCTTCAGGAACCGGAAGCGACCTAGGAATCCTGCTGCCTTGGCCTCAGAAACGGAGGCTGTTAGTCCTATGGATGTAGATATTGTGGATATAGATCCATAGAATGAACCCACTGCTGCTGCTGCAGTTGCTTTTGCATCACCACCTGAGGCAGAGCCCAAAGTGGAAAATGGATCTGAGGGTGTTTAGTTGTTATTATATTTACATAACTGTAAACAAATCATTGTGTTATACTTTCTTGGTTTTACCTTTAATAACGGAATCTACAAATAATTAGATGAGAGGATGGAAGCATAATCTTAAAAAGTGTCAATTTTCAATTAAACTTGTAAACATTTTATCCTTTGTCTAAGGTGGAGTGATTATGCAATAAAAATCAGTTTTCTAATGTCAGTTGGCGAAAAGTTTTTTGAAATTTAATTATTAAATAAGTTATTTGATAGGATAATTCCTAAGCAGATTTCAAAAGTGTTTTATGTGGCGGATATGTTTGTTTTTAGTTTGGTTGAGGTAAATGTGGATTTCACGGATTGGATTAACCAGACGGTTATAGCTTCATATTTAAAGAATTTCTGCAAGTTCGTCAGAAACTCTATATACAAATTGTGTTCGTAAGGTTGTAATTTTTTTCCATGAGTTCGTTGTTAATTAATGCCTCCAACTTCCAACAAGTTCATGAAGAAGTACTGCAATACGCAATAAATCAATTTAAATAATACAAGATTCAAATGCATGTTTATTGAATGCGAAGGCGGATTATAATACGATTCCTCAATATGCATATTTTCTGGGTAAATCATAAATAAACTTACTTACTCACTTTGTCACTTTTGGAAAAATGCAAAGAGCATACTGATATATACGGATGATGGATGATTATATTCAATAGTGACTTGTTATGAACCTCTTCTACGATTCTTATCTATTTGGAATTATCGCAATCCCTAGAAAGTCCTACAGCACCCCAATTACGTTACGTACGAAGCAAATAAAGCCAAAGAACGTTGTTTATTCCAAACTTGAAAATCGTCTGTACTTTCACTAAGGCTTACTGTCTATCTTTAATCATACAAGGCATTTTTAGAATTCCAATTCCGCATCGAGGCAATTTCTGTATAGTATTCTACGTATGGTTTTACTTTTGACATTTATATACGCTTATAGTAAAAGAAATCACCAACTGAACACGTTAACATTAAAAACATAAACAAGTCCAAACGTGTCATTCTATTTTATATGTTAAATAAAATATCAACTTTATATCAAATATCGATTGCTGCAACAGTAATTGGTACAGCATTGACAATTTATCTTTTGTATCAGACAGTACCAGTGTTCGTATTTTAAGTATAAATATTATTAGGTCGAAGCGTTGCCATTTCTTAGGAATTAATACGGATAATGCTCATTATTATTTTACGGCAAGTTGGAGGACTCAACAGTATCTGCCATTGAGATGTGGACAAATATTTTGCTTAACTAAGGATGCAATAGTTAATTATGTCAATGTGCTCAATACTAATCTCACAAACGCCATCTTACTAAATATGCCATAAAAAATTGACTAAAAACCCACATTTATATCAAAACACAACATTGTATTAAAATATTTCACTTTATTTCTGCATTCTATATCAATACAAAACATCCATAATCCATGAATAATTATGACAATAAATATTTATTACAGTTATCCCAATTTACAAAGATAAGATCTCAGTTCAACACAAATTATGTTATTCAGAAAGCTTCCTTTCAGATTTTACCCTTTTGAGTGTTTTACGGCACCAGTTTTCCACTCGTGATTTGTTAGGTTTATTCAGATTGCTTTTAACTATATCCAAATTTTGTGAGTGCAGTTTCTTTTGTTTCTTGATCTTCTTTGCGTTTTTCTTAATTTTCTTCCCCTTCTTTTTTGCAAGCTCCTTGAGTCTCTTCTTTACAGGTTCGGGAATGAAGCCAAGCTCATCACGTAGCTTGCTAACCCTTTTTGATGAATTACTACTAAACAGATATTCCAAAGAATATTTTTCTCCTCTTATTGAGTAGTCTTCGATCTTTCGCTTGATAATTGCAGCAGTGTACAACATCTTGAAATATGTGACGTTCACAAAAACTGCATATGAAAAGAGATTGACCCACTCGATAAACAGGGGATGAAGGATGATAACCTTTGTGTTCACCATCGTTCTGCTGCAATCCGCTCCAACTTGCTTTATAGTCGCAATTTCCTCCGGTTTCAGTTTAGTTTTCCAATCGACATACGGCCTTTTCTTAAAGAAATCCTCCTGCTTTATCAATTCTCCGTCTCTTGTGTTCAAAATCCATGTGCCGTCTCGAAGCTGCTGGTAAAACGTGAAGAATTCTTCTGCAAGCTGAATCAAATGGATGAAAAATTCATCAGAATTTTTATTTGGAATTTTGGAGGAAGAATAGATAGAAGTCCACTTATTAGTTGAAAAGCCAATGTCTACTTTCCCAAAAACGACAAGCTTTTGATGAGAACGTTGAAGAACTTCCCTTGGAGATGATATGATTTTCTTGTGAGTGAGAAACATAATGATCATCCATACTAGCGCAGAGGGCTCAGGTGCAAAGGCGTGGGACTTGTGGCGAAACTTGCGAAATGACGTAGAAAATTTGATATGACCTTTATTTGCCCAGTACCAAATCACGGTGAAAAATGGGCGAGCTCGAGGGTCAGAATCAAGAAGGTAGTTGACCAGTCTGCAAGTTTGCACTTCAGTTTTGAAAAGGGAGTCTGCAACTATGCTGAATTTGAGAGTGGATGACTGATGCTGGAGTTGGAATTGGAAAGCGCGAGGCTCGAACCTCTCTTCTTGGTTGGGTTTCGGAACGCTTGAAACTCCAGGCAGAATCTGGACGGCAAGTGGAGAAGTAAATAGTTCCTCTAGTTCTGGTAATGTGAGTTTAAAAAGTTTTTCGCGAAAGTCTTCTTGAAAGTGGCTTCCATCTAAGGTACCTAAAAAATTTCAAAAGAGGTTGTAATTTTTAAGTATTTAATTATATGTTTTATTCAAAAATTTTAAAATTTTTGCAAGAAATAATTAACTCGCCGTCAAAATCAACGTAGAAAAGGAGTTCCTTCGCCCGGAAGCTTTTGAGTTTGAGGTACCAATGACGAAACATGTAGAGCTTGCAGTATGGGAATTTAGTGGCGAAGATTTGACGACACTTTTCCATCACTTCCAAGGCTTGGTTAAAGTCCTCATCAGGAATTGATACTTCATTGAGAATGTCATCAAACTGCTGACGAAGCTCCCCTGGCTCTGCTTCTGCTACAGGTACAGAAGCAGGAATAATAGGCGGAGGAGGATTATTATTGATAGATGACGATGATGATGATTGATGAAGAGTTTCATAACCCCTCTCAATTTTTATCGGGACACGGTCTATAACGAAATCAGGAGGATTTATAAAGTCTTTGACGTAACTAACATCTGGTTTAACATCCACGCTTTCATCATTATCATCATGCGAATCATCGCTGCTTTCAGAATCTTCTTCAATTTTCACTTGGGCTGAGTTAAGATTTTCATCCTCAATACTTTCCAAACTAGCTTCTTTGTCGTTGAATACTTCCATGAGACCGTCCCCTTTCAAAATTTAGAAATAAACACTCAAATTACTCATGACTCGAGCTATCAAAAGGGACGATAGGGGGCTAGAATAGAAAATGCCTTGTTATTTTGTAACTTACATTCCAATTTCAAAAATTCTGAAGCTTTCTTCAACTGAAGGAATCGATCAAGATCACCGTCAATTGCCATCTCTGGTCTACCCAGTCTCTCCAAGATTTCTTTGACCTTTGTCCTATAAAAAAAATCATATCATTTATCAATTATTATTCACAATCACAAAAAAAACGTTTTAAAAGGTTTATTAGCATTTGATTTATTATTTGTGATTTGATTTGATAAATACCTGCTTTCAAACTGAATGAGCGCGACCATAGGACGATTCTTACTCCAAACAAAATCCGTGACAATTGTCTCCCTTCCCACCTGACTAAATGACTGGAGCACCTTATCACAAGCAATCGGGAAGCTGGCAAAAGCCACCAAAACACATGACTTCATCCGATCATTCCAAGAAAGGCATTCGTTCCTTGCCAAATTTTGATGTTGAGACTTGAGTAAGTGACTCAACCACTCGCTCCTCGTTTTAAAACAGGTGTTGCACACTGAACAACTCAAAGAACACGCTGACACCATGATTGCGATTAAAATCAACAATTAGGGATTCATGGGTGGCTGATGGTTCTCATCTTATTAAAAGTCAACATCAAAAGTTTACTGAAATGACAAGCAAAAAGCAAAGTAACTGAAGAATCACATGTGTGAGGAGTGCAGCAATATGCTGCTATGCTGCCCAAAGTGAGCTCACTCCCGCAAAAGAGTATTGTCAGAATGGGGCTGTCGGATGGTATCAAGCTGGTTGAGACAAAGAATGAGCGTGTTTGCATTATTATGCATAAATTGCGAAAATTGATAATTGATTGATTGATTGATTCATATATAAAAAGGTATTTTGGTGTATTTTTTCACGTACATTTTCCAAGTAAAAGTAAAAGGCAGTCTAATATATATTTCCCCTTTTTAATCGTAACATACGTGTACATAAATAAAGCATGATATAACGGTGTCTTGTTGTGTTTTGTAAGATAACAAACCACAGCACCTAAAACGGAACATCAGATATAAATATTTAAGTGAAACCATCGAAAATATTTTGCTGGTTTTTATTTATTTCCTTTTTGTTTGGTAAAATGAGGAATCAAGGTCAATTTTGGACCGAATCGGAGTTAGGGGGAAAGGACATGCTCCACCATTTTTTTCAAGCGTAAGGAATATCGAGTAGCATATCATTCGACAGTTAATCATGAGAGAAGACCACCCATGCTATTCGCGCTTATCTCCGATGTTACTTAAGGGTCAAAGGTCATCAGTTTTCTTTTATAAACCCTAAATTGCTAGTTCGTTATACTACTGTGTTACCAGGTTTATTAAACCATTAGTAAACAATCGGTAAGGCACGCAGAACTAACTTCATGGCCAACCAAAGCTAAATTAAATAGAAACCCGTAGCCAACACTAGAAGCAACCAAAGAAAATAAATTCTGTTAAAATTTAGGGTACGCAGCTAAAACTACTACCACATTACTGTACCATATTCTGTAGATATTCTTTGACTATTCTATACATATTCTTTGACTATTCTGAACATATTCTTTGAATACTCTGTACATATTCTTTGACTATTCTGAACATATTCTTTGAATTCAAAAACTAGTACTACCAGTTGATTCAGCATGTCAAACAACCTGTAGATACTGAGTCTCATGTAATTCTATGGAAGGTTTAAATCTCGCGCGCATATCTGTATGTACTCTATGGACATATATGTACACAGTAAAAAGCTATGCCACGGAAGGAAGGACGGACATTCTCCCATATTCTCCCTTTTGTATATACTTGCTATCGCTGCGTAAATAACTCAAAGACCAACGAAAAAAACGTGAAACTGACGCTTTAGTATAGGGATAATTTTACTTTCACCAGCATTTTCATCGACGTAGGTACAATTTTTTTACTAGCTTCACATTCTTAAAGCTGGTGTCTTAAAAATGTCTATAAAAAGAGTTGTCAGTCAAGCACATTTTTAGTGAAAGTTTAATTTAAAGTCGTAATACAAGCGGAGTCACAAAGAATTTTTTGGAGCAAAATGGAGCCACGCCTTTTTGATGTAACTATTGAAAATTGTGAATAAATAAATTTTCTTTACATTTCCACAACATTTTAGTTTGACATAGATCGACTTTATGGCGACATGCAAATAGGAAAGTAGGCAGGCGTATTTTTAAGACTAAATCACTATTTGCATGCCCCAAGTTTTTGGTATCGATGTGGTATTTTTTCATCAGTTTGACTTACAAACCCCCAGTTGTACGTCTCGCTTTCTTCGAATCGGAGCCATGTTATCCAAGCTACAAGTCACTTTTTTGAAAATTCATAGGCTCCTCTTCAGTTACTACCCTGTTATACCAATAAAATGGGATTCTTCCTTTACAAAAATTAGCATCAGCACATCTCGTTGGGAATGGTTACTTTTTATTTCCTGCTTGGTGAATGCTTTTTTTGTTGCGTTGGAAAACATATACGTAGTTGGAACGCACTTTTTGATAAAGGAAAGAAAGGATCTGAATATAAATTGTGTATTCGGTTGGGCATGTGGAACTCTCTTGATTTTTACCAACCTTGCTTCAGCATGTCTCCTACATCACTGGAAGGACGACACGCTGAAGGGTTTAATGAGCTACATCGCCTAAATCATCAAATGACAATTAGTGAAACACAAACAAATTTAAGCAGTTTGATAAAAAATGAATTTTTCATAATAAATTTTGGTTTCTTTTAACAGAACTTCGACCTGAGGTTTACAAAACATGTGGAACATTCAAATTTGGGGGTTGCCTTGATTTTACTGGGCTACTGATGTGTGTAATAGCATACACTATGGCAGCGTTGTCACCTTTCGTTAGCCTATTTGTTGTTTATTTAAATAACAACTCAATTCTATTCATTGCACGCGATATTCTGCCGAAAACACTGGTTCAAAATGTTTGTTTCCGAGTCCTCCTCTACAAAATACAAATTGGACATGCAGCAACAGCGTTTGTGGAGAATGCTCGGTCCCTTTCACTTTTTCTGTTGCTGATTCTGGTTGCAAATGTTAACCTAATGGAATGCACAAGCTACTTGAATAAAATGAAGGACTGCGAAACATTTCTACGCTACTATCTTCAACTCACCGTAATATTCAAGTTTCTTCAAGGTTTGCTTGGTGATTTACTTGTTGTGCTCATTAGGGTCTCATTTTGGGGCACTGTTGGAGCCATTTGGCTGCTTGTCATGGGATATGGGAGAATGAAACCGTTGGTGTATTGCTGCTTAATTGCTGGTGTAGTGGTTACCTTGGCAATTACGGTAATGATCATTCGCTTACTTCATAAGAGTTTGGAAATGATGGATCAAATGGTTGCGTGTATGAAATTGAAAAATAAAATGGAGTGGATGCAAAGAAAGTCAAGGTAGACAAAATTTCTTGTCAAAAGAATGGTTGGTATTATCGCCATTCAGATACGGTTTGGTAATTTTATGCCACTCTCCATAGAGTTTGCAAAAGCTTATCTGAAAAATATGATTGATCGAGTGATCGATTGGATATTCATGTTTGAATTACCAATTTAACTGTTTAGCAGCCGTTCTCTTGCAATAAATCAGTTGTAATTTGCGTATTGCATAAATACTATACTGCTTCAAATTTAAATTGAAGCTAAAGATGTCACATTAGAAGTTAATTAACGGACCTTGCTATAAATGTGTAACTGCTATGCTACTTCAAAAATTTAGCAAGCTTAAAGATTTAAAGATTTATATAGCTCTTAACTTGTAGTTATAATGCCTTTAACAAATTAATTGATTTTAAATTTACGAAGTTAGTTCCAGTAACGTATTCGCAGCATATATATAAAAATGAATAAAAATCAGTTATATTCACATTTTCGAATATTTTAAACATATAATAATTTATATAAGCGAAATTCGTTAATGAGAAATCTATGCTTAAGCCATGCAGTAGTGTGACGAAATAAATAATATGATGGAAGCATTTCATATGAAAATTAAATTATTAGGTTTGTTGCTTAACTTTTCAACTCCATTGCTTTAAGTTTTATTGAAATTACAATGTTTTATTTAGGGATGCATTTTGTTGTAAAACTGGACTTAATGTATTTTGTTGTAACACACTTTTGAGTAAGAAAATTAAGCTTGAAGTAGTTTTGGGAGAAACGCAAATCCCAACTTCATTTACTAGAAACTACCGCTTCTATAAATGCTTGTAAGCATTTTTCATCAAAATAAATTCAGATTCGTTTTCAGGCATACAAATTACCACTGGATCGATGTGTAGTTTGTCTTTTAGTTTCCAATTTAAGTGGATAACACTCGACGGATAAAGTTTATTTTTATATTTTTGTTTATTTAAGAGCTTTTAGTACACCTTACACCACAACATTAGTTTGTATATAAAATTGAAATGCTGGGAAATTTTACCTTCAAATTTCCGAACTGAAAAGTAAGAAACAATGAAGAAGTTGACGCCTTTCATCTATTTATGACATTTATTATATAGATGAGATTTGAAGTAATAAATTATTTACAATTTTTAGAGAAAGCAAAGCTACAATTCAGCGGCTATTTATATGTTGATGGATTAAAAGATTATTGCCAGAGGTGAAAAGGTTAATAATGACAGTTGATTCGACAGCTTTCTACGACAACTTAATGTATTAGATTGATAATATCTTATTTTTATAAGTATTATTGATTACTCTGAATTTCCACAAAAAAAGTTAGAAAAGCCGATTGTGTTTCCGCAATTAAAACGCATTTAGCATTTTAATAGCATAATCACAAAAGGGAATAATTTTAATAAAACTATTAGAAACAAGGACTACGTGAAACATTAAGAGTGAATTCAAGTTTTTGACAAAAGCAAGCAATCAACAATGCGTTGTACCGTAAATTCCAAAAAGATATACGGCGTCATTTTTTCAATATAATTTGAGCTTCCAAACTCAACTCTCAATACTGGCAAAGAATTAACTATCTGCTGCAATTTGCGACGACTTTTACCAGATCGGATGACCGTATTATTCATATCTGCTAAACATTTTTTAGCAGACTCGTGTATTTGCCCACATATTCCAAAAACTGCGATGATAGCCACAACAACGTATGCTGCAGCCTGAGTGAGAAAGCAATTCACCAAAACCTTATTTGCATCCCCGAAAGTCCCATCAGACAAACTTCGTACAAGCTTCACAGTGCTAAATATTTCTGCTGCTGCTGAAGACGTCAAAAGCATCACAAGAATGGCGGTGTGAGTACGATTGAAAAATTCAAGCAAAATTTGGATTTGCCTGTAAATAGATACAGAGTCCATAATTTGTTTTGAAAATCTGGTTGATGAATCCCAGCCCAATTTCCGCCCTTTCCTGGAATTATATTAATGAATGAATTACCTAATTAAATTGTTAAGCTTAAAAGCAATTAAGATTAGCACTACTTGTAAAGGACTTACTGTTTCAGTATCGACATGTATATTCGGATCGATACCACGCCCACAGCAATCTGAGTATCCATCACGGCTCCAATTTTGACGAAAAATGTCCACACCAAGCAATTCACCAAGTAAATAATCACAAAGCCTAAGACTTTCAGTAAAGAATACTGCGAGTCGATTATCGGCTGTAGGAAAATCATGGCATATTTTCCAGGTGGAAAAGCAAGGAAATTCATCGATGAATTGGGCAACAACAACGCAGAAATCGTTAGAAGATGTGAGCAAAGCTTCATCCAAGGGGTTTGCTTTAAATATATAAAAATGCGGGAAAGCGCTACTACTCTTTTGTTTGCGGAATTTCCCAATGCAATTCGTAATTCGGGCTCATGTTGCTCCTCAAAACGATACGCGCTATTAATAAATTTCTCAAATTCCTCTGCATTAAGGGACATAAAGTAACAAAAGTTTGCAAACATTGTAAATCCTACCAAAATAAGAATTTGCATTGTAGCTCCTTGTTGTTGCTCAGCTTGATATTTATCGTTGGGTGCCGGGTACACAATTTTTGAGAAAGAATGAGCGAATTGAAATCCACCCAAGATGAGACAAAGCATGAGGCTTCTATTAAACACTCGTTTATTTACGAGTAGTTTTTTTGTATTTGTATTCCATTTGTAATTCTTCCCTGTTAGGAAGGCTACAGCTTCTCCAGTTTGGCTTAAGGAATGAAGCAGTTTTGCCTGTTTCAGCATGATGACAAATTCTATTTAAACAATGGATTGTGTATTGTTTATTGGAATAAAAATTGAAAATAAGTAATAAATATGTGGTTAGCTAACTAAAAATATGTAAGGTTCTGTCTACGTGAACAGAAGAAACTTGATTGCTCAAGAGTTTAGAAATGGTCAAGCCGGAAGCCGGATTTTCCATTTCTATTATTATGCTTGCGTCATGGTTGAAATTTAATTTCAATCAATCCTAAAACTCCGGTTATGCCAGGTTCTTTTGAAAATTGGGCTGAACTAATATTTTATTATAGCCCACAGCCAACATTATGCCTAAGAGAAATTTTGTGTTTGGTGAAATTTTAGGAAAAGTAATTACTGTCAACTGAGCATAAATTGTAATTGGATAGCCTTATTCTTGTAAATTGGTTCGAAATGGACGAAACAAAGATACCCCTACAACCTGCGTTTCTAATTAGAATATTATATTAAAATTACAATCTTTGACATCACTCTCAAAAAGGTAATGCGGAAGTGACTGACAATCTACAAAAGTAGACTGAGGGAAAACTAATCGAAACTTTGCCCTAAAAAGGCCATGAAAATAAAGTTTAATATTTAAAAGGTTTAAAATGTTAGCAATTTGAAAATTAATACAAAACAAAATTTATTTTGCTTATTTTATTGTCTATTTTATTTTTCCTGCTTTATCGAAATAAACGAATCACGACAGTACTGCTACAAATTTCCTTAGCTTCAAGGTTACGACCGTAAATTATGTACACAAGTTCTACCGTAAAAGTTACAAAGCAGATAAAGCATAATGCCGCGTACAAACTCCAAACTGCGGCAAGTACTTCAACTTGCGTTTTTCCAACATCGTTTCTAAACCCAAAGTCCAGACCATTCTTTAGACCCCTCACGTCGGGAACTAATATCGCAGCAAGACTAACAAAGTCCCATGTAGCATCGATTTTCCAACGATGCTGAATATTTCGGTAGGTTTGGGTTAGTTGCCTAGCCACACTCTTAAAAGTAAACGTATTTTTCAAGTGATTTAAAATACCAGACTGCCTCAAAAGCCCAAAAACTCTGTTGGCTAATCTAATCTTTTGATCATAAGCCGATTGAAATCCTTCAATAGAAGGAAACAGTAGGCGTTCGTTGTTGGAAAATATCCTTCTGCCAGCAAAGCTTGCAACAGCAAACTCTTCTCGAAATCCGTAGTGGTGTCTGTTTACAAATCGCATTGGGTAGGTGTAAATATACGCGAATTTTTCTAGGCTAGATTCTTCCCAGTATTCCTGTCGATCTATTATTATAAAAAAAATATTTTATCGTTACAATTGTGGCATAAAGTGATAATTTCATAATTATATTGTTAATTAATTACCTTTCAAATATCTTCGGTATTTCACAAGTTTTCCTTGATTTAACAATTTAATAAGGTTGGGGGAATACTGGACGCGTCTACCCGGTAATGTGATGTCTTGTTCCTCTTCATACATGAAATATTTGAGTCTTCCTTGAAACAATGCGTTGATCACGCTCCTACTGCTATTTGTTCCACCCGTTTCGTTTACAATAATTTGCGCATTTGTAATAAGCTTTCGCACTGCAGATGAATCAGCAACAATTGGGTAGTTATTATCCTTCAGCATTTCATTAAAACTTAATGGAATGACTGGATCTGTTACCGCTGTCAGAAAAGAGTACATGCAAGAAGTATAAAAGTTTCGAAGGAGAAATGTTCCGAACAGCCAACAAATCAGTATGCAACATTGCTTTAAGCTCGTTGACGTTTTGTTGTAGCCACTTTTTTCAAGTAAAATTGCGACAGTTGAGAAAATCGAGTTTTGATTTCCCAGCAGAAATAGTTGAACCGAGGTTAACAAAGCCAAAAACAAAGACAATAGCCATACGATCCCTGAAAACGGGTTTAATAGGTCTTTAAAATCAACCATAGTTTCTCCTTGAATCACAACATTCATGTTTACCATTGTTATGTAGCGATATCCAAAAAATTCACAAGTATTTGGAATAATAACTCTGGTCTTAAACTTCCAATGTTTTATCGTTTCAAATGAAAAGGGCTCCCAAAGTACAACATCATACACCGAAAAATTTCTTTGGTCAAGGTATATTATATCCAAACACGACTTTAGCCAGAAATATGGTTCCAACCCTAGAGTGGATAGGGTAACGGCTTTTAGTAATTTGTTACAATTGTTGTCGTTCATCTCAATTTCGGTTTGATATCTTGACCTTTGCAAAGATTTCTCCCAAATCCACACCAAACTTTCTACAGTTCGTTGCTTAAATTCAGTAATTATGATTTTACTGCCAATTATATACTTTGGGACTTTTCTATGAAAACCTCGAGCACCTTTATATCGTCGAATTCCATCCGTAATTGAAATTTCAAAGTGATCTACCACAACAATTATTGATGGGGATGTGGCCATTGAGTACACTGCGTTTACAATATAGTTATCTATGACTACTGCGTTGAATGGTTGCACATATATTATAAAGTCCGGAGGACAGCAAGAGCTTAAAATTTGCCTAGCCGTTAATTCCTCAAAATACTTATGAACACTTTCGGAACGATGTGTAAAGGTGGGAACGTGAAGTAAACAGCTTTGAAGATGCTTAGAAGAAAGAAGTAAATGGTTGTAGATACCAAATATTAGTGAATAATTGTTAGAATCTGTGTACGAAAAAACTAGAGGGGAATTTTGAAGTAAAAATTGACTTTCATTCGCTTCTTGATTAATAAAATTATTCTTATCACTAATGAAAACAATTGTACAGCTCTGAAAAACGTTGTACACAACCGGTAAAAATAAGTATTCCATTGCTATTTCCAAATAGGTTACTAGTTTCTTAACTTTTATTTTGTTCAATTTTATTAAATGGTATTATTATACAATGTTATGCCCAACGATCAAAAACAAAAACAATCTTATTCGCAATCTGCAAACTAAAACCATTCTTAATTGACAGTGAGGGAAGTATTGTATTAAGAAAGAGAGTTTCATAAAAAATCAATATAACATTCCACCTAAGTTGTGCCATTGGTCATATATGTCGTTCAAGTAACCTTCGAGATAAGGAATACTGTCAAATTAAATTTTATGTATTGCCAAACCAATCAAATTATAAACATAAAAGCAACTTAATTAGACTAAGGAATAATTTTCATTTAAAATTAAAATAATTGAAATACTTTCAGTTATGTTCAGTATTGAAATAATTTAATTACTTATAAACTATTACGCTAATTGTTTGATATAAATCTTTGTATAATATAATGAAAATTGTATACAAGATTTTAGATGCTTAGAAGTGATATCTTTCTATAATGTTTAATGAAGCGAGAGCATTCAGCGAAGTAATGGTTTTACTCAAACTGTCTGTCTGTCTGTCCGTGTGCACTCTCCTGGTCACATACATTGACCGATTTGGACCAAATTTGGTACACAGGTAGTACTACTCAAGAGGATCTCTGGAAATACATTTCAGACACATCGGTCAAACGGTTCGAAAGTTATAGGCTCGAGAGTTCAGAAACTCATCGATTTGGCTGAAACGTATACGTATACATAAGACTTGCATAGCATCTGTGAGCATGAGCTTGTGCATACATCCGGAATCATGTGCTTGTGCATAAATCCAGAATCCGGAATGGTATTATGTGTTTACTACGTTGGGAGAGGATCGCAGAGGTGGGTTAAGAGAGAGAGGTGGTGGAGGAGATTTGGTGGACATGGGAGGAGGGGGTTTGGAGGAGATCACTCAACGCCTTCTTCAGCTACGTCTCTGGCCTGCTTACTAGCAGTTTATTAAACTCCAGATATATGTGTTTTCTGCGCTACTTGAAATTGAGTTTCGAGAAAATCCTAATGATAATTTTCCTTTCGAAATTCAGTACAAGTGTGGCAATACTTGTACACTTTGAAGGTGAGTAATTCTTTAAGGCAATTCTGATACGCAAAACCAAATGACCATTTCAACAAATATTACAATACAAACATTTCTCAATTGTTTCTCCAGCCAGTGACGGTACCTAATGATGGGATTTAACACCTTAGAACAATGTTGTGAATTCAAGCATCTTTTAACCAAATGTGCAAATATGAATACAATGTGCACAAATATGTTGCTAATGATCCCCTTCAAAGACTTATGCATATCTTTTACAAATACTATAATGGAAACCAAGAGGAAAATCAAGTACGCATAGAAAACAATAACGAAATTACTATCTAACGAAATTTCTTTAAAAACACTTTCTTTTTGGGGAGTTTCCTTTACAGTGTAGTTCCAAGTTTTGATTCGAAACACCCAGTTTTCCCATAGATTTGTCAAACCTGACTCTGAGACCGCATACAATCTCTTGGAAAACATGCTTGGTGGCATAGGAATGTTAAAAAAGTAAAAGTTTGTCATCATATATCCAAATGGTTTCCGACTTACACTAATTTTAGCACCTCGAGGTATTTCCAAAGCTGTTGGATGATCCATATCATGTCTTCTTTTTATTTGCATAGCAAATTCTAGAACGTTGGCATGCTCATCAATGTACGCAGCCTGCCCACATTTACCAACTTCATTCAGATGATAGTCCGGTTCTAAAGCTTGAATCAGTTCGGTTCCATTTCGTGGATGAATTAAAAGTTGTTTAATTCGGTGCCATAGAGACATATTTTGATGTTTTTGAACCGTTTCCAACACACTCGTCAACCAAACCGTAGGTGATGTTTTTTTATAATACTCAAACTGAATGGGATCCGACAAAAACACACGAAAATCTTCCTCTTCCCAAGATCTGCCAAAAAGTCTGAATTTAAGATGTATCAGTTGATCAATATCGGTCAATGTACGTTTTGCTATGGGTACTGCAAGATCCTCTATATTTTTACCTTGATATGCATACGACAAAATTAGACCGGCAAATAACCACGCGCCACCAATAGCTTTGTTCAAATGAATTGATTTGGCTTCCTGACCAAGCAAAACGTTATACGCAAATGTGATTTGTTTCATGAAGTCACCCTGCGATTCAAATTTCCCTTTCATCTCTTTCTGCAATAATTTACAATGTAACCAAGTCAAACCTTGTAGGACTGAGCCACTTACAATTCCAGCTGAAAACAATGCCAACCAAATGTAAACATCAAAAGCGGAAATAAATCCGTGTGCCGACAGATTTCCTGGTTCTTCATACGGAGCGCAAGTAACAAAGTGCAGTTGTCCTTGCTTAGTTCCCGAAACTAACAAACTGTCCTGAAAAGGGTGTCCTTTAAAATGAAAATTGGGGAAAATGTTCGCTCCAATCAATATACTTTTGGGGGGAAATGATGAATTTGGTGAGAGTAGGCTGACAATTATTGCGTCAGGATTGATGGAGGGTTGCAAGAAATTTAATAAGTATTTAGGTTTCGTGTCGTAGAATTGGGACTGTGAGAGGGCGGCAGTATACCAAGATGCACCCCGAAATTCAAATTTGTAAGATTGTAATTCCAAAAGCGATATTATTGTTTTGGTTTCCTCAATTGTGTATTGGTGTGTTACGGGGGGTTTTGTAAAACGATTGAGATGCATCATGTCAAATTCATTGTCACTTTGAAGCATCTCAATCTCAAGGTTCATGCACTTTGCATACATTTTGCATTGCATTTTGAATTGCGTTATGCATTTCATGCATTCCGCTATCTCTGCCATTTGCTCAGCCATCACAGTTTCTATAGATTTTGCGATTCCTAAATAGGACCCATACTCTAGGACATAGGAATTTGAAACTACCATGTGGTTTGAACCAGTGGACGAAAAGTTTGATGTTTTTAGAATGAATGTAATTTGGGTTGGGGCGTTGGGGATGATCCGTACAATCTCGGATCTGTGCATTTCCAATAAGCCTGAATTGCTAAATGAACATTGTCTTCATTTAGCCATGTTGACTCTTGGCTAACATTTTCCAAAGAATTTGGTTATACGTGGATGAAAAATTGTCCAATTTTGTATAGAAAAAGATGGTTTGATGTCTTGGTGCCATTAGTGAATTCCATGGAATAATCGGCAACTGGATCCATTAGGTTGTTAGGAAGTGCATTGTGGCCGTCTGGTGGTGGTATTAGGAGTGTCCAATGGCTACATGGTTTTGGATTTATGTAGACAACCACTACACAGATTTGTCGCGCGGGAGGGCGAGCTCTAAATTTGAACCCTTGGTTTTCTTTCAAATTGTAGGTGTATTTGTCACAAATCGCCAACTCATCACGATCACGATGGAAGTTTTCCGTACTCATAAATCTTTTTCGTTTATAACGAGTTTCTGACAGCATTATTGGAATACTCATTGGCTCAATGGAATATGACTCCTGTTATGGACAATTTTGAAAATTGTTGTATTTATTCTATGAAATTTTTGGTATAAACATTATGATTTTGCTTTACCTGTTTTCTGATTGAATGAAGGGTGATGTGAATTGTGCAATCGCAAAAAAGTTGTAGCTCATTTTCAAGATGAAGGATCGCTCCTGACGAGATGTTTAACATAAAAGCAATAACGATTTCAAAAACAAACATTTTGGTAAGAAACTCTAGGTTTGCTAAATAATTTAGGGGAAAAATTATAGCACTGAAGTTTCCCAATTTAAATTTATTTATGTCTTTGTTTTTGGAATATATGTTGTGTTAAACTATACGCTGTTTATATCGAGTGAAGTCACTGGTATCCAAACTTTGAACCCAGGTTAAAAATCGTATACTTGCATAAAGAGCTGGGTTTCAAAAAGCTTTTGAATATGTTAACAAACTGTCGGACGTTTTTATAATTAGTTTAATTGTTACACGGACACTGAATTGGACTAGGCTTTTTTCATTTGATGAAGTATCAACCTATTATGCTCAGTTGTTTTACATTGGTTTTTCACATATTAATATACATAACTTATATGAAGTAGATGAGAAAAATTATATAATATAATTAAAAAAACAAATAACTATTAATCTAATACCTGCAATAAGATTTAGCAAAATTTTAGAATATGTTTCGCACTGAATAACACATCAAGCTCACGAACGAAGAGAAGGAACTTCACTGATATATTTTTTGTATTATTTTTCGCAACTAAATTCAAGAAGTACCTACGCGGATTGTTCGATTTTATGGTTTAGTGTTTTAGCTTTTTTCTGACGGTTGTGTTTTGCAAAGAAGATACCAAGAAAATGCTAGATTAATACATTACGCTAATACAGTGAGTAAATATCATCTAGGATGAAGCATGAATTTTTTATATGGGTATATAGACATTTTCCTACGTGTCCTTATGTATATTTTTATGAAGGTTTCGATAGATACATCACGCGACGATATTGATCGTGCATTTTAAATCGTTCAGCTCTATTATTACAAGTAAAATGACATATCTATAAAAATTTCAGTCCGCCATATCTGCCATATACATGTATGTATGCTATATTTTTTATGTCCAGGCACTTTTCCAATATGCAAACATAACGTCGAGTTAAAATTTAAAACTTTTACCAACTTAAATTGAACCATTAAATGAATGCAAATTCTTTTTTGTATTTTTCGGTAAAGTAAGGCAAACCATGTTACTGATTGGTTATGGTTAAATTTTCGCTAAAAAGTAAAAACGTAAAAAAAAAGTAAAATTCGGTTTATAGTCGTTATTCTGTTCAAACTTGAAGTCTGCTCTTCCACAGATGGACTGTACCTGTCTCCCTAGATAAATCTACTACACACTAGGTACTACTCGCTAAGTTTTTGAGACTCAGGCCTTCTTATAGAGAAGGGACACTCTATAAGGAACACTGGAAAGCTATAGGACAGCCCTTGTAACAGCAGTACAGTGTTACGTCCCCGTACTAACACAGTGCCAAGACGATTAAGCAGAAGCGAGTTAAAGGGCTTTACCCCCACCGGGAATCGAACCCGTAAGCACGTGCAGATAAGCTCGTGAGCCTAACAAGCACCGCTAAGTCGCCTCGCCGTGAATTGGGTGTAAAAAACTGTTTGAAAGCAGGCCTAGGAACGTAGCTGAAGGAGATAAACTAGAGGAAGAGACGACATATGAATACAGTGGGACTAGCAGGCTTGTATAATCCCACTTTTTTTGCCTCGGGATTAAGCATTAAGGATTAATCATTGAAATTTTCTGGGATTAGATTAGTGATTAATTTGAATTATTTTCCTTTTATTTTAAGTCCGGGATTAGATTAAGTCCGGAAAAGCCGGATTAATGATTAATGGATTAATTAATCTGATTAATAATCACATTATGGCATTATTTATAAAATATTTATTGATTTTTGCATAGAATCAAGCTGAAAATCTTTTTCTACAATCAATATACTCTAAAATTTTAAAAACGTGATGTAGATATATATATAAATTTGATTAAGAAATAAGCAGTGAAATCCTTTAATTAATTTTTATACGAATACAACACTGAACTTTACAATCTAAATGCATGATTTGTGCATTGATAATTCGAAAAGCCTCACTATTCTGAACACTTTGGCACTTCAAATCTGAAGAGGAATCTAAAATATTTCAATTCGGACAAATATAGATTAATTTGTACCATAAAATGACACAAATCAGGCTAACTACATGTATTATTCACTTCAGAATTTAAATTTCAATCCAACAAAACACAATATATGCAGCATCCTTTATCAACAATCAAGGACAACCTTTTTCCACTTAAATCTTTCGGAAGAATAAAAAATATCATAAAAAAAATCTTTGAATATTTGCCTTATTTATCTTCAAATTAATCCCAATTGTGATTGATTAATCAGATTAAATTATGAAAATGAGATAATACTGGGATTAGGGATTAATTGAATTTTTCTGGATTGGTGGGATTAATGGATTAAGGATTAATGAGATTAATTTTAAATGACTGGATTAAGGATTAATGATTAGATTAATCCTTAATCTGATTAAATGGATTAGATTACTAATCCAGGGATTATACAACCCTGGGGACTAGGAACACCTGAGGGACTACTTTGGTTGGAGTACTGGGTGACCACTGGAAATATTGCATCATGAAATACTATTCATGGAGCATTACCACTATAACATAACGGAACTGTATAATTTGGTTGGAAATCGATCAACGTCAGAGATGTGCTACCGCGGTAGTTCGTCGGTATTTCGGTAAGCGGTAGCGGTATTCGGTAGTACCGCTACCGCTACCTTCTACCGCAACCAGATTAAAAAATACCGACTACCGCAACTAGATTTAAAAACTACCGACCAGCACTCCCGTATTAAAATATTTTTATGCTTTGGGAGAGGCCATCTCATCTCAAGTTTTCATTATTCTGCACCAGTTGGTTGAATGAAGCTTGAATTAATAAAAAAAACACCTCTTTCTGTGAGAACAGCTTTTCCAGTACTTGTTGTTTGTATGTTGTAAGCTAAGAGTTCGGGATTCTTGTGCAATTTTTCACTGATGCAATCTCCTTTGAACAGAATTTTATACTACTCGGTTTTGATTTTTATAATCCGATTCTAATTAATCATAAGCAGTTAGTGTTTTCAACAACCTTTGATTTTTTGAAATTTTGAAAACAAAAAAATTTTGATAAAAAAATACCGACTACCGCTACCGAATACCGCAACCAGATTTAAAAATACCGACTACCGCTACCGACTACCGCAACTAGATTTAAAAAATACCGACTACCGCTACCGACTACCGCAACTAAATTAAAAAGTACCGACTACCGCTACCTTTCTACCGAAAGTGACTACCGGGCACATCTCTGATCAACGTATGTTGACAGGAGAGCGCTGACATATGCATGATAAAAAACTTCAAAAAATTTACAATGATCACGTAAACGCATGCCTTCGTTTTCAATAGCTTGATGGGGGACAAAGCGTAACATCAAGTACAGACTTATGGCGGGAAAGAATCTGGTAAAATAAGTCAAATATTTCTTCTAGTAGAAGTAGAAAAATTAGTAGACGATTTTTATTGACAATTTGAAAGAAACATGTTGAACGTGGAAGTGGTTTTAGTTCGAATGTTCGAAAGTTGTCTCACCTCCAATAATGAAGGTCACAATTGCTAACAACAATTTGGGAAGTAAGTTCACGAACGTGAACTTTGTATGCATCCTACTTATTATTGATAATATGTTATAATATTTTATTGTTTACATGGTCAATGGTTAGTCTAAATGTTTTCATTCCGTTTTAATTTGCAGTCTGGTGTCGGGTAATCCACGGATTAGCCCAAGTTGGAGATGATGAAATTCATTTTGATGGGAGTGATGGGATCTTGACCGTGTCCACGGTTAATGCGTCAATATCCAACTCCGCAACTGTGTTGTTTTTTAGAGACTTTTTCACCAAGTAAGTTTACAACAAGCTTGCAAAATAAACAATTATTCTGGTTTGAATTTTGATATTGATTGATTATTTATCGATTACGGTTACAGTTGTCAAATGAATGCGGACAATGACAACTCTGAACGAATTACTATACCTTCCAAAACAATCCTGAAACCTTACCGGACGTTGAAAGTCTCAAAGAGTTATTTGTCATCGGAAATCACATTCAATCCGAGGGAAGACTTTGTCAGTGTGACTTCAGAAGGGAAGACCCACGTTTCCACGACCTACAAATTGGGTGCTTCAGAAAGCGTAAACGACATCCAAGTTGAATGTGACCCGCATTCTTTTAAGAGCTACCTTAAGGTGGATGCAAAGGTGATGTCAAGTTGTCTCTCCAATTTCAACCATATGAAGGGACTGGCGGAGCTCACGTTGAAGATTCAAGGACAGAAAGTAATGCTGAAGAATAGTGTGACCGATGTCTCCAGAAAAGGTACAACAAAATATGACAGCTAAAGAAAAACATCATTTTCATTCGATGAATCATTTTTTTAAATTTCTAGATGGAACTGTTGTGACGGAGTATAGCCTAACATCCCACGACTTCACCGATTTTGAAGTACAAGTAGATGAAGTTGAGCTTACGTTTGGTTTTCGAGAGTTTAAGATCTTTACCATTTTTGCTGAGCAGCTGAAGCTTCCAATGACGATTCATTTTGAGACGCCAAACGAGTAAGCAACGTAGATATTCCATATTATTATTGGAAATATTTCATGGTTTTATAAATACAGATACTTACGGCATTTATTTTCCCAACTTTTCAGGCCTGTAATTGTAACTGTGAAAACGGACATATTTGACGCTCGACTTTGTATGGCTACCCGGATTCGAGATCCGTTTGATATGTCAGGCGTTGGACGAACCCAAAGCAGTGCCGGAAGCAACGGAAGGATTAGCAACGTAACTTCTCAGACCTCTGGAACACCACGTCGTAATATCCTACCATCAGCGCCGATAGAAGCCAATCGTAGAAAGGAGCATCGTGACACTAGTAACGCTCAAAGTCTTAACGCTGAGCAGAGTCGAAGTCGTTCAGAACAACCTCCAGTGAAGCGCCCAAGGCCAAGACCAACTGAAGCCCAAGCCGTTCCACCACCACCGTCTGTTGACCTAGCGAATGCCACTGTGGCACTGGACGAGAACCCCGTGAACCCCATTCCCTTGGCCATTGAACCTTTAGTAGACCAAATGGAAAGGAGGGCAAAATCAGTGGGTTACAGATCTCTGCAAGCATTTTTTAATGCACCGCGTATTACGGAAGAGGAGTATCTAAAGTCTCAGCCTGGACATGATCAAATATTGTGCCCAGCGAGTGACGAAGAAGACGCAAACGATGCTTAATTAATTAGTTATGAAACTGTATCTATTCTAAAAAAATTAATGTAAATACTTCGAAATGTATAGAATTGTAATTTTTATATTTTAAGTTTGGCTGACTTTATTTCAGTTCACAAATCAAATGAATTTCTGATGTAAATTTTCGTGAGTTCATAATATATTAAATGTGTACTCGTCAATTACAAGTTCAAGAAGATGAATCATTTGGTTTAATGTACTGTTTGTAAACGCCGTCATTAACTCTTTCCTTGTTGCGAGCAACTTCGATCGCCAAAAACTGTACACGGGCCACCAGTATAGTATTCTCTTCGGAATATTCATGATGAGCATTGAGTCGTAACAGTGTTCCAAAGCTGAAGTCCTCCACATTCTTCAGTTCCTCACAGAATTTCCTCCATTTCTGGAAAGTTTAGAGTGGAACTTGTAAGTAAAACTTGTGGAGTTAACAGTAACGGTTATACAGGTTTGGTCAAGACAATTATTGGGTTCTTACCTCCTTTGCCTCCGGAGATTTCAAAGAGTCCTCATCAACAACATCAATTTGAAATTGTGGGAACTGCTCCCGAAACTTTGAGTATATTAAGTCATCATCCTTACACAGTTTGAGCAATTTTGGGTCCATCGAGCAAAGTAACTGCGTAAAAGGACATAATCAATAGTAATCAATCACCAATTGAAAACAGGGATTTTACCGGAGTTCAACTCATGGCTCAAAATAAGAAAATTATAAGATTGTGTTTTAGACTCACATTGAAATGAATTTCAGCGTGCTTAAAAGCCTTGACAGCCCACATAGTCTCCACATTTGGCTAAAATATAAACACAAGACAGATAGTTAGTAGATTGTGACTTGACTTGATCTAACATTATGAACTTCCAACTTTGGACTTACATCATTCACGTACTCTTCAGCTGGTCTGTTTAGATAAGAAGCTGCCTCCAGTGCAGCACTAGCATCCTACATAGCAAAACAAACTAACAAAGTGTTTGTTAAAACATTTATCATTAATGCTTCCATCAACAATTAATAGGTGTTCGGATTCGATTTGGATGTGATCGTGATCATCAATCATGATTTCAACCACAATCAACATTAAAACAGAAAGACATTTCACCAAGCTTACCACTCCATCTTGTATCGACATTACGTTTAATGGTCGGAAGTCAAGTTTATATAAAATAAATTATCAGGATTGCACGATGTATCTTAATACGGTTTTTAATATTGGACCAGTCTTTTTCTTTTCAACTAAAATGACGAAGCGAAAGGTAAGTGGCGACGAGCAAGCTGTGTAATAGCAACCCGAAATGAATTGTATTTTAAATAAGTTTAAGTTTTGCGCAATTTTTTCCACACTCAAAAGGGTACGCTGCTATACTACAAGATGAGAATGAACAAAGAAAATTAAGAGTTTGGAGTACCTCATTTCATGTCAATGCCAATGCGTGGCTCAATTTCTAATTCAGCATGGTTATAACTTCATCTAGAAATGCACATGGTTTGACATGCACCAAACGTGTGCATGTCATTATCTCAAACCAGGTGCACCAAACGTGTAGCATTTCCAATCAGTTGTATCAATTGTCGTTCCGTTTGGGGGTACGATAACTCGAGAACGCTTTGACTTTTTTGAATTCTGTTTTCACCAATCGATAGCTTAGGAAAAATGAGGAATCAAGTTCAATTTTGGACCAAATCACAGTTACCCCTGGGGGGAAGGCCATACCCCTGCATATATTCAAGCGTAAGGTACACCGTGTGACATATCATTCGAAAGTTAATCACGAGAGAAGATCAATGGTACTAGGCACCCTTATCTCCGATGTTATCTTCAGGGTCAAATGGGTCAAATGTCATGATCACGTTTCCCTTTTCAAGCATCAGGTATATTTTATGCAATTCAAGTAGGGAATCTCTTGCTATTCATTTCAAATACGGAATCTCTTTCTATGCATTTTAAATAGGGCATCTCTTTTTAACATTTCAAATACGCCATCTCAGCACTATATTAGAGAAGACTAACAGCCTTGACATGCGCATTTATCTTGGATGTTATCTCAAGGGTCACATATGTGTCATCAGTTTTCTTTTATAAACCCTAAATTGCTTGTTCGTTACACTCCTGTGTTACCAGGTTTATTATTAAATTATTACAAGCAATTTATTGCTTGTTATAGGAAGGTCCAGTCTGTCCGTCGGTCCGTGCGGGGGCACGATAACTCGAGAACGCGTTGACTTTTTTGAATTCTGTTTTCACCAATCGATAGCTTAAGAAAAATTAGGAATCAAGTTCAATTATGGGCCAAATCGGAGTTACCCCTGGGGGGGAAAGGTCATACCCCGTAATTTTATGAAGCGTAAAGTATACCGTGTAGCATATTATTCGAAAGCTAATCACAAGAGAAGATCAACGGTACTATGTACGCTTATCTCCGATGTTATCTTCAGGTTTAAATGTCATGATAACCTTTTCAAGCATCAACCGTATGCACTTCAAGTACGGAATCTCTTGCTATGCATTTCAAATACGGAATCTGTTTCTATGCTTTTTTTAAATTGGCATCTCCTTTTATGCATTTCAAATACGCCATGTCAGCACAATATTAGCGAAGACCAACAACCATGATATGCGCGCTTATCTTGGATGTTATCTTAGGTGACAAAAGTCATCAGTTTTCTTTTATGAACCCAAAATTGCTAGTTCGTTACACTCCTGTGTTACCAGGTTTATTATTATCCGGGTTCATTTATCTTTGCTTTATGGAATATTTTTTTCAGCTCAGCCTAATTTTTCTATTTCATTTTTCGAGTTACGGGAAAAGGTGACAAAACTGGGACTCGACTCCAAGCTAAAAAAATTGTGTAGAAACGGCAATTTGTTTTATAAGCAGGATATCAATGGAACTGCTGGAACATACGGATTCTGGGAATTCCTTTTGCGACCGGGTATTTTAATTTCTGTGAAAATTTATTTAGTATTTTTACTTGCCACTTCGTTCGAGGTCATCATTTGCGTCTTTGCGTTAATTTTTTTAAAAGTATAGCAAAACTCTATACTTGCGAAATCAATGATTTCAGCAGAATTTGTTGACGTCAAATGTGGTTGCTATAAAAAAATAGTTTACTGAAATAAATGTTCAGATTGGATCAATCCACCAAAGGATCAAACTTATTTTTTGCATGAAACATTAGTCAACACACCACATCCACATCCTTTTCACAATAAAATTTAACTTGACTCATTAAAATTTATACAAAACGCACAACAAATCAGGACAGACTATAATCCGTTTAATGTCAGTTTTCTCATCTCCTTTTTGAGCCACTGACTGACTCAATGAACATTAGGAATTTTAAAGAACAAATACAACAACCATGAAAAATCAACTAAATGGAAGATTTACAAGAAAAAATCAGTTTGGAAACGTGAAATTAATTTGCGTCTTAATTGTTCTCAGTTCTTTACACGAAGTGGTGACAAACTTCACGTGCCAAACGCCGGATGACTGGCTCTCCCGAGATATTTTAATTCAGCGAACAGTTTCCCCACCACTTGACTTTGACTTCTCAAAAAAGTGGACAAATGGCGTGGTCAAATATAAATTCAACGACACTCTTACCATCAACGATAAAGTTGAAGTTAAAAGAGCATTTGACGAATACCATCTAAAGACATGCATCCGATTTGAGCCGTGGGTGGAAGGAGACATTGACTACGTCAGCATTGAAGTGGACAACAGTATCTGTGGTAAAGCTAACGTCTGCAAAATTGGGGGCTACCAATTTGCCCGGTTTGGGGGAATGTGCCGGTTCAAACAAACAATGATTCATCAGCTTGCTCATACACTTTGCCTCGGCCATGAACATCAGCGGATTGATAGGGACGCATACTTAAGTTTTCGTACCTGTACTAGTCAACCGCGCAAAATAGATGCATTACGTTTAAAGAGAATCTATGACTATGTCAGTATAACGCACCCCCCATGTCAATCCTGCGAAGGTGGTTGGCGAACAAAACAATCCGTTTCAGGTCAGCTTTCTAGTGAAGTTTGCGGCAGGATTTTCCAATCTGGTCTCAGTGTTATGGATGCTGATACCATCAATTGGTTGTATGATTGTCGTGGTAAATTTGAACTATAAAAATTTTATTAATTATTTTCTAAACACATTATTTTTACACATAAATTTTTTTCAAGGTTGTAAGCGACATCGATGGGTTCCCTTAGGATTACTTACTCCCACAGACAAAGAAAATATGCCGTCGTTTGGTTACAAAACAAAGAATAACTTGCCAATGTACGCGTGCCGTGCACCAATTGTAGACGAAGTTGCTGCCGGCACCTATAACGAGTCTACAAAAACATGCAGCATTGCCCATGCTAAAAAAACAATTAACATAAATAAAGACGTGGAGGTTCTCACTATTCCTGGTGGCCTTGTGGATGAATGCAGTGCCTACGAATTTATAAAAAAATACAAAACCTTGTTGTTCAGCAATGCAATTCAAGTAGGTGAACTGTTTAGACATGAGGACTACACACTTCATTTGGTGCATGGAGTAGATTCATCTGGTTCCAATTATTATGGAAAGGTTTGGAATCTCAGAGAATTTATTTATTTATTTATTGACATACAAGAGGGACCCTTTTGTAAGGTGAATTACCCCTCAGGAATTACTCGTCTAAATCAAATCATCAACAACATACTTATTTACAACATGGTCAATAAACGAGAAGCTACAGACATTTGTTTCAATTACTGGTAATTCATTTTGCTGCAGTTCCATACAATGTTTGAGAAGCAATCGTTTAAATATTTTTGGTGCAGCACTACGGATGAGTGCAGGTAGGTTCATCCACTGTTGACTGCATTGGTATTTAAATGACTGTCTACCGAAGACAGTTTTGCAGAGCACATCAGGTAAACTATACGTATTATTTCTAGTGTTACGAACATTATCAACGTGTATATTAAGGTAATTCTTAAAGTAATTTGGACATTCTTCACTTATTGTTTGGTATCCTAATTTTAAACATTCATATTTGTACTTATATCTACAACTTAGCCACTTAACATCATAAGACATCTCATTCATAACAGTATCATATTTTCTTAGATTTAGTACATAACGACAGACCCGTCTATATAATTTGTTAATCCTATTTACATGCGCATTATTACCAGTAAACCATACACTCGCTGCATAATTTATTATAGGTAGCACACATGCCTTTGCTAACATTTCACGACCTTTTTGGTCAAGACACAATCGTAGGTTGTAAATACTTGATAATGTGTACATAGCTTTCTTAGAAACATTCGTATAATGGTTATCCCAAGTCAATTTATTATCAATCGTAAGTCCAAGTATTTTTAGTTTATTTACTTGACGAAGCTTTTCATTGCCAATACATAATTCAATAACATCATTTTCATCGTACTTACCACATACCATAAACTCAGTCTTTTGAACATTCAGTTCTAATTTATTTTGGAGGAGCCACATGTTCAGGCATTCTAACTCCCCATTCACAGTATTAATTATATCATTCAATAATTGCTTTTTACCTCTGATCATTAAAGTGCTGTCATCAGCAAACATAACTGTACTTAGATGTTTAAAACACTCAGGTAAGTCATTAATCATGAGAGAGAATAGAATATTAGAAACAGAGGAACCCTGAGGTACACCAAGTAGAGTACATAATATTTGAGACTTTAATGTATTTATTTCAACATATTGGGATCTATCAGATAGTAATGCTTCAATCAGTCTTGAATCTATACCTAGGCTTCGTAGTTTTTGTACTAAAATTTTTCTACATACTTTGTCGAAGGCTTTTTTGAAATCGAGGGCAATTATTATACATATTTCACCGTTTTCAAGAGTTGTTCTGATGAATTCAGTTATAGCAAGAAGGGCGTGTTGGGTTGAGTGCCTGGCTCGAAAGCCAAACTGCCTATCACTCAGTATATGTGATTCATTTAGGAAACCATTTAGTTGCTTAATAATACATTTTTCAAACCATTTTAACAAAACACATTGATTACAAATGGGCCTATATTCGTTTGGTGATGTTGGATTAGGCACTTTTTGGATAGGAGTGACCCTAGCAAGCTTAATCTTAGCTGGTACGATATTCTTTTCAATCATATTATTAAAAAGTTGAGTTACAAATGAAATAAATTTGGACGACTTAGAGCATATGTCGATAATTTTGGGTGATACGCCCATCGTGTCATACGTACTAGAGTTTCGCTTCTTAATAGCCAACCAGGCAACCTTTATGTCGTTTTCAGATAGTGGTTGGAAACTGAAGTTACCAGCATGACAGTTGTTTATAGGATTAGCCGGTAACTCGTACAGAGGACCGTTGCTCGAAGGCATTGAGACACTAACAAAATGTTTATTTATCTCATTGGGACAAAGGCTAGCTTCACAATTCAGAGGTGGCTTTTTCCTTAAATTTTGGATGCCTGCCCAGAAGCCATGAGATGCTATCCTATTTTGTACAAACTGCCTTGTATCGTAATAATAGCTGACTTAACAGCTTTTCTGAGATGATCATAAATGGTTTTGGAGGCTATACACAGAGAATCTCGATAGACAGCATAAGCACGGTCGCGTTGCTCAATTAGCATCTTTGTCCTGACAGATTCGTGTTTTTTAACAGCTTTAGGATAAAAAGACTTACTGACTGTTGGAGCTTTTTCATTAAATAGGTTTAAGGTAGTCATAGACAAAAACTCAAGTAAAGCCTCGGGTTCATTACTTACATTCTCCGTATTTTGGAAGGCAATATCCACATCACATAGCTTTACATTTTTATACACACGAAATTCAATGTCTACCTTTTGAGGCTTAAGTTTTTTAATCTTATATGTACAAGTGGTTAACATGTGGTCAGCAATATGTACATTTTCTACATTTGGATGGGAAAAGGAATCTACATTGTTACAAATTAAAAGGTCAAGTATTTCTTTGCCTCTTGTAGGCTTGTCAATGATTTGAAACAAATTGAATTTATTTAAAATTTTAGACAACTTTTCTATATATTTGCCTCGTAGGTTAAAATCACCCGCAACTATGAAAGGAAGCTGCCAGCTTGTCATGCTAATGCAAAGCTCTTCTAAAAAATTATAATCATCATTAAGTGTCAGCTTTTGGTACACTGGGTGTCTGTATATACATGTAATCAAAAAGCTTTTAGAGAGAACAGAGTTTTAAATTTCTCCGAGCTGAAATACCAGCCCTTTTAGGTGGTCATGATGTACATCATGATTTTGAAATTTTGACTTGTCGGGTAAATCCATTGTGTGCACATCGAAATGGTTCAAAGGTGGAAAATATTCGAGCTCGTGTGTCATCGGTAAATGTCATTATGGTGGTGTTTGTAATTCTGCTATTTATTATTTTGGGGATTGCTACCTCCTACTATTTCTTGCGCTATAGACAAGCTAGAGCACTTTTATCTAGAGCAGAGGTTCAAGACTTTTTAGAAGGAAGTCGTCATCAGACAACTGATCCAAAATATGATGGCATTTTAGCAAAGAAATTTGAAAAAGAATATGAAATACCTAAAGATGATATTTGCATTGGTAAAACAAAATACTTTTTAGAAAATACTTAATTCCAAACTTTTCTTTATTTTTCTTAAATTTGATTTTTCAAAGATATGAACAATGTGCTTGGTACTGGGGCATTTGGTATTGTGTACGGTGGTACAGCTAAAGGGCTACAGGCCGCGATCAAGACTCCAAATCGTGGTTGCACGGCGGGATCTTTTAAAAGTTTTCTAAACGAAGTCAAAGTCCTTTGTTATCTCGGGACTCACCAAAATATATTGGGATTTATAGGAGCACATGTGTCAGATATTCGATATGGTAAATTAAAATTATTTTTTCAATTCAATTATTGTGAGTTTGAGGTTATAATTTTCATGAATATTTTTAACACAAATATTTTTTCTAGGCATTTTGCACATTGCAACAGAACTATGTTTGAATGGTTCCCTGGAAAGTTTTCTTCGAAAAAAGAAGCACGTTGTTGAGGATCATAATTTACTCCAAATAGATGCGCAAAACGAAGATGTGGTTTGGTTGTATGAGCTGCACAGATTCTCATATGAAATTGCATGTGGAATGGAATACATAGCGACGAAGAATGTTGTGCATGGAGATCTCTCAACGAGAAATGTATTTTTGGATGATGGCAATGTCTGTAAAATTGGAGATTTTGGACTCTCTAGGAAACTGGATGAGTACCAGCTTTACGTCAAACAGTCACAGGAACCAATGCCATGGAAATGGTTGGCTTATGAATCCTTAACGAAGATGGAGTTTACTTGCAAATCTGATGTGTGGGGCTATGGAGTTACAGTTTGGGAAATTTTTAGCTTAGGTGCGACATTAAATACTAGCAGGATTTTAAATTTAAAACATGATTCCGCATGCGTTATATCTGTTGCCTATATTTAAGGTGCTACACCCTACGCCGGATTAACTTGGACCCCCGGATTTACCAACGAGCTAGAGAAAGGGATACGTCTCCCACTGCCAACATTTGCAGTTCCAGAAATGTATTTGACAATAATGCATGATTTAAGTGTTTTGATTAATATTCAAACTGGTTAATGTCTTGATTTCGAATAGATACACCAAGTTACAAGACTGTTGGCATTTGGATCCCAACAAGCGAACCTCTTGCACTGCAATGGTCGAAGTTTTCAGGAAATTTTGTGATAGCGAATATGTATCGTTAAACGAAAAGGAGGATTTGACTGCAAAAATTGGAAGTTTGGGCGGCGTTCTAGAAACATCATTGTAATAGTAATAATTCTTAGTCTTTTCAATTTGATAGTTTAGGAAGCCTTCCAGCCCAATCCTTTTTATATATTTATTATTGCAAAACAATCAAAAATAATAAAATAATGTCTTCCCCTATAAAGAATTCTAAACCTACAAAATTAAATAGTATCGAGCGTTAAATATACATGGATTATGGAATGTTCTATTTATTAAAACACTTTATTAAATTGAAATCTATGAACGGGGGACAAACAATCTGCCACAACAAAAATATTGGTAATGAAAACTCGTTTTTTGCAACATGATTTGAAATTGTTTTTACTGAAAACTGTGTGCTAAAGGCTGGTTGTTTACTTAACTCCAGCAGAGGATAAATGGATTGGTTCTTTATTCAATTCAATTAATTCGTAGAATAAATTAACACCATAACATTCACCAACAGGATGAGCAGCTAGAAGGGAGATAAGAAGATTAAAATGTCGGACACGTTTTTGTACACATTTTTCAATTTTTCTTACTTTACTTTCCTTACTCCGTATCGATTCGAGAAATCAAGGGATACTAAAGAAAAGTTTATTCTAATTGAACGGCTTCCACAAAAGGTAAGACAATATTAATTAATGGTAATAATTAACACATAAAAATCACCGGAACATAGTACTAATGATATATTTATTACATCGACTACGCAGGTTATTTGCTTCGTCAATAATTTAGTTATTTTGTTTCTCTACGCCATCAAACTACAGAAAGCAATCCTTATTACCTCGACGACCAAATATAGCTCCATATTCAACTTATTTGATGCGTTATTTACCCTTGCTTACAAAGTAGCCCTCGTGAAGGCGTTCTGGTGCAAGAAGAAAATGGTTCAAAGAATTCTTAATTCATTTACCTCTGAACCAAATTTGCATGCTTTGAGAAATAAAAGGTCATTTACAGCGTCAAAACTCTTTCTTTACCCCCTTTTTGGAGTTTATACAGCAGTATCAGTGGCTCGTTTACTCACATCTCCAAATACTGCAGTATCAGGCTTTGACCTCATCAACTACACAGTTAATTCCCCTGAAACTTGGTATATTGGTCTGAAAACTGAGGCGAAAATTATAGTTTCCCTCGGAACTAAATCATCAGTCTTAAATAGTCCTGTTGTAGAGGTTATTAACTCGTCCCAGGATATCCTATTGATGGGAATCTTGGGGTTCATATTTCTCTCAAGATTTGTTTTCGGTTACTTTTCTGACATTGCAATGCTGATGTACGTGATGACGTTGTATGTTCCCGTGAAACAATTCATGAAATCAATTGACCTTAAGGTAGATAGTAAAGAAAGTGAGATTTCTGAAGGGAAACAGGCAGTGGTAGTTGTAGTAGGCGATGAAAAGTGGACCAAAATCAAGAAACTTCTGATTAGCGAAAAAATAAGGTTAATGATTGGTCGCTATGAAGCCTTGTGCTTGCTCTCGGACAGAATAAATGCCGTTATTGGCCTACCCATGTTGTTTTACATTGTGGAGTCAGCCTTAACTGATGCCATTCATCTCTGCGACAATTTAAAGATTTTTCAAATAAATCCTCTTGTCTGCGCTCTCTTCATTCTGTTTCATGTCACCAATTTCTTCATATTTTTTCTTTCCGCTGAAGTTTGTAGACAGGTAAAAAATTAATGGTTTATATTGAATTTTTGATAGTTTCAATTATAGACGTTAGAACTTAAAAAACTTTAATTTAAAATAATATAAATCAGTTATTAATTCAACACTTTATGTAGATGAATGATTTCAAAAAGTGGTTATTCGAAAACAGACGCTTTTTAACACTAGACGGGAACGAGTTAGCTTTCCTCATGGATTCAGTTACTAGCAACGCAGTCTCTATTTCTGGGTGTAGAATTATCATAATATCCTACTCGTTAATTGGAACAGTAAGAACTGTAAAATTTTATTGAAAAATTGGACTGGCAAAATGTGATTAAAAAATTAAAGCTAACATCCGTAAAAATAATTTATTTGCATTTCAGATTTTGGGTTTTCTACTTACATTGTTTATTGTAAGCTTACAATCAGCTTAAACTTGCGTGGAACCGGGTTAAACGTAGCAGTTAACAATATCAATATTAAATATTCTAAAATACGAACACGCCAATTTATTCTTAGGTTTTAAAAATAACAATATGTAACTACGATCAAAGAAATAAATGTTAAAATTTTTGTTTGTAAGAGCTACCAGCCCTCCGACGATGTTTCATTTATATATAGCAGCAATTTTTGGAAGCCAAGCATCACAGCCACATTACCATCCAAATTGTCTTTAAAACACATTCGTTAATGGGAGTAAAGGACAATTTGACTGCAAAAGTAGGAAGTTTGGCTGGCGTTCTGGAAACATCATTGTAGGAAACAAAATTTAACGTTTATGCGTCACGTTGAGGTATATCGTAACAAAGCTTTTAAAATAACATGACTGAATTCTTCTCAGCAAATAACATCATTTTGATGTATCGCAACCTTTGCAATTAAATGTTTTGACTTCGACCTTTGACCTGACTGTTGGTAAACGATTACGCCCATCTCATGAATATTAAATGAATGTACCATATAAAAAATTAAAATTATTAATCATTTTTTAAAAGTTGCAAAATTACGGCATGAAACATATGTACTATCGAGTGTTAAATAAATAAGCAATCAATTTTCATGGATGCATTAAAATAGGATGATATATTTTATCAATACACTTCTTCCATTAAAACCTTTTAACATTTCGGATAAATTTGAGCCTTTTTACTAAAAAACTGTTTGCTAAAGGTTTATTCATTAAGTAACTCAATTTGAAGATAGATCAATTGGTTTTTCCCTATACAATGTTTCATTACTTAATTCAATTAATTTGTTAAGCTACGTAACATCACGGAGGAACGGACCAAACAGCAAGACCGGATACTCGATAAAAATGGCTGAAAAGTTTTTGTACACTTATTTCAATTTTTCTTATTATATTTTCCTTATTCCATATCGATTCAAGAAATCAAAGGATTCAAAGGAAAAAATCATTCTGATTGAATGGTTTCCACAAAAGGTAAGAAAATATTAAATAAAGATAACACACAACCGCAATGTAATACTAACGATATATTATTGTTTCGATCACCCAGGTTCTTTGCTTCATCAATCATTCAATTCTTTTGTTTCTCTACGCCATCAAACTAAAGAACGGAATCCTTATTACTTCGACCTCCAAATATACATCCATCTTCAACTTATTCGATGCGTTATTTGCTCTTGTTTACATAGTAGTCCTCCTAAAAGCGTTCTGGGGTAAGAAGAAAATGGTTCAAAGAATTCTCAATTCATTTAGCACTGAACCAAATTTGCATGCTTTGAGAAATAAAAGGTCATTTACAGCGTCAAAACTCTTTCTTTACCCCCTTTTTGGAGTTTATATCACAGTAGCAGTTGCCCGTTTACTCACATCTCCAAACACTGCAGTTTCCGGCTATGAATTCTAAAACTATACAGTCAGTTCCCCAGAAACTTGGTATATTGCTCTGAAAACTGAGGCAAAAATTATTGCTTCTCTCGTAACAATATCCCCAATCCCAACTAATCCTGTTTTGGACGTTTTTAATTCGCCCCAAGATATTATATTAATGGTTTTGTTGGGGTTCATTTTTCTCTCAAGGTTTCTTTACAGTTACTTTTCTGACATTGCCATGTTGATGTACGTGATGACGTTGTTTAATCCCGTGAAACAATTCATGAATTCGATTGATCTTAAGCTAGATAATGTAGAAAGTGAAAGGGAGCAGGTAGAGGTGGTTGTGGTAGTCGATGAGCAGGGGGCCAAAATCAAGAGCCTTTTGATTAGCGAAAAAATAAGGTTAATGATTGGTCGCTATGAAGCCTTGTGCATGCTTTCAGACCGAATAAATAACGTTGTCGGCCTACCCATGTTGTTTTACATTGTGGAGTCAGCTTTAACCGATGCAATTCATGTTTGTGACAACGTAAAGATTTTTCAAGTAAATCCTTTCGTCTGCGGTCTCTTCATTCTTTTTCATGTCACAAATTTCATCATATTCTTTCTTTCAGCTGAAATTTGTAGAAAGGTAAGATAAAAAATAAAGTTCACAATGTATACTTTTATAAAAATAACAACTTTAGAATATTTAATATGTTACATAGATGAATGATTTAAAAAAGTGGTTATTCGTAAACCGAAGCTTTTTAAAACTGGACGGAAGTGACTTAGGCTTTCTAATGGATTCAGTTACTAGCAACGCAGTTTCTATTTCTGGGTGTGGGATTATCACCATATCCTACTCTTTGATTGGAACAGTAAGAAGTTTATGCTGTAAAATTTTATTAGCTAATTTAACTGGTGTGATTTACGGCTTAAAGTTATTGTTCATAAATGATAGGAGGCTTAAATATAGTGTATTTGCGTTTCAGATTTTGGGCTTTCTACTTACATTGTTTATCGTAACCTTACAGTCCGCTTAAACTTGAGTGGAACCATAGGCGTAGCATCCTATAGGACAGAGAGGACATTGTCCTCTCTAGAAAATGCCTTGTCCTCCCTGAAAAAGAGACTCATACCCCAATGATCATAAAAAATTTGGTCATTAATATCAACGGAATGCAAATGTCTGTGTAAATATACTATAAATGTAAGTGTGCACACGAATATTATGTCTTCCATGCATAAGCAATGAAACGCCCCGACCCATCGAGTATAATGAGAGCTTGAACAAAGAAGATTAATCTGCGGAATTCAATTCTATCACAGCAGCTAACAACTCACAATTTAAAAGATGAGAGAGATGAAGTACAATTGAATTCCACATACCAAATGCCAACAATTGAGTCATTAATTCCAAGTCCAGTCTAACCAGTGAACCAGCAAAATGTCAAAGCGACCTGCTTTAAGGCTAGACTCGTGGCTAATTAAAAAGGTTAAAAATGGTGAAATTACTCCAACTCATCTTCCAGAAAATTCCAAGACAAATGCCTCCAATGCTAATGCTAAATCGACAGTGGAGGAAGTTCCAGATTCATTGTTGACACCTTATATTGTGATTGGTAAGCTGTTTCATAAGTTGGTAAAATGTCTCGTTTATTTGAGTTTATTGCTCATCACTCAGGTTCTAATCTTTGAATACTTGTCATCTAAATTAAATAGCTCCCCAGATCGCTACACCTCCCATGAACATTTCTTTCTGTGATAATCAAGCGGCGTCATCAATGACTGAAAGTGAAGAAGGATTTGGGAAGAAAAATACTGACGAATCAAATAATGAAACTGAAAGTAGGAGCCTTAAGTTGAAATTGTTTTCTGTAATTTTTATTCTCTGGTTTGCTGCCTATTACATAATTTTTTTATTGGAACATTAAGAACCCAAATTAGGAGGTACTTCAAATTCAAGTAATGAGTCCGCCTCTATTGAAGGATCTCCCAGCGGTGATGATCAATTAGGTACATGAATATTGACTTAAAATAATTTGAAAGTTTGTATCTCAAATCAATTAACTGATGACGTGGACCAATTTGTTTTCAATTACAAGCCACTGCTCACTCCATGACGGTTCCACCTCCACAGCAAGTGCTAAAAAGAAAGTTCTACTTTCAAGCAGGCTGGTTCCATGAATATCCCTGGATACAATATGAACAAAGTTTGAAGAAAATTTTATGTTCCTCATGTGTGGAGGCTGTAAGTCGAGGTCTTTTTCCAGAAAACATGAAAATTGAAGAGACATTCACTGCTACCGGATTTGGGAATTGGCAGCATGGGGCTGAACGGTTAAAGAGACATGATGCCAGTATTTTTCATCATGATGCGTTAACGCGACTGTTAACCGCAAAAGAAGCCCCAATCGCAAGTATATTCGATGCAGCAACCACAAAAAGACAAAAACAGGCTCAGTTGTCACTGAAAAGCATTGTTTCAACCATAATGTATTTAGCTGGGCAAGGTTTAGCTCTACGAGGATCAACAGAAGACACCGGAAACTTTATGACTTTACTTCGTTTAAGATCTGAAGACATGCCGGAGCTAAAGAATTCATTACAGCAGTCAAAAAATTATACCTCACCCGAAATTCAAAATGAACTGCTTCGAATGATTTCTCAAGCAATTTTGCGTGAAGTAGCTGTAAAAATTCAGACAGCCAAGCTTTACAGTATTATCGTAGACGAAACAACGGATTTGGGAGTTCACGAGCAGATCTCAATAAGTATACGCGTTATAACTTGCTACTATGAAGCAGAAGAATATTTTCTCGGTCTATACCAGACATCTACTACAACTGGCCAGACGATTACTGAAATTGTTTTGGACACACTTCAGAGATTCAATTTGCCCATTGAAGACTTACGGGGACAGTGTTACGACGGGGGATCAAACATGTCCGGCCAGTTTAAAGGAGTACAAGCCAGAATACTCAAACTACAGCCAAAAGCGATATTTACTCATTGCTTTAATCACAGCCTTAACCTTGCCCTGCAAGACTGTGTGTCACAAAACACATTCTTTCGAGATTTATTCAGCCATATAAATGATATAGGAACAATCATAAAGTCTTCTGCAAATAGAAGCTCAAAATTCGAGAGTATTGCAAGCGCTTTAGGACAAAATGTTACACGACCACGGCCATTATGCCCAACGAGATGGACTGTAAAATTAATTGCTGTCAATAGAATTTTAGCGGGATATGAAGCATTGTTGCAGTTTCTGACAGATCTTGGGGACTCGAAGGACAAGGTTTCTGCCAAAGCGAAAGGTCTACAGTTAGTCATGGAGAAAGCAGAATTTATTTTAGGATTACTGATGGCAAAAGAAATTTTCAGCGTGGCGGAGCACCTAAGTAAGATCTTACAAAACCCTAAATCAACTCTTAGTGGTGGTATTGAAGCTGCAACTGTAACTGTACAAGGTCTCAAGGATTTAAAATCTGACACCGCATTTAAAAGAATGTGGAGTAATATGAATACCAAAATTGATGAATATGATTTGAGCTCGCCAACTTTACCTCGGATACGAAAAAGACCAAAGAAGTTTGAGGATCAAAATCAAATTCAGACGTTTAGTACAGCAAAAGACCGATTGATATCAATATATCATGATGCGATCGACTCAATGTGTAATGAGATTGGTCGTAGGTTTGATCAAGCTGGATTAAAAGTGTATGAAAAACTTGAGGCTACCGTGTTATCGTCTGGCTCAAATGAAATGGCGGATGAAGTGTGCAGTTTTTACGGATGGGAAAAGTCTAAATTAACTAGTGAAATAGCTGTGCTGAAAGGCTTCAAAGGTTTCACCTGGCTTTCTGTAAAAGACATTGTTGAGGGATTCCGTTCATTGAAACCAGAGTCACGCTCGTTTTTCCCAATTTTGGATGAAGCGTTGCGGCACCTTCTTGTCATCCCATGTAGCTCTGCTGGGGCAGAGAGGAGCTTCTCCAGGCTTCGGAGAATCAAGATGTATTTAAGAACAACGATGAGTCAGGAAAGACTTAATCATTGCTGCGTGATAAACTGTTACTCATTGGATATTTTAAACGAAATTGATACCGACAGCATTATTAAGGACTTCGTTAATCATCGCGGTAGAGAAGCTACTTTTGGAAAGGTTGTGAAAAAAATTACTAAGTAAGAAAATAATTAGCTGTTGTCATTATTATTATGTAATTATACTGTGTTAACAAATCAAATCGTAATAAATCAGCAAAAAATTGCACAACATTGCAAACCAATACTCAATTTATTTTTCAAATTTTTGTCCTCCCTGGGAAAAAATCGTTGCTACGCCTATGAGTGGAACTGACGATGAGTTAAATACATGCAGTTTACGATACAAATATTGAATGTGCAAAAGTACGAACACAACTGTTTATTCTTAGATTTTAAACTACATACATAAATTTATATAAGAATTGCAAAGAAATTAAATGTTACAATTTTTTGTTCGTAAAAGTCCAACAATGTTTCATTTGAATGCAGCACCAGCAGCAAGTTTTGAGAACCAAGAATTTCCGACAATCACATCAGATTTATTTTCAGAAGCGCTCACAGCGGCCGCTGTATGATCGTCTAACACTTGGGTCCCATCACCCCGAATGACTAACACAACGCCAGTTGCCCATGTAGTTGCCTATAAATGAACGAATCAATCAATCAATGAGTTTTAGGAGACTATTTAGAAAACCTGATTGATGTTAGGTTATTCATAATAGTACCTTTCCACAGTCGAACACACCTGTCATCCCCAGAAGACGCAAGAATCGTCCCAGTAACATTCCAAGAAACTCGCCAAACAGTGGAATTGTGGTCGGAGCATTGTGCAATGGTCTTGATCCCCATTTTTTGTGGCACTTCCTCCCCTTTAACGTCAGCAATAGGTTCCAAAGCCACAATTCTTAGGTCACTTGTAGCCACACCAAGCACATGATAAGAACGACCGAGATTCGGAGCAAATACGAGGTCATTAACGGGGTCACGGAAATCATTCAATCTTTCAGTTAGAGTCCATTGGCGGATTGATTCGTTAAACTCGAAAATGATCACTTTTGGAGTGTCAAGTGTTGAGTCATCACTTCCTGCAAGTGACAAGGAAAAATACAAGCGAATCCAAAACCAAACTTATTATCAATCTTTCACGTCGTCAAGGTCAATATCATTTGAAAGATAACATCATTACCAACTGCAATCATCGGAGCAAACTGGCTAGGATAAGTGGGATTCCAAGCCACACAGGAACAAGCCATTTTCACATTGATCTCATACTGCAATGACCACTGGCTTGAATTCATGACATCCGGTGCCTCATAAATCCTCACGAATCCATCTCCTGAACAGGTGGCCAGCACTAATCCCAAGTGATGAGGCGCAAACTTGACATCAGTCACACTAGCTCGAGAATCAACTAAAGTGGCCCTCTTCACCCAGTGGGTGGTTGTAGAGGCTTCACGTCCAAAATTTCCTTGACCAACTAAAAATACAAAAATTGTTAACAATACCTTCCATCTTCTCCCTATCATGCTATGATAACCAATAAACACGACGATATAACTTTGAACTTTGACTGACCGACTTCCTGCCAAACGGCAGCGCTCCGATCAAATGAGCAGGTTGCAATCACCTGCCCATACTCAGGATTTGCCCAGGTCACCTTCCAAACCGAACCGGAGTGAGCTCTCCAAGACGCCGTGCACTTCCAATGAGCAGTTGACGATTCCTTCCCATCCAGCTCCCAAATCCGGACCGTTTGGTCACTGGAACAGGTTGCCATTCTCGTTCCGTAAAAGTCAAACGCGACATCGTGAATCAGATCCTTGTGATCTGTTTTTAGTCCTCGAGCGACAAACATTTTAATTTTATATTGTCAATTTACCCGCAGAAACTATTTCGAATTTTAAATCAAACTCTGAGCAGAAACAAATCAATTAAAATTGCAAAAAAATATATAACGAAAGAAAATCATCCCCATCAAACACATTCAGAATTTATGAAACCAATAGAAATTTGAGTCAACCGCCATTTCTCACGTTGCCCCTTACTTTATGCTTTCATTGTTCATGATGCGTCGCATGAAAATGTGTTGCATGCTTGAAAAGCTTAAAACCTTGCAGTTTCAAACAAAATCCGAAAATAGAGCTAATAAAATTCGATTTTTCATTACAGTTTGCGTTTGATATAATTTGAATTGTATTTATTTGAAATATATTCTGTATATTCGACTTTTACAATAATCCATATTGATCTTCATCTCCAGCCCTAGAATAAGCCACACTGGCTTTATTACGATGGTTTTTATAATAATATGTGCCTGCCAACACTGAAACAAGTATAACAGCTAAGATCAAAAAGACAATCATCACAATATAACTAACATTACTGCTTTCTCCTTCGTCTTTAGATTTATCATTGTTCCCATGAACCCTGTTGCTTTCCAAAGATTGCTGAAATGGCAATGAATTATTATTCTGAACGATGAGTCCGTTGGTGCTGCTATTATCTAAAAAAAATGAAGAAAATCATGAGCCATGAGCCATCCAGTTTCACATATTTTATTTTGAAGTCCGCTTGTCCAATTTTATAATTAAAAAAATAATTTACCAAGAATCTGGCCTGGAATCAAGGAACCAGTTGTGTTCAGATCCTTCGTAATGTTTGTTGGGATGGTTACGTTCAACCCGCTCTTTTTGAGCAACTCGTTTGTTGTAGCGTTGACCACGTTTGTTCCACTACTTGATGTATTAGTGCTGTTTGTTAGTTCACAAGTGGCTGGACTACCCTGCGGCTTTTTATAAAAGGATGAGACACTGACAGTAGGATTTCTATCATCCAGAAGTTTCCACCATCCTGCCCCACCCACATATTCTCCATTATACCTATCAAATGCTTCATACATGATGACCTTCCTGTTATTCCTCAGCGCCCAGTCACTCATCAATCTCCAGCACTGAAAAAATTGTTGCCGTTCAGCTGTAGGAGCTTTACAAATCACAATAGGAATCGTTTCCACTTGCGGTTTCAATCTCCTCAAATGTTGCTCACAAGTTTGAAACATTTTCATCTGAGCTTCATGTTCTTCACAAGCTGTAGTAAGAGTTGTTACTGACTTCACGTGAATAACTGGAACGACAATGTCCGCATTTTCAACAAATTTTGAGAGGATTCCATGAGGATTTTCAATAGTTCCGTTGGTAGCATTCAAGCAAAGATTGGATGATATGGTGACTCCAAGTTTATACTTGAAATTGCTTTTGCTATTTTTCAAGGATTCTTTTACTGAATGGAGCTCTGTTGGGATTTCTGCATGACCTCTTCGATAGCCGGCGTTGACACGTAGATAATCATCCTGGTGGAGAAGAAGGGTGTCCACAGTTTCAGGTGAAATTTTGTTTGCCTCATCCGCATAATGTTTTGCTACCAAGAAACTGTTGTAATATGAAGGATTATCTGCAATCCCGGATGCGGGTGATAAGTCAAAGGAAACCGTGACTTTTATTTGTCTATCCGAGGAAGACTTCTTATTGTGTTCTGCTGCTACGATAGGTATTAGCACCCGGTTGTTAGTGATGTCTTCTGGGGATTCAACTGCAGGAAAACCAAATCGAAAACAAAATCATAAAGATATTTACTTTCGAAATTATAGCATATATTATTTTTTTCTCACGTTCTTCAAGAATCGGCACATTGTCCATTGCAATCCCTCCAAATTGTTCAGAAATCACCTTCATCATGACCTCCAGATTTGAATCGCTGTATTTGGTGTAAGCAGGCAATGGCGAGTTGAACCATACTGATACAAGATCCCGGGTTGTTTTTGTCTTTTGGGTTGGAATTCAGATTGGAGACATAATTAATAATAATTATGGATGTAAAAAGAGTTGAGAAAATTTGTAACTACAACACTTACATTCTTTGAGCCAAATGTGCAAGGACAACATGGAAAAATGAGGATAAAGAATATAGGTAAATAGTGTCTGGAAATTTTACCTTTGGAACTTTGCAAGAACATGATGATATGATGATGATGATGTGGTGCGCTCTGATCGCTGATTCTGTGGCAAGTAATTATATCCCTCATATTTTCATCTTTACATGATACTTTACACGCGAAGTTACATACCTATTCATAATGTAATGAGTATTTTTGCGCAAAAATAATTTGCACATTAACTTTATCATTCATGCGAGTTAAAGTGCAGGTTGTTTGAAGTAAAGAGTAAAGAAGAATCGTAAAATGGGAAAAGTGAAAAACATATTCTTGACATTGAAGACGAGTGCAAAGCAGATAATAAATTTATAGAGATAAAATTTTCTGTGGTTGTGGTCTCCTCTGTTAATAAGACTCTTGCTAATTACTATTTCTATATAATGTAAGAAAATGAATGAACCTTTAATCATCAAGATGTTATATCAGAACGAGGAAACTTTTTATTGACGTTGCATAATGATGACGATTGCTGCATATACCACTTCATCTCATTTTTTCAGTTGAGTTGACGCAAATCATGATTCTTGGAAGCTTGGCTTGCTCTCAGCAAAAATATAATTTATAAAAGCTTCCTTTAAAAGCGTTTACTTATGTATTTGTGCTCATTAAAAAATGTTGGAATCATAATCAAGTAAGCAAGCGTTATGGACAACTTTAAATACATGCTTTCTAAGAATTTGAGTTTTACGTATTGCTTCTGCTTATAACTTCCAACTAAACTGAAAGTATGCTTGTTTAGGTTTTTACTGTTCATGTTCATTTACAAGAAGAAATTTATGTGATGCAAAATATTTTCAATGAAAAAAAATTTAAAACAAAGCTGTCCACAATTTTTGTTAGATTTGTTTGAGGTAAAATGTCGGGGGGGAATAAATATTTTTGTTCTTTATTCAACCCAGTTTTTTGCATTCATGAGTTCGAAATTTATCAACAATTATATTTACTTTCGTCAGAAAATAAACATGAATTCATAGTTTTTTATCTTTACTCTGATCAATATCAAATTTAAAAGGATAATGCAGAATATTTTTTTCACAGTATTTTAGTGTGAAATTTGTATTGAGTAGATGACTTAAAAAGGAAGGAGTCCTTAAGTGAATTATACACTGAAACACTACTAATCATTTCTGGAATTTTTTCCACTTGCGAGCAAAAAACAAGATGCAAAGCAAGTAGAAATAGATATTCATTCTCATGAGTGTTGCAAAGTAAGATATTATGTAAAATACATATTATATTATGATATCGTGAGTGATGCCTGGCCGAACTTGATTGTAATCATGCAAATTATTTGTTTTTCTTTTTTACTGTAGGTTGCAGACACACCATTCAAATCAAATCATGGCATCATGAATCATATCAGACAATATATAATGCCTAAAGCTACACATGTCACAGTAGGGGTTTTCATAAAAATGAATACTTCTACAAACCTGAATCGCTTCTACATACTGCGAAAACCTGTCGTTTACTTGGAAAGATGATTTGCTCATACAATTACCTCATTTCTACGTATCCAACCCCATATTTTGCATGATATATCGAACGTTCGTAATGATTTTACTGTTCAATCTATAATTTGGCGTATCATCTGGTTGACCACGAAATAAAACACCCGGAGTAAAACTTGTTTGCAAGGTTATTGAAATATTCGTTTGCTTCCAAAAGTTGCTCAAGTAAAGAGGTTTATTACCGTAGCTGTTGCTGATTCTTTATTGAGATACAATAAAAATGACTGCAAAATACAGAATCACAGGGAAACTTTCTATTATTGTAGTTTATGTAATATCCGTTTTTTGTGGATTTGCAACAAGTTACACATGTGATACTCCCGATGAATGGTTATCAGGGGACTCAGGAGCTCAGCACAGCATCAAGCAAATTACGGAGGATAGTGCTTCTGGTAACCTTCAAATAAGTAGGGGTCAACTGTGGCCAAATGGTGTTGTGAAATACATATTCAACCATACTTTGACACTGAAGGACATGTCAGAAATTAAAAAGGAGTTTGACGAGTTCCACTCAGAAACATGTATCCGATTTGTTCCTTGGAAAGAAGCCGATGTTGATTTTGTTAGCATTGAAATTGACAATAGGGTTTGTGGAAAAGCTAACGTTTGCAAATTGGGAGGATATCAATATGCCAGGTTTGGAGGTATCTGTCGAAACATGGCAACAATGGTTCACGAGTTAGGCCACACAGTCTGTCTTGCTCATGAACACCAACGTGCTGATCGTGATGATTATATAAACTTTCAAAACTGTGACAACAGACCGGAAAAACTGAAAAAATCACACCATGCTGGAATTTATGATTTTGCCAGTCAAATGCATTACCAATGCAATTCTTGTGACGGAGGTTGGCCAAATGATGAAGGTTTGAATAGGTATGGATCCGATTATTCCAAAGGGCTCAGCGTCCTGGATGTTGACACAATTAATGCCTTGTGGTAATGGGTGCGAAATTTTTCTAGCACAATGCTCGTTTCCTAAGGATATTTAATTTGGTCGGGTTTTTAATTCCCGCATTTATTTCCTGGTTGCCAACGTCACCGATGGATTTCAACAAAATCCCTAACTCACAAAGACAAAGCAAACATGTTTAATTTTGGATATGAAACGAAGGATGGCACTCCATTACATCTTTGTCGAGCAAAGACTCATCATGAGCTCACTCCTGGAATCTATGTTGAATCTAAGCAATCCTGTAATATCACCATTGGTTTTGGTTCTCTGAATATAGCTAATAATAATGTTGAAGTTTTGACGATTCCCGGTGGACCGAATGCACAATGTAGCATTTACAAGTTGGTTAAAAAACTGAAGCTTTGCCAATTAATTTCGTTCATGTTGGACCCATATTAAAAGATCCCGGTTGGTTGATGCATGCTGCATACGCATCAAGAACGAGGGAAAATGGAGTGGTAGAAAAAGCTGTGGGTAAGATCATTTGGAAGGCAAATGAAAATAAATATTGGGAACAAGCGGAGTTAAGAATTGGTTCGGAAACTTACACGGCGCCTGTTGATTATGATGTTTTGACGTGTAGCTTGGATAGTGTTTGGCTGAGGAATCATACAGACAAAAATTCATTTGTGATTGTAATCCATGGTTAGTTTATGAATAAAAACATTTTAATAAAAATATTGGTAGTAAAAACATAATAAATAATAATACGCTATATAGACTTGGAAGACTCAACAAAAACAGAATTTTTACTTCATCACAATTGACAATAAGGAATTGTCAAATTGAATTTTATTGGCATGACCCACATTCAATTTTTTAATTGTTTTTTTTTGGAAAGTGAAGTCTTAAATTTTACCACAACGTCATTGGGATCAGGCTACTAATATCTTGTGTTAAATTTTCATAATTAGAAAGGTTAGTAAGCAAACGATTTACTTTATACAATTTTTGCCACATTTCACAAATTCCAACATGCAGTTTGCCAGTTCCAAAGGGTTTCTCCCATTTCTACTTTGCTTCTTCGTGAGCTACTCATGGGTATCATCAGTTTTGATGACTGACACAGTCTTCCACCGTTTAAATTGTCATCACGCATTCCGGCTAGCAACTCCACATAAGGCATCAAGGCTTGAGAAAGCTATGATTAAATGTGGAGCCACGTATCGAAACTCTGGGCCAAAAAATATGGTACGAATTTATAATATATGTTACTATTACAACATTGTTGAGCATGAAGAATAAATAAATTAAAGAAGCAATAAATTAAAGAAAAAATTATCTTCGGATGTTGTTTTAGGACTGTTTAAATTTCTGCATTGCAAAGGAAATCCGAATGATCGCTGAGCCGAAGACTGGTAGTCGTGTTGAGTTTAACAAAGCAGATTTGGGGTACGCCCTGGATGAGTGGTTGGCTGGAGAGGGCGGCCCGACGAATGTCAAAGCGATTGTGGATGGGTTCCAGATATGCATGAAGCAATGTAAAAATCAAACTTAAATATTTTAATTATGCATAATTTTATAAACATCTCCACAAAAACTTTACAGATTCCACCGTCACATTGACCCTTCCGAACTGCAAATCGGACGTGAACGGGAAATCCAACCAGACTGCGTTGTGGTTATGTTTTAAGAACAAAATGGTAATAAATTTGAAATACACATGTTTATAAATAAGGGTGCTGTCATTCTTAGTATTTTTATTTTACTGAAGGGAAATTTGGATGCTTTGTTTCTAAATTTAAAATAATAGCCTTGTGAAGTAATCATTCCGACTACGAGAAACCCTAGCATTAGAACTTATATGAGTAAGTTTGATCGAGCAGATGCCGAAGATCAGAAAAGGGGTGTTTAAAATAAACTACAAATTATGTGTTATTCAAAATATTTTGTGGCCTATGCCGGTCAATTCAAGTCAAGGTCAAAGAATAAAATAAAACGAAAAGTAAATAAAAAACTTTGGACGTCTTAAATACTACTTTCCTTAATTTTGTCACATATAAAGTGACTTACCTGTAAATTAGAATCTGTAAGTAAGCAGAAGTGAAGAGGCTCTGTACCTAACTGCTCACTTGCTCCAGTCTATCATACTCCTTCATATTCACACAAACACAGTAATAATCAATTTTACGAAAAATGTTATGGTCGTATGCCATACAGAAAATTAAATCATAAAGAAGTGGAGAGTAGAAGTTGGCTTTGGTTGGCGTTGAAGCTTCATCTACTTCCCAAGTAAGGATTTTGAGTTTGCAATATATGAGATGTAAATAACCAACTTGTTATTATAGTTTTGTACAAGCCAAGTGGAGTTGGGGCAGAATTACTCAATATTCCTGTGGAGCCAGCAGAAAATAATGATTTATGAATCTATTAAAAAAAACGTCTGAATTGATAGCGTTGTAAATTTAATTGAAATAAAATTCTTACTACGTTTACAAAAATTATGCATCCACCAGGAAAAATTTAGACAATCACAATAAAATTCCCGACTCTTATAAAATGGGTTACTTTTAATTTTTATTTTTATTCATGCTGAAAGTATAGATCAATCAATTTGCAAAGAACATCACCAAACATTTAACAAATGTTCATTTCAGCTACAGTTAAGAACATTCGTACATTCTTTGCAGCTTTATTTTGTCACTCTCGTGAAGCTCCTTAGGTTTTGCAATTAATTCTCCTTTCTGATACACATAATTACAACAATTGTGCAAACCTCAAAATTAAACGTACAAGTTGTGGCAATGCATTGATTCCAGTATTAACTTACCTTAGTTAACATCGTCGGCTTCTTATTCCCACTAAATCCATACGAGTGATACTGCATGATACTTTTGAGGTTATACGGAACATTAAAAGTGGTCACTTCGTCGTAGGAATATTTCCTAAAGTTATGTTCCTGTCCTAGAAATTATTCAAAACAATGGTTGTTTTATACTGAAGTAAAGTTTTTTGCATATAGTATTGCATTATGTTTTTCTAACCTGGTTTGACATTTTCCATGTATATCGTGATATAGTCATCCCTATCAGGTCGGCTATGTTCGTGGCGAAAACCTAGAGCGTGAATCATCTCGTGCATGATTGTGTGCACATGCAGGCAGCCGGTGTCCAAACTCATATTCTAATTAAAAATCACTAGCAAAAGTTAGTATGAATAGTAATTTTAAATGGCGTTGTTTTACTTTTACCTGTGCTCCTTCAAAAGATTTTCCAGTGTATGACCAGCAACCTCCACCTGTTTTCATGATGTTGATATAAGTTCCTTTGTATTCTGAGAGATCTTCTTCGTCCCAGATTCTAAAGTCTACACAAGGAATCACTTGGGATAGCCTATATGCCGCGTTGTTTATGAGTGTGCGTTCATCGTCCGCTACATTAATCAATGGGAATAAAATTAATAATAATTTTATGAAGTACTATTATTCTCATCATCTTTAAAGGAATTAATAAGTTTTACTGTATTCTGGCCCGATGTAAATGTTAAAAATTTCCCATTTCGATTCCGAAGATATTAATCCATTTTTCACTGTATAATCTTCAATATCGCCGGAGGAGCATTGAAAAGGTCCACTTTTAGTATGAAGCCGAGCTTCTAGTTGTTTAGCTTTAATGAAAAAAATAGTTGTTTTGTATTATTTTTACAGAAACTCATGCAAAATATTTTTGTGTCAGCAGATTACTTACTGACTGCTCGGTCTTCTGGCTCTGGCTTCTTTGGAATTGCATACTTTTTAGTTGGTAGAGATGCAGCTTGTATTATTTCATGCATTTGCACGAAAATTATGACAAGCCCAATGCAAATTGCTCTCATTCTCTCCTATTGTTGTGAAAAACTGGTTTGAAGTGCACTGAATGATTATTATTTTTCATATGTAGAAAAATTTAAAATGTTTGGCTTATATACTGTTTAAAAGTTCATAGGCTTGCATTTACTTTGTCAAATAAATCTTGACAAATTCAAGGTCTGACAGTTTTGCATAAAAATTCAAGGTCAGAATTGTATGCAATCCCAAACCACCATACCTCGCCTGATATATTGTATCCAAACATTGCCAATTGCATAGCTCAAAAGGAAGCGTCTTTTAACATGTAAGAAATCACATTTGAGGTTCAACGCAGGATTGATTTACGACCTGCAAAACTAAGTTGATACACCTTGAAATGACACAGAACAAAGAATTCCCAGCTTTCATTAGAGTTGACTTGAAAGCGCAGTCATCAGACAATTGATGATTTATTAGCAACAGCATATATTTTCATTACTTTCACAGATTTATTGACAGATGGTTAAGTCAAAAACGCATTTTCAAAACATGTTGCTTCATATTGAGGACTTTCATGCAATATTTAAACATGCATATATACCACGATCAGATTGAATAACTGAGACAATAAATCAGATAAATATCTAATCCACGCCAGGGAAAGCTAAATTCATCGTCATCAAAATTGTGGCTTGTGTGTTAAATATAATAACAGACCAAAAATGAGCTTTAAATTCAGGTTTCAATACTCCAAGACCTTCAACTGGAAATCCAATTGGGCGAAAGGTTCGTAAAACCCTTCTACGAAGAGCACTATGGTGATAACCGTTCCCTCCGCTGTTGAACATCCATTCTCTCAACATTGCTTCGCTTTCTTTATAAAGAAAAATAGCAAAAGGCAACACCACGATGATTACTATCAGAGTGGCAACCGCAACAAATGGAGCAATCCAATATGCCATCGGGCTCAAGAATTTCCACCCGTGGTTCCAGCTAAAGTAAACACTGCTATGAATTGACCACCGTGTATTGCTACAAATAGAAGCATCCCAACCATATGATTTAAAAGGTTGTGAATTGCTTGCAGTTGTCCGTATTTTTTAATTGCTGAGGTGATATTGGTTCTGGACTCTACACGAATGTAGGTGACTAATGAGCCATTCATTTTTGCCATCAGAATCATATTGATGAATACGCATCGAAATGTTCGACATCCTTCCATAGCACAAATTCCTAAGAGAGTACTGTTGACAACTCCGAGAAATGTGTGGAAAGCCGGACTTCGCTGATCAAGTGGAGAAATATACTTTAATGTTAATGGAAAGCATTCTTGCTGAGCAAAAAAACATTGATGGCCCTACAATTATTGCTCCAAAGGTGAAAAGTAGAATCCAACTTGAAAGAATTACTCCAAGTTTATCCCCATTTCCAGTTTTGATTAGTTTTGTAACTTCTGCATGTGAAAATGAAAGGAGTCTGATTTAAATCGAAATTATTTCCGAGTTTTAATTTTGAAACTTTAAATTTGGGATTATTATCAAAACTAAAATGCACATGTACCTTTTATTACATCTTTCACAACCCCTGCGACAAACAAGTTTTGATAATCGAATTCAATCAACTGAAATTGTCGAATAAAATCCAAAAGTAGCATGTAATATTCAGCGAGAGTTTTTATGTATTGATATGCAACCAAATTCAATCCAATACGAAGGAAGCAAGGGGCGACTACCATTACTGTATAAAACAACTCATTGATTCCAATCGAGTCTGGGTTAAATATTCCCTTTCCAATGATAAGGTAGAGGCAAAGACGCATTTGGAATTGTACAAAAGTTTTGATATTGAAAGCAATTTGGACGCGACAAGACATTTTCTTTAAATTTTTTTTTAATTTTAGCGCTACCAATCCCGTCCTGAGCGGTTATCACAATCTCAATCATGGCAGAAAAAGGCCAAGATTAGAATCTGTACCAACTACCAATGATACCGAGTCTCTGTGGGTTTGCTGCTTTTGTGGCTGTTCTACGACTTCACATTCCTTCAAGTAGTGCCCTTAGCCAAGTGACAAAAATAAAGTCAGACCAGCAAGGATTCTTTAGCGAATGGTACATTGGCTTAGTTGCGGACTTGTGCTTGTCTTCAGGTCACAGGATATTAATTTTTATCATCAACATGATATTTCATCTTGCAATAATTACAACGCAACCATTTTCTCCTCATATCATTAGTGAGCAAATATATCATGGGATCATGCCGATCCACTTTCCCGTTTCAAGTCGCGTAAAGGAATTGATCACAATGCTGAAATCTCATTTGTCAATTGGCGATTATTATGACGGTGATTACCAAGCAAAGCTAAAGATAAAAAAATGGCAAGCATCTATAATAGTTGATATAACATCCATAAGAGATAAATACCGCTCATTTACTTTTATTTGACATTCGTTTGTTTTTTGTTTGCATCTTCGAGTATCTGCAGACAGGTGAGAAAATTTTGAGTATGATTAAATTTTTCATATTAATTTTTTGGGTCAATTTTTTACATAACTTTTAGATACAAAGAATGAGGCATGAGACGAGAGGGGCTTGGAAGTTGTATGTGATGTGGCTTTGCAAAAGTAAGAAAACAGGTGTTTGGCATGTGATAGCACGGCTCGTGAGGAAGATGCCAACAGCTAAAGTGGTAAGGTACTGTTATGTAACTCTGCTTGCTTTCCTCCTTTACAGTATAGAGCGATATCCCATTGAATTTCATGGATTACTGAAGTATTGGTGTTGGATTGCATGAAGGGTTGCATTACTAGCATAAAATTTATTGTGGAAGGTTCATCTTCATTACACCATGCAAGTACAGATGAAAGTGAAGGAGCTGAAAATTACTTGGTTGGAGGAATACATTCTCCTTCCAATTTGCTGGGTTGGTAAACGGAATATATGATCATTACTTTAAGCAGGGACACAGCAGAATCAAGTCGAGTTTTGCAGTATATGCGTTGGGATTAATAGAGTTCAAGTTGAGCTTTGTTCATTTGACTAAAAACACCACATATTGAAGCTACATGCAGTTGCATGTCTAGTTTAATTTTACATTCAGCGACAGTCGTAGCCAAAGTCCTACAGAAAATATGGGAAAGATATGAGACCCCAAGTAACATGAATACATCCTATGGATATCCATAAGACACATTTGTCCCGACATGCAAACATCCCAACGACGTCTGTACAATCTATACGTACCTCCTATAGACATCTAATGCATGGACCTATTTCGCTTTTTTATGTCATATACGACGTACCAATGGATGATCCAATTGATATCCATAAGACGTCTTAGTAGGATGCGAATGTCAGTATGCGGATACCATTTGGATATCTTATGGATGTTATTGACAGATGACTACTACTATAAATAAATCATTTATAGGACAATATAAGTAACTTTAAACATCATTTTAATATATTTAAAAGTCACAAGAAACAAAAATAAATACACAATACATAATAGATTAGTTAACAACTCGCTGGCGTCTTTATCGATGGTGTTTTGGTATGGTCCTTTTGAAACTATCAGTGTCCAATCTGGATTCATAAAAATACAAGATAATGTATCAAATCACTTAATTATAGTCAAAGTGTAAATTAAATTAGCGTATAATTATTGTAACTAAAAAAATTACCTGCATGTGGTAATTCTTGAAAGTATATTATCGAATCCAGTCAGCCATCAGTACCCTCTTCCAATGGCTTGTCCATCACTTCCAGCAACGGCATCACCTCCACGATACATAACTTCCTGCCATGCAACCACAACTGAAATATAGTTAATTGTGCACACATCAAAATGATATTATTCTTCAATCAATAATAATGTTATAGTTAATAGTATCAGTAAACACGCTACGTTAACCAGCTTACCTTTTGTCTTCATCCCGAGAGCTGTTGACTTTCACATCGTCGAAACTACTTTAACTATCAATTAATATCCTTTCACACTCCAACCAGCATCACCTGTAAGCAATGCGTGATCAATCATTTACATGTACTGCAGGTTTTGCAGTCCCTCATTCTCGTAATTTCCACGGAATATAAGACAGCACAAGCCTGTTTTGATTGGTTAGCACAAAATCGCAAGTATGGACATCCAATGGATGTGTTCCGGATGATTTTTGCTGGATGTGTTAAGATGAAAATATGAAGTATTTTTTCATGGTGCTTTGGATGTTCTTAGGATATCCCTGTGAGGATTACATAACCTCCATGAATAGACGTGTTTATGCATATCCATAGGATGTCTGATGTTTCATTGTACAATGTTTTAGATGCTAAGGTCATCCAGTTTTAGTGTGTTGTTCACCCTGTGAATTGTAAGATTACTCGTACTTTTTTTCGTGGAATTTTCTCGGAAACATAAAGAATCAATTTGAAAAGCAATCTTTAAAAAAATCATTCGAAATTTTCACCTCAGTAATTTTTCAAACTACATAATTCTGTGCTGTTTTATGCAACTTTAAGGGGAGTTTTGCCTAATTTCCAAAAGTTGTTGATTTGGCAGTGATAGAACCCAACAACTGATGCCAATCGTTGAAAGGCAATTGTTAAAAGTAATTTTATGTGTACTTTCTCCCATTTACCATCATTAAACCTCGATGTCGGTGTTAAATCCGTATTTTAAGGTTCCGCGTTGATGAGCAAAGAAAAGCAGGTTGACTTAACTACCCATAGGAATTGGCCACAAACGCCAGAAAAAATCAGACTCGCCAAAGCTCATTCCATTTCCTTCTTTCGCTGCTCTCTCTCCAGCCATAGCCATCATCGTCATTATCTTCCACAACCAAAATAACGACACCATGAACTTTCCCTTCGTGTAGTCACATGTTCCTTGTTAAAAGTTTTTTCTCAAAAACTTCACCTCCTTTCCACCCAAAGCAAAATTATTTTTGTTTAAGTGTATTTGAAGTTAAGCATTGTTCATTCGACTACATCCGTTGCAATTTCTGAATCGCTCGGTCTAGGTTGGTTTTACAAGACACAAGTTGTACTTTTCAATTTCTAATGTATCTATGTCGATGACTTCTCAAACATGTAAAATGGCTTCATCTATAGCGTATGAAATTCAGAAGCATTTTTAAATTTCCTATATATTGTGCAACAAAGCAACAGTTATCTGGATTCTTGATGAAGCATAAAATTCGTGACAAGGGAAACAAAAAGGCAGCAGATAATATTGTGCAACTTATCTGGCGAGGGCTCATTCTTTTCCAGTCAAAAATTCATGCTATGCAAGCCTCAGATCATACTACTCCTTTGTTCAGTCTCATGTAATACACGAGAAAAAGGGCGGCTTCTTCAAATGACATTACAAAGGAGAAGGAGCAAGACAACATACACACACTCACTCTCTCTTGACACCACATGCACATGCACACACTATCAACGTCAACGATTCTCCAACTCAATCTTGAGAATTGTGATAAACCAAACATCCAAGAAATAGATTTTTCAAACTCTCCGTCAATTGTGATCGTTAAAAGTTTCACCATGGAACCTATGGCCAGCAGTAAAAAATCCGATACGAAAGGAGTTGACGTCATTTCCTTCATGTCGAACTTAAGTATGTCATCCTCAGTGTCAGTGACCATTAATGATCTTCCTCTAGAGGTAAAATGTTCCACGATCTTTTTACATAATACACAATCAACAATAAATGAATTTTGGCAATTGCTCGGTGCAAACTTTTAACTAATAACTTAAATGTAATATTCCACCCACAGCTGTTGGAGAAGATAATTGATACACTAGATGATCGAGCCTCCGTCCTAAATTGTCGACTTGTAAACTCTGAATGGAATGCTGCTGCAGGAAAGGCAATGGAAAATCTCTGTCTTTCCGTTTGGACAAGATGGGAACCTAAAGAATTCCCAGAGGAGACCCCATTCCCAAAGATAGGGAGGACCCCGATTTTTCCCTTTCCAACCAGATCTCTGTATTTTAACAACTTTGGATGGAACGAGTACAAGAAAACAAATAAGGCTGCTAAAATCGAAATGTTGCAACTGCTCAAGTTGTTTGGGAGTCACCTCACCTCCTTGTGGATTGAGCGAATGTCATTGGGTCAACTTCAGATTAGCATCATTTTCAAGGAGTTAGTGAACCTCAAAGCTCTAACCATTTCAGGACCGCCCTTATGTACACCAAAATGGGACGCAATTGCAGAATTGACTACGAAACCTCCTCGAAATCACCAATATTTGCGGCTGAAGTGGATTAGTATGCATCTCGCCCAGTGGATAGTGGACCAATGTTCTAGCCAGCTAATTAGTTTGGAAACTGTGATGATGTTGACAAGCACGTCGGAGCCATGTCGTCACCTTAAGCTGCCTTCATCGTCGGGAACGAACGATCTTCGTATTACCAAACTCAAATTATGGGACGGGTACTCTGATTTCTTTGAGCAAACAGTGCGACTCCCTCTAACGCACTTGTCAATTGATTTTACGCATCATCATACGAGAGATGATCATGCACATCGTGAGATAAGTTTGAAAGATGTCATCACGTTCCTGAACAACTTTTCTGGAACTCTGGTTCAGCTTTATTTGCGTGTGTCTCTGGGAGAGGACGGAGACATCATCCCTTTCAATGAGTTTCCTCATTTGACCGAGTTCTTCTTTTGGTTCATGTTGGTGTCAAACCATAATAAGCATCGCCTGAATTACCTGACTTACCTGGAGATCTTGTTAAAAAGATTTCCGAATTTAGAGCGTTTGTTGGGTGGTGAATTCTATGCGAGAGGGAGATCCGGAACAAGCGACAGAGGAACTCAATTCTCTTTTCTTCATTCAACATTGCTTTCAAGTGTGTCAAAAATTGGAGACCGTGACTGTAAACCATGAAGTTACTCAGGAGGGCACTCGTGTAACTCAAATGTACGAGATAACCGTTTTAAGGGATGGGGATCAGGTATGGAAACTGCTGGGGGAAGGATACATGTAGAAAAGGCCAGGAGTTATCTTAGCGTATTTAATCTATTTATGCTAATTTTTTGTGTATGAAATCCTGAAATAAAATTGGTTCCCAATTGTTAAAAATCTAATTTATTTCTATTATTTTTTAAATAGCATATAAACCAAGGTGTACATAAGGCGAAAGTTGTAGTCATGACAGCAACCCAAATTACTTATACCAGTTGTCCGATAAATGTACGTTGTCCGTGTAGTAATAGCAAGTTTTCGGATAGTTTGCACTACACTTCGGGTTAATTAAAGATGAGGATTTCGAAAATATTTCGGATGACGGGTTCTACATATTCTAGTCTGGATATTCGAAGTAAATGCCTCTCCTGTTTTGCGACTTGATTCTACTATTGTCTTAGAAACTTCTTGATCTAAACTAAGCCGACGCTTGTTGCGTGTTGTAGGTTCATGTCATCTAAAACTAAAATAAATAAAGATCATAAAAGTATTACAAATATGCACCCAACTCAATTCTCAATTTCAAACCCCCAAAATATATTGCTATATTGAGGAAATAATTTTCAAAAGCAACAGAAGTTGATAACTGTATTTTATTCAATGTGTATGTAGATCGTTGTGACACTTTCAACTCGTGCGTTTTTAGTGCATGAACAAATGAAGACGACACCACACATTTCCATTATAACGTAGGATGTCTGATGTCGCCAGAACAAGTTTGGGCCTTCCCGAATTCTTCGCAAAATCATCCAGACTGTAGGTAATCTGTAATCTTCTAAGATGAAGCAGAACCTTCAGGATTTTTCAATAACGAAGTCGCCGCCTTAAACTTAATTGGAGTTTCTGAGTGATTTCAGTTTAGCATGGTCATGGTCGCATTGCAAGGAGCTAGCTTCAGTCTCTGTTCATAGGAAATATTCGGCTAGGAGGCGGTGCATGGCTACTAGTGCATAGTGAACTGAATTATTGGCTCTTCTACCAGTGAACAACGATCATTATTCATGACTCATATATTACGACTACTGATATTCTAGGTATTACTACCGAAAGTTAAAACAAAAATGGGATTGACTGGCCACATCCCTTTGACAATAAATGTTCTACAATTAAATGTGTCAATGTTTAAAGTAACACTGAAACCATTCTATCTAGCCCACTCAATGACTCCGTGAGGCAGCGGTAGCTAAGCTAAACGGGAGCATTAGGTTAACCACGATGAAGTATTTTACTTAAGCTAACTACAACCATCCAGCATTCCACTTAGTTTCTAGCTAATGCATGAGTGTTTCATGAGTTTTAGCCCAACTTTTTCTCGGTGTGGTGTGTGGTTGTGGATCACTAAATTTCTACTTGAGTGGATTCACATCTCAAGTGTTAAAATTTAAAATAATCATATTCATTTTGTATAGCCAATACACCACCGACAGCCACCATCACGATTAAAATTTTCTGTTGCACATATTAATTTCCAAATTGTCTGAAATTGTTTTGAGAAAACTGCTTACTACAAAAATACGATCATAAAAGTACTTTCTCATTATAGAATCATTGTGGCCTGAAGTTGATTGGACAGAATTTTAAGACTGCCATGATATCTGGGTAAAGATGTACAAATAATCCGGTTTAAGGTTCATTTACGTGAATGAATGACAATTGACAATGCATGGTCTTTATTTTACATAAACAAAAATATGGAAGGACAAGATGTACTGAGAGATACAAATAACAATCAAATCCTTAGCTCATATTCACACTCATTTAATCAATTAAACAACTATAGCATCAAATTTATATATGTATACGAAAAAAATGTCAGTACATTTAGGATAAATACGTAGTTACCATTATTCATATCATATCCCGCTTGAAAAATAGTAACACAGTTGTGCACAAAATAAGAACAATTTCAACTTAGCGGAAACTGTTGTGCACAATTGTACACACCTGTGCATACTTTGTAATCATGTTAATGTCAATGTAACTAACGGTTTATGAGACAATTACGGTGTTTAAGTAAAATATATTGTGCTGTGTATTTAAACAAGCTCAAATTTTCATGTCTATGGTTGTGCACAACGCGGCATAAAATTTGTGCACAGCAATTGCGCATCATTGTAGTTTGTTTAATTGTACACAGCGTGGATTTTCGCTTAGCACTACTGGTGAAATTTTTATTTAATCAACTTTTAATTTTTTGTAATCCATGTAGCCTCTTATGCATTCAGCAAACGAACAAGAGATGAAACGCCTATTGATTTTCGTTCAGCATACTTTTGCTGAGTTAAATCTGGGTTTCACAGACTCCCTTTACGTTAACTAAATACGGATTGACTCTATCTAAATAATGACGAATAGAGTTTCCAATTACAAAGCCTTTGTTAACCTCATGTACAATAATAAGCTATTTAATTATAATAAGATCGTTCTCGAAGGTAAAAACAATGCTGTTAAAACGTTTCTTCGAATCTGTCTCATTTATTGTGAGCATTTAACGTCTTCTTCGACAAATTGGAAACTCAAAGGGTTTCCAAGCCTTTAAGTTCTCTACCGATGAATTAATTCATAGTTTTTACAAGGCCCAACAAACATCACACCGTTATTTGCTCTTTAATAAATATTTTTGATAATACCTTCCTCCCTCAATCAAAGCGTCATAAAAATACCTCACATGCTCTATGGCTCAAACCCAACGCATTCAATGGTACAAGTTTCCCGCGTGGGATGTTTAAAAAAATCACATGTAAATCCTATTTCACGTCACATCAAAACATTGCATCCAAAATTTTACTGCAATTGTGAAGGAAGTTAAAGTGCTTTGGAAAAGTGCCCTTGTGGCGTTTGGTAAGTTTTTAATATTTTAGTTTTGGTTTCCCTAATTTCCTCGTAATTTACCACAGTCATTGATTAGTTGCTCGTCTTCTTGTTATGTGTGTAGGAAACAAAAGGGAAATGGACAAAAGGTGTGATAACCTGTAGAAGCCGCAGGTGTGGAAATGTCAGCTGATGTATCACGGGATGTCGTTAGTAAGCAGTTTAAAACACCAAACACTGGAAACCAGAAGAAGAAGAAACGAAAGCGTCTGGGAAAGTACTATCAACAATTACCATTGAGCTGCCAACGGCGAATGAGGAAGAACGCGATTCAAGTTTCGTCAGCTTAAACATTGTGTGAATTACATGTATCAATGTTAATTAATATTAATTCATATTTTGAGGCTTCCCTAATAAATGATTTCTAATTTAAAAGTATGATACGTTTACTGAATACGTTTTTTATATTTTAATTGTATAATATATATATTAACAATATTCCAGTGCACAGATGTAGTATTAATGTGCACACAAAAGTGTGCATAATGTCTGTGCACAATTTTGGCCCACTTTTGTGCACAATTCATCGTGCAAAACCTGTTCTGCACAATGGCTTGTGCACAAAAGTGGGCCAAAATTGTGCACGATAATTTATGGGAAATTGTGTTACAATTTTTCGAACGGGATCATAAATCGTATAATCCGAAAATACAATCAAAATCAAGTAATTTTTATTAATTTTGTCCAGCAATCATAAAATACCAAATATGTGTAACATGAGTAAGCATAAGCATAACCAACTCTTTTCTTGCCAAAATATTCACTTTGATTGATTCTTCACAAAGTTTTGCCAATCTCCTCGTGTATATTCATATTTTTCATTCTTGAAGTGGTTGTCATCCGGCTCTCCACCGCAACAGGAGTAAGAAAAATCCCGGACGTGATTGGGATTGTATTTAACAATTTTTAAGTAGTTCAATTTAGGAAAGTGGTTCCAAATGTTGGACTCCCACATGCGGGGAATATAATCATAAAACTGAACAACTTGGTTGGATGATGGTATTCTCATTTCCTTTCTCATAGAACGGGTTGTCATACTCCGAGTAGATTTTTGTTCTGCGTTAATCTCAATTTGAAAGCTGGAAAGAGAGGCGCTGGTTGGTAGAAGGAAATCAATGCTTTTCAAAGGCATGTATTCAACTCGAATTTGGAAAGTGATCAAGTTCGGTAGCTCTAGGTTCCCCTGCAACTTGTTATCATCTTCGTCTCCAAACACCTTAACAATAAGGTGCTTGAGATTATTAGCAAAATGGGATGCCGTGATTGCTCGAAAGTTGGAATCCAAGGGCAAAAAATATGAGCTTATAGCTAGTTGTTCAATATGCCAAGGAAGGGATTGGAGGGTGAGGAGATCTGCCTCATTATTCACGTTTATTGTAAATTCCTCTATGTTATCCATTTGAAGGTTAGATAATGTGGTAGCGGATGCGGCAATGAAATCACTCAGTAAGCGAAGTTTTTGGATGTGATTATTTCTCAATAAGATTCCTTTCTGGATAGGAGCAGGAACACAGTTCATTTTCAAAGTAGTGAGGTGCTCAAGTTTAGGAAGAGGATTAGTAACAAGTAATTGTTCCAGGGAGGTTGTCATACAACTACTGCCAGCACTACTGAATATTAGGTTCAAAGTCTTGAGATTCGGCATCAGGCTGAGATAACGATGAACCAAATTGTAGACACTTTTCCTACTACGTGTTCTTCCGCTTTTTGAGAATGTGAAGACGAACGAAGCGTGCCAAATGTGGGTCCCATGTAAGAGCAGTAAGTTAGTGAAAGCACTTTGTAGTCTGGAAAAGAGATTCGCTGTCAAATTTTGTCCTTCATAAAGTAACCGACATATCTAGTTAGAATTGGATTGCAATCTGGTGGAAAATTAATTTCAACAAGATTTTCCAACTCTTCCACCCATTGAGCGTCAAAGTTGTAGTGGTTGATTGATAGTTCATCAATGTTTTCGCAAGGGTCGGGATTTTCTTCTTCTTTGGGAAAGTCAAGGTTGGTGTGGTAGGGATGGTTTTGAAGGAAACGATCGACAGCATATTTCCAAAATTTGCAGACTAGGCGTGTGCTGAGAATCGGGTTAGGAATTAGAGTTTCATCCTCTTCAGAACCATCAACTGAATCATCGTCATCATCAACATCTTCCCAATCGAAATAATCATCATTTAAAGCGTCTTCATCCAAATCAGAATTATTAACTGAAGTGTTAACATCCTCCTCCTCTTTTAAGTATTTGACAAGTAGAGGAAATACCTAGAATCAAAATAATAATTGTTGTGCTTTGTCACCAAATCATAACAAATGTATAATCAATTTTTATTTCACGTCGATTTCGAGTAATTTTTACCTTCGGCATTAGAAAGTGTGCGCTTTTTGGTTCCAAAAACGTCATCCAGTCCCGGCATGTCCGAAAACAGCTTTCCAAATCAGTTGGGCAGTCCAGTTCATCAAAGATTTTAGACCGGACCTGTTGGTTTAGACCAAAAACATGACAAAATACTATTTAAACGTATAATAATTTGGATACCAGCCATGCAGTTCAAACAAACATAACATTTTGAATTCGAACCTCCAAAGGTAATATTTCCAATGAGTTTTTGGCAGATGGTGGTTTCCCAGTCATGTTGTGGCTGCACTTCAACTCCTGCGTATGAAAACAAGATTATAAGCTATCGACTCAATTTAGAGTTTCAAAACAGAAATACTCATATGTTAAAGCTGTTACTTATTGTCAACATAAAATTAGTATGAAACTCGCAGCGTCGCAGCATAAAAAACATTATACTAACCAAATGTCAGTAGTATTAACCAACTAGTAATGTTCTGAACTAATCGAAAACATAAGTGAAAAAATTAAAACTAGTGTGTTATCCAGAACCTATCATAGGCGAACCAGATTTGGTAGCTCGTTTCTCTAATTATTAGCAAACTCGACCACCCAGATATCTTAAAAATTAATTCTCAAAACAAGCCTGCAGAATGACCGCGTGAAGAAACCCGCTACCCGCTCGCTGTGAAGAAACCCGCTTCCCGCTGACCCGCTACCCGCTATGTGAAGAAACCCGCTACCCGCTGACCCGCTACCCGCTCGCTGTGAAGAAACCCGCTACCCGCTGACCCGCTGAAGAAGAAACCCGCTACCCACTGAAGAAGAAACCTAGATGCTAGTAATTTGTATCTAATGAGTCATTTTTTTTACAAAAACGTCAAGTTATTTAAACAATGATATGCAAAACTGCAAAAAACCACGATACAACAAATTTAAATAATTTAAAGTTGAGAATCAAGTTTAAACAAGCAAATTGATAAGTTTTTATATAAAAAACATTTTATTATTAATACTAATGATAAATAATATCAATATTATTGAATTACAACTTTTATTTTTACTTAATACAAAATCAGATAAGGCAACTGAATTTTAAAAGTTTATAATTAGAATTTTTAATCCTAATGATAATTGTAGAAATATTTTTCTCCTAATTTATTACGTAGCTGAAGCGAGAGCATTCAGCGAAGTAACGGTTTTACTCAAACTGTCTGTCTGTCCGTGTGCACTCTGCTGGTCACATACATTGACCGATTTGAACCAAATTTGATACACAGGTAGCAATACTCAAGAGAACCTCTGGGAATACTTTTCAGACAAATCGGTGAAACGGTTCGAAAGTTATAGGCGCTAGAGTTAAGAAACTCATCGATTTGGTTGAAACATAGTATGCATTTAAGCATGTGTAGCACAGCATGGGGCCATACTTTAATTACGTCATCAAAAAATCTGCATTTTTAGACCCACCTACCCTTTATGTCATCAGTCGTCATTTTTGACCGACCCTACCTACCCACCCAAACTGTTGACGTCATACAAAATATACCTTAAGTTTAAGTATATGCTTTAGATAAGGATTTGCGTTAAATAAGGTATTAGGATGTACCTTAAACACAGATAAATCGAAAATTGCATGGAAATTTGTGTAGTTTACGATACTAAAATGCATTACGGACATTTTTAAGGACATATTTTTCGGGTAAAAATGATGACAAATTTTTTGATTACCCACCTACCCACTAACGTCATCAATTGTAATCATTTTCGAAAGTACCTGCCCAGGGTACGAGTTGACGTAATTAAAGTATGGGCCATATGCATAACGAAGCATGCTCAACGCATAGCGTTGTGTACTTGTGCAGAAATCCGGAATGGCATTCGACAAGTAATACTTTCACTATATGTTGAGAGAGGATCGCAGAGGTGGGTTAAGAGAGAGAGGTGGTGGAGGAGATTTGGTGGACATGGGAGGAGGGGGTTTGGAGGTGATCACTCAACGCCTTCTTCAGCTACGTCACTGGCCTGCTTACTAGCAGTTTATTACTTAAAACATATATTCAACACTGTCGGTACATGTATTACTTCTATTAATAATCAAATATTTTTTATATAAAAACTTATCAATTTGCTTGTTTAAACTTGATTCTCAACTTTAAATTATTTAAATTTGTTGTATCGTGGTTTTTTGCAGTTTTGCATATCCTTGTTTAAATAACTTGACGTTTTTTAAAAAAAAATGACTCATTAGATACAAATTACTAGCATCTAGGTTTCTTCTTCAGCGGGTAGCGGGTTTCTTCTTCAGCGGGTAGCGGGTTTCTTCACAGCGAGCGGGTAGCGGGTCAGCGGGTAGCGGGTCAGCGGGCAGCGGGTTTCTTCACAGTGAGCGGGTAGCGGGTTTCTTCACGCGGTCCTGCAGAATCACTAAGTCACTCTTGTACAAGAATCAACTGGAAAAATAACATGCCATGTCAAGCCCATAAATGAACATATATGGAGTTTGAATGGAGTTCTTCCTGCATTTATTTACGATTTCGTTTCATGTATATACGTGTACAATACATAAAAACGAGAACTATATGTACAGCAGGCTAAGCGTTCATTTTACGTATATATTATGCGTTCTGACTTTGGCTTCACTGTCATGTCATATATTTTTGTCTCAACAAAATCTGTTAAGCTATCGAGTTTAAAAAAGTCTTGAAATATATTAATTATCTGGTGTCTTGGCACAGTTGACGTACTCCAAATTTAAGATAGTTTATGTAATTAATTTGCGCAAGTAATTGGAGAGAAGAGTTACTAATAAATTTTTGGTTCAGGAAAAACTTGTTACGACTAAATTGTTGGTTAAATCACTGACATCCGGTAAGTACGTAATGTTTCTGTCAGTTTAGTGTTGATTTTATGTTGAGAATGCTTAACAGTTTTGAACTAAACATAATCAACGAAATGAGTATTTTTGTTTTAAGTTACTACAAATTGAGTTGATAGTTTAACCCGTTTCTCGTTTTTATTCGTAGGAGTTGGATTACAGTCACAACATGGCTGGAGAAACATCGCCTGCTGTAAGCCCACTGGAAATATGTCCTTTGGAGGTTAGAAGCCTTGTTTACATTACAAATTAATTCCAATTTAGATATTTATTATATTTTTTGATGTACATGCGATATCTTTCAAATTTATGTTTAAATATTCGTGTTCTTTGTCTAAACCCACAGATCTGGTCTAAAATCTTTGACAAACTGGACTGCCCATCTGATGTGGCAAGCTGTTATAGAACATGCAGGGACTGGATGACGCTTTTGAAACAAAACAGGGCTAACTTTCTAATGCCGGAGGTAAAAATTATTCAAATTCAAAGTGAAAATAAAATTACTTGAATTTTGTTTGTTAGTATATAATTGTGCAATGAAATAAAACCTTTATTACTTTGGATCCAGGTGTTTCCACTGATTGTCAAATACTTGACCGTCAACAAGGAAAAAGAGGAGGAGGATGGTGACGGTTCAGTTGATCATTCTGATTTGAATGAAGACGCTTCAGTTAATAATTCTGATTTGGATGAAGACGCTTCAGCTGATAATTCTGGTTTGGATGACGACGCTTCGAATGATGATTCTGATTGGGAAGATGTTGATGATGACGATTCAGTTGAGAGTTTTAAAGAGGATGGGAATCACATTCCCAACCCGATTCTTAGTTCACGTCTAGTTTGCAAATCGTGGAAATATGCCGTTGACAATTTCCTTCAAAACCATCCCTACCACACGAACACTGACTTTCCCAACGAAGAAGAGAATCTCGACCCTTCTAAAGCTATTGATTCAGTCCCAATCAAGCATTACGAGTTTGACGTTACATTTTTGGATGAGTTGGAGAATCTTGTTGAAACGAATTTTCCACCAGATTGCAACCCAATTCTAACTAGATACGTCAAGTACTACGAATTAATTTATGTAGGACCGGGTAATGAAGCAAACCATTTTCCCAGACTACGGACGGCCTTCACCAACTTGCTGGAATTGCATGGAACCCAGATTTGGCACGCCTCGTTCGCTCTCAGATTCCCGGAATTCGCCAAAATGCACGAGAAGAGAAGTGTCTACAATTTGGTTCACCGTTATCTCAGCCTTATGCCAAACCTCAAGACGTTGAACCTAACATTCTCTACGGCGTGCAATAGCTCCAACCTCCGCAGTGTGACACCCTCCCTCGAACAATTGCTTGTTACTAATCCTCTCCCTACTCTTGAGCAGCTTACTACATTGCAAATGGCATATGTGCCTGCTCCTCTTGAGAAAGGATTGCTATTGAAAAACAACAATGTCCAGAAGCTCCTCTGGTTGAGCGAATCCCTTTCCGCATCATCTGCATCGCTATTAAACATTCAAATGTATAATCTAGAGGAATTTACTACGCACATAAAGGATAAGGTGGATCTTCGCACTCTTCGTTCTCTTTCTTGGCCGTTTAAAAAACTGGCTATTGGCACACAACATTTTCTTCTGGACTCAGCCATTCGAGCAATCTCGGCATCCCAGTTTGCTAATAATCTCAAGCACCTTATTGTTGATGTGGTTGGAGATGAAGGCTTTCACAAATTGAAGGGGAAACTGGAGCTACCCAACTTAATCACCTTTCAAATTATAGCGGATTATACGCCTTTGAAAAACATTGATTTCCTTCTCGCAACTAGTGTCTCTCTTTCCAGCCTTCAAATTGAGATGAAAACAGAACAAGAACCAACTCAGAGTATGGCAACCTGTTCTATGGGAAACCCAACACCTAACCAAGTTATTCAGTTTGATGAGCACGTTCCCAACCTGCTCGAGTCCAACATTTGGAACCACTTTCCTAAATTGAAGCGCTTAAAAATTGTTAAATGCAATCCGAATCACGTCCGAGATTTGACCTTCTCTTGTTGCGGTGGGGAGCCAAATGACAACCACTTCAAGAATGAAATGTATGAGTATACACGAGGAGATTGGCAAATCTTTGTGAAGAAACAATCAAAGTGAAGTTTTTGGCAAGAAAGAAATTGGTTATGGTTACTCATATGTTATACATTTTGTATTTTGTGATTTGTCGACTAAATGAATTGACTGGATGTTTTGTGCCTTTTCTGTAAGTATTGACCTCAAATGTATATTGACAACTTGTATAAGATTTTTCTTAACTTACATTATTTTATTTCGTATACATAACTTTGATGCTAATTGTTTAATTGATTTAATGCGTGTGAAAATAAATAAATGATTTGTTTGATTGTAGACAACATTTGCTTGCTACTGCTTCTACATTTTTAATCTGTTACAATAAAGACATTTGCTATTATGATTCAGGTTTATAGGCAAGTAGTCATTGATCGTAGCGTTACAATCCACATATTGTGAAGCTGAATATTTTAACGTTTATGGTGAAAAGTAATCAATTTATTCATTTAAATGTGTTTGAAAATGCTCATACATAATTACAACAAAAAAGCTAACATTAAAATGTAAAAGTACACCAAAGTTAAAGTATGAAAGTTAAAGGTTACTTACATATAGGATATTCAGAGCTATTGTCACTGGGATTGATCACGTTTGCCTCTCGAGCTTCAGCTGCCTGCCTTTCATCTCGCATTGAGATTTCCATAATACAACGTTTTGTTCTAGTTGTCAACCATCCGGATTTACATTTGTGTATGCCCAAATTGCTTGATTCCCCGAGAGAGCAGATAGTCGTCTTTCCCAACCTGACATTGAGAACCGACCAAACCTTTGCACATTTTTGATTCATAGTCATATTCCTCTAAGGTTTCACAGTGACAAGTTCCGTTCCAGTGACAGTACATTTGAGAGGAGCACCTGCATCACAAGTTACGTATGGTTTACTCAAAGCCCAAAGGGGTTTTCCATTGTCATACCGGTTATAACTGTAGTCACATGACTCGCCAACTTACCAATCTAACACATTTCCTTCTTGATGGATCAATACCTTTTTCATTTCATCACATTCGCACAAACTATTTAAGTCACATTTCAAATCTTTACTGCAGTTGACATCAGCCTCACATGGTTTGCCGTCATCTCGTTTTCTCGTGCATATTACAAAGGAAGTCTGAAAAACTTAGGAGCTACGGATACAAACTGGATTCGATGAGCCTGAAGGGCATCCGCTGTTTTTCAACACATTTGGGGAAGTCTGAACAAGTTTATCCTGCCAATCTTAAGCAAAAACTTTTGGACGTATCGTACGTAGAACGGTTGGCTTTACAACCAAAGAGTCCATCAGCATTGCACACAAGTTGTAAATCCTGATTTCCACTTCCGTACTTGCAGTAATTATCATCAACACATGGCTCATTATATCCTCGCTTAATCTCAAATTTCCCCTTTGGATTTAGAAAGTAGTCAGAGTCACATTTATATATTTTGTGCGCTCTCAATCCATTCAGGATATACTTAGCCTGTGGTACACATTCTTGACCATCTTCACATGAGTCCTTTGCAACAGCTACACAACGTTGGCGAGAAAATGTGTAAATGGAAAGTGTAGATTTGCAGCCACACTTTTCATCTTCGTTGCAGGTTGGAAATTGATCTGGTTTGCAAGCCATGTCAAACTCACATTCATCCTGATAGCCACCTTTCATACCGTTGGTTGGCTCGTAAAATTCAGAAAGACAATTACAGAAACCTTCTTGACACCAAACGTTTTTCACACATAGCAGCTCCTCTCTCCAAGTCCGTTCTTCCCCTCGGCTTTGAATATCAACGGCAGTGAAGGCACACTTTTCTCCAGCAAAAACTACACATTTTGTCTCGTCAAAACTCATGACGTCTGGCATCATGCATTCGCAAGATCCATTGTTACACGTTAGGGATGACCTGGAATCGCACCGCATTGTTCGGTTTCATGACTCTCTATGTAGCACGGGTTCGGGTGTTGATTTCAGCTGCTACGAAGAACAAAATCGTTACAGCAAGAGAACACAACGAAGAAATAGATGTGTTTGAACTTGAAATTTTCAACGCAAAATTACAAAAAAAAAGGTTTTTTGGCTCAGTTTTTAGTAAAGTAAAAAAAGAACTTGCTTGTTCAACTGGTTGATTCTATCTGATTCTGGATGTAAGTAAGCTCTCATACTACTTTAATTTATACAAAAGAGACACGTAATGCAAACTCCAACAATTGATATTCGATTACTTCCATTCGTCTCAAGTTTATTTGCTTCTTATAATGAATGGTAAATGTGATAAAGAATGTCCATGTCTGGAAGAAAGGTGTCCAGGAACTTTCTAAGCAACCAAGCCATACAATATATTATGCTTATAAATTGATCAACTGAACTGTACAGATAATTATTTATTACCTTGCTATTTATGTATAATAAATTATGCATCACCATATACATTTATACTCGGCCTGTTTAACATAGATTATTTTAAGGACATGTGTACCAAAAAGGTATGGGGAACTCATAAAGGGATCAATGCATTACGCTCACGCCGCCCATGTATACTACAACCCGGCAATGCATTAGAGCCAAAAACAAAATCCAAGATTGTGTAACTTGATTTATACAGCAAGTTTCGTGGTCAAATTGGCTTTCAGTAAAACAGTGATAGTTTGAATTTTAAGTTGAATTTTTGAAAACGCCAACGGTCGTTAATTCAAAATCGCTTTTTCTATCAATTCTATCAAAAATTAGCTTTTGAAACACTGTTTTCGAGGTAGATAGGTCCCTTTGAAAATCCTAGAAATCAGTCATCTTTTAAGGGACCTAACTACCACAAAAACAGTGTTTCAAAAGCTAATTTTTGATAGAATTGATAGAAAAAGCGATTTTGAATCAATGACCGTTGGCGTTTTCCAAAATTCGCCTTATAATTTAAACTATCACTGTTTTACTGAAAGCCAATTTGACCACGAAACTTGCTGTATAAATCAAGTTACACAATCTTGGATTTTGTTTTTGGCTCTAATGCATTGCCGGGTTGTAGTATACATGGGCGGCGTGAGCGTAATGCATTGATCCCTTTATGAGTTCCCCATACCTTTTTGGTACACATGTCCTTAAGACTCATGTCGAAATCGACAAATAAATGTAAACTTGAGCATAAAAACATTGAGAGTGGATGTTGATAATGCCTTCAAGCATGCATATATCCGCAGCGTGCTGCAAAAGGCATTTGTCTTCGAAAGATTTATCTGGTCTGTACAACCAAAAAGAAAGTTCGTTGTAAGCAAAACCTTATGAGAATAGGGGCTCTCGTCCTATCCACAGCGTGAAATTGACCAGCATGAAAGCAAAGTGGTTTACAGCTTCTTGAAAATTTCCCCATCAACTTGAAGCCAGGTCCCCTCCACCTCTTCCAAGAGTGAAGTGTAGCTTTTGACAAAAGCAATGGTTGGCTTCCCACATCTAGAGTCCCAATCACGAACCCAAATCCAACCAAAGTGAGCAACACCACCGCGAGATTTGCTTCAGCAGGGATTTTATCATGGAGTGTAATGACGCAGTAGAAACATGTGATAATTATAAATGCTCCAGAAAATTGAAGGGCTGGCCAATAGAACTGTTGATATACTCCGTTACACAGATCAACAAGGAGTTGATGACTCCTGTAGGACCTGCAAATCCATTCTAATCCGAATGACGACTGAGCATTCAAAGATTTTGAAAAGTTTCTCAAAAGTTTTAAGGAGCCGTTGATAACAATCAGCGAAAAAAGGATAAGCGTGACGAGAGGAAATGCTGCTGCAGGTAATGGTTGTATCGATAAAAGGTCCAAAAGAAACATCAAAATTCTAGAGTAAAATGGAATTGAAGTGCAACTTCCTTTGCAAAGAAATTTAGTTAGAATGACATGGGATTCTGGACGAAAAAGGGTGAGACAAGGAAAGAAGACACACGAGTAGAAAATGGAGACCGTGCAGTAGAGGACAATAGCTGTGCAAATCCTCGTTCTTGTTAGCTTGATCCGTTTCTCAATAATAAAAAGTAAACTGTTAATAAATGGAGCCAGCTCATCCCTAGCAAAATACATGGTCCAATTGTAACAAAGACTGACTTGAAAAACACATATGGCAAACGCTCTAGTCAGAGCATATTCCATCTTGAAATTATCATCCTCAGAAAAATAAACGACGTTGATAAATTCAGCAACAGAAATGAAAATTGCAAGGAGAGTTATTCCTATCCAGAACTTGAAAACTTTTCCAGTTCCATATTCACTTAGACGTACAAAACGCCCAGAGGTAGGCTCCCAATCAATGGGTGAGCAGTGGTAGATCTTAGCTATTTGGAATTGCCATATTAAAATTTTCAAACTGAGTTGAGATATCATGGTGAAAGGAGGAGAATAATATGGTTGACAAGGTGTGCTCTCTGGAAATTTGGAGAAGGAATGATTTCGTGGCCGTCTTTTGAATTTTATTTTACTGACGTATGAATATAATTACATGATTAAGGAAAAACGGGCACGACAATTGATTGTCAAAGTGTCAAATATGAGTTTCCGAATTTCAGTTGTATTTTATAAATATTTAAAGTGTAAATGGGGCCGTGTTGTTGTAGTGTACTCCTCTGTGAAAATTTTGTTTTATGAAAAATTAACACCTGGTTTTGTTCGGTATTAAAATTTAGTTGATAGTTTAATAGTCACATGTAATATTGATTTTTCTGTGCAACAAGAAAGAATGTGAACGGAAAACTCATGAAATTCAAACTTGAAGCTCGGTATATCAACAGCATGAAAAGTGGCGAATATACATATTGAAGTAGTCGAACTCCAGCCCAAATGTGCGAAGTGCAACCAAAAAAAAATTCTTAATATTTTGGTATTATTTAGTACTCATATAAGTACGCAAATGTGCAAAACCATTCTGTTGAAAAATGACCTGTTCGAAAATACGACTGTTTTCGTGAAATCAGGGATTGATTCATTTGATCAAGGCTGGTGCAGAGACGGTGGTATCTATTGACATGATTTCTTTTTTAGTAGGCAATCGAATTGCCGCGGTAGGATTTCTTTGCTTTTTTTAAAAAATGACCTGCTTTGGCGCTAGAAATTTTAAAAATTTTAAATCGAAGTATTTCACTCAAAAGTTAATTGAAACTAATTTTTCATCAAATTTGAAATCTACGCATTAAACTACATTTATGTTGTGAGTTTCATGCAACTGCATCTTCATCGTTTTTACCCCGATTTAATTTTAAAATTCATATTTCACCCACACGCACGTCTCGTTTTAAAAAGTACAAAGTAAGTAAATATGATCATATCAATGCAAACGTAAGTAAATGATAATATTAAGATGTAACAACATATTAAGCTTAATAAATCGTCTAAGTTTATTACAAAAATATTCATCATATACAATATTTATATTATTTCCTAAATTATGCTGTACATGCATTTAATAATTTTATCAGACCTTTACCATGATAACTACAACTAAACGGTCTGAATTTCCGATTATCTATTATGCATCTCAAACGACTCCGCAACCCTGAAATTTTGTAATTAAATAGTTTTAGTTAAAACAGCCTCGTGTCTAAATAATATTCTATATGGTAGATTTACCCCTGGACGAAACGATATCCAGCAGTGACCCTTCTTAGAATCCATAATGGCAACCTCGACTACCTTCCTGTTTAAAAATGGAGCCAAATATGGTTTTATATAAACACATAAAGAATTAACAATATTCTACTTTAAACTTACAGGATGAAATTAAGAAGTTGCATCACTTCGGTTTCTATTTGAATGAACCTGTTGGTTGCCGATTCAAACGCAGATGTGAAAAATCCTTTGGCACTTTTTGTACTTTGAATGACAAAGTACTTCGTCTGATTCGCTGCCCCTTGAAGCTTGTGGCTGACTTGGGCAAAGGAACCTTTCATGGAACTTGTTGCTGCAGTTGCGATAGACCCAATTAACTGCTCTGTTGAGTTGACTGCACTCCCTTTTTCCGTTTCGGCTTTGTTAAATCCGGATTCAGCAGTCTTCAACTACATGCAACCCTCTTTTGACGGAATCTACATCTGCAAAACCAAAAATTAGAAAATGTAAGTTCATCGTGAAATTTTTAGCATTTGAATACAAGTTATGGAACTAAATGTAGGACAACGCTGTTTTAATTGGGTTTAAGTACCTCCAATGAAAGGATCATTCATCCAAAAGTAATGTAAAACAGTTGATGGTGCTGCTAATCGCTTTAGATTACGACTGCTGTGAGCGTAGAATGGGCCGGATATTTCGTAATCGTTTTCTGCTGTAACTGCTGCGAATAAGTCACACAGTATTAAAAGGCCTAAAAAATTTTTCCAATTTCCCAAGAAGCCCTCAGATAAATCCTGTCCATCTTTTGGTTGCGTGTTATCTTACAAAATGTTATGATGTAGTTATGTTGGTTGACAAGCAAACAACACACGCATACATACATTTTCTGGTAGCGTAAGAACTCATTAATTTCAAATGCTACAAAAAATGACATACGGATAGCAATCAAGTTTTCATGACGAACCCAATTTACTGTGAATATGGCTTTCTTGCTTGCTTCAAATATACGTAAGGATACATAGATCAGTAGGTAGATCGGTAGATAGATTGATAGATAGATAGACCATAGGAGACAGGATATGAGTTTTCTCAAATTTTTAATACGAATAGGGGAGCATCAGTGAGGAATGACTATTCTCATATACCAGTATGGATTATATATGGTTCGCTAGTCCCTTGACAAAATAGTCAAACATTCAAACTTGTGGGTTTGGTAAAACCATATATGTCGTGGTTTATTTCATGCCATATATACTTCAGAAATATAGTTTTCAAAGAACCTTTATGTCTCTCTTCTAAAAATTGTATATGATTGGCATCAGCCAGATAAAAATTCCAATTGTCAAAAGAACACTAAAATATAGATAAATATTACAAAATATTTTATTACACTTCAATATTGATTTTATGTGTTTCTAAGTTTAGATTCAGTCAAAACAAAATCAAACATAACGTTGGGATAACCCTTTCCGTTTTTGTACATTTTAAATTCTTCAACAACTCAATTTTTTTATTTCGAGATTTGTTTGAAAAAAAATATTTGTTTAAGCTAACTAAAATCGTCTTATTGTTTTAAGAAAAAAAAGTGAGAAAGGTTGAATCCCCAATCGGAATTGCACAATGTTGGGATTGATTGTAATAATTTTGAACTTTTTGTCCCAAGTACAAGGCAATTTGCAGTATTATGACAAAACCACCACATTTTTTGGATCCGTTACTGATTTACTTCGTTTGACAGGAAAAGAAAAAGTTTTATCACAAAAAGGATTCTTCAACTACATCAATGACCCAGTTCCTGATGTTGAGTTTAAGCAAAGTGGATAATCTGAACGAGTACCTCCAATATTTTGAAAGGTGCTTTGTCAACGTAATAAACTTTCGTAACGTAGACATAAGCCCATCGAATGTTCCCATTATCTTGTCACAGCCAGAACCCGTAATGCACCGATATGATCGTCCTAATCGTAAAGGAAGACTTTATTATATTCGTGGTGCTCAAAAAGGAATACAGGATCGTTTGAAACGAAGTAGTAATTCAACGAAGAAAAACTGGAGATCGGTTTGCACTAGCAAACTTTTTGTAGAAGAAACTCCGTTTACAAACGCAGCTCGCACCCATTGGGTAAACGAATTATACCCAATTCTTAGAGGCCTCTGTATGACAATCAACCGAACAAGATTCGTCATGAAATCAAAGCCATGGAAGTGTGAAATAAATCTCTCCCTTTTCCCACCCGTCCACAGCGGAGATTGTCCAAAGCATAAAGATGGAAACACATATATTTTTGTTGAATGTGGTCCTTCAAATATTTGGTGTCGCAGCTTCAATCAGGGCTTGTTCCTTGATCCCCAAAGTTACAAACAAATACAACCATCATCTGTGCCGATTATCCACATGAATGTTCTTCTTAGAAAACAGCATCAGCAGTGGCAAAAGCTAAAAGTCTATGGAAAATGGATTTGGACACAGGTAAACCCTTACCATCGCCGTTTTAATGAACGGAGACAGTTGCAGGCGACAAATGATATTTATCTTGTATTGGTGACGGGTTCCAAGGGGCAGAAAAAGTATGGTATGGTACCCATTTTGCAAATTACAAATATGTTTGGGTTAAAACCCTGCTTCATTTGCTTCGATATCAAAACTGTCACACAGATTGAAATTCCGATATCATTTTTTGGGTTCAGTGACCATTTTTGGAATTTAATGGCTAATTTATTTCCAAAGAGAAACGAGTTAGTTGCAGTGGAACTGTGGGACACGTCCGAAGAAACTATTAATACATATTTTGAGTCTTGTTTACAACAAGATATGGAGTTATTTTCCGGAAACATGGCTAAAGGAAATGGAATCTTTCCAATTATAGGCTCCACATTGAACCTATTGTTTCAAAATTATTCACTTACTCGTAATACCTGGAGATCCGGCACCAGATGTGAAGGTGGAATCAAGATGACAGGACAACGACGCAATCCTAGAATTATTCCTTACATCAAAAACTACCATAAAGATAGCATTAAATACGACTCCATAAAATTTGTGGATTTAATTAACATCCACACATTTGTATCATGTGGAAGACCTCAAATTTATGGTCTACAGTTTGGGGAGCTTTTTAAAGTGTTTGATGTATATATTTGGTGGTTAATCTGTATGTCTTTGATACTTCTGACTGGATCTATTCACCTTGTCCTCTATATTTCGAAGAGGATAAACCAAGGTAGCGTGTACCAACACCACAGTTTATCATCCACTTTAAAGCAGGTTATAAAGCCATTGTTAGAGCAAGGTGACCCATTCTTGTCAGCTATATCAGATAATGATAAACTTAGACTATGTATTGGTGGTTTTCTTTTGGTTGCTGTTGTGCTAAGTAATGCTTACAAAAATACAAATGTGTACAATATGATATCACCTAGGAAGCCAATTCCTTATGAAAACTTGTCCCAGCTTATCGCTGATGATTTCACAATCTTTTCGAAAGGAAAACATTTGATTCCCGGTGATGTGAAGAACTGGTCGAATCATGTGGCACAGGCAAAGGTATGTATTAATATGCCTAAAGAAATGAGCACCAACGAAAAACAACAAAATGAAAATACTTTCTGTTTCCCCCTTGCCATAACATCAGAGGTTGGAACGACGTTAGACTTTCTTTTTGCTTCAATACCCAAAACATTCAATCTCTCAGAAATATATTTGCAATTTAACAATCACACCCGAATAGTTCCCAATTTACAGGCAGCATTGCAAGACGGTATCAAAGAATTAACGCCCAAAATAAATGATTTTGCGGTTACAGATGGCGCGTTGAAAATCTTTCAAATGGAATTAAGTAAATATGTTTTAAAACGACAAAGTGCAATAATCTCAGATTTGCTGCAAGTATGCAATAAAACGGCATTTGTTGTTGATCAATCTGTAGCACATGAAATGGCCAAATCATGGCAAAAAAACTTTGAAAAGAATGTATATGTAGGGAAGGAAAGTTATTTTTCCATGGAGTATTCACTGTTTTTGATGGGCCATATCCCCCCATTTGTGAAGCATGCCATGCAGGCTTTAGAGTTCTCCGGATTGATTAACCATTTTACTGATTTAGTATTGTCAAGTGCAACCCCTAATCCAATCATGGAAAGAAATTTTCCTACCAAGGCGGCAATGGATGGAAACGTTCTAATAATTTTTGTCATTATGCTCGCAGGGGTTGCCATTTCTTTTTTCGTGTTTTGTATGGAGTGCCGTAAAATAATTTATAATTTTTTATGCAGCCTCACGTCTAAACTTTACCAACATTTTAAAACATTTAAACGTTGGATTTCAGGGTTGTATAATCCTAGGATTAATAATCTAATCCATTTAATCAGATTAAGGATTAATCTAATCATTAATTCTTAATCCAGCCATTTAAAATAAATGTCAGTAATTCTTAATACATTCATCCCATCAATCCAAAAAAATCATTTAATGCATAATCCCAGTATTATCTCATTTTCATAATTTAATCTGATTAATCAATCACACTTGGGATTATCAATATTGAAAGTTTTATGTGGTGAATGGTTGTTCTTGAATGTTTATAGTGGATGTTGCGTAGATTATGTTTGCTTTCGATCGAAAATTAAGCTCTGAAGCGAATATTACTTGTGGTTAGCCTGATTTGCGACATTTTATGGTACGAATTACTCTTTACTTGTCCAAAGTGACCTATTTAAGATTCCTCTTCAGATTTGAAGTTTCAAAGTGTTCAAAATAGTGACGTTTGTCGAATTATCAATTCGCAAAGCACGCATTTGGATTGTAAAGTCCAGGTTTGTATTCGTATGAAAATTAAATAAGGGATTTCATTGTTTATTACCTTACCAAAATTTGGATGTATCAATATCACGTTTTTAAAGTATAATTATTGTAAAACCACATTTTTAGCAGCTTGTGCACGTCATTCTATGCAAAATCAATGAAACATTAATGGTTAATGTGATTATTAATCGGATTAATTAATCCAGCTTTTGTTGACTTAATCTAATCCGAAGTGTGATTAAAAGAAAAGAAAAATAACTTAAATTAATCACTAATCTAATCCCACAAAATGTGGGTGATTAATCCTTAATGCTTAATCCCGAGGCAAAAAGAGTGGAATTATACAAGCCTGTTGGATTGTTCATCGTTTTTCCAAACGGATTTTTTTTAAATTCTTTTGATCTTATGTAGTTTCACTAGTTTCATGGTGTTGGCTAGTGCTAAGTATGATGATTAAATGAGTTTGGAATACATACATATTTATAGCCCCTCTTATTTTTCTCATAAATCGATTGTCGATTTCCGGTAAAGTTGATGTGAAATAAGCCACAAACAAAATGAGCACCACGAATATTACCATGGTTAAAGCTACAGTTTTCGTATATCCTGTTAATGGCTAACCAAATTTAGTCCTATGTATATTGGGGTATGGGTAATAGTCCCTTGTATGCAGTTCTATGTGAGCAAACACGCAAGGTTTGCTCACACAAAACATTTTCTTCATCATCATCGCGACCCAGTAGGTACTGGAGGGCAAGAGAGTCATCGGTGACTCTTGTCCGTAATGATAATAATATTATAATGTATTATTATTAGTTAGTTATGACTGCAACGATGTTTATGAAAGTGGTGTAGCTTTCATAAACATTTTTGAGCATGGTGAGCTCACAGAAACTGGTACATGGTTTGAGAGTAAGACTGCTCACTCAAACCACGTACGCGTAGGTGGTCAAGAACCAGAAAAAGAGAAACCGGTACACCGGAGAAACCGGTGAGAGTTCAACAATCCGGACAGCTTGATTGTGGAACTCTCTCTTTCGTACGGTAAAATTTAGATGTAAGTTACTATGCTTGTATGTTAGCACGCAGATGTAAAAGTATCTAGATTTAGCATTATGGCATATTAATGTTTATTTGTATTTATGTCATGAATGAAATGTGAACAAATGAAAGGAAATTATTAGAAGAATAAAAACAGTCTGAAATTGGCAGCGGCCTGTCCACCACCTCCGTTTCATTGGGCTCATCACACTATGCACCCACCAACCATAAAACTACTACCCACTTGTTATAAAAATTGACTATATTTTATGTCCCATAGTGTATATAGGATCGTAGATTTCGGTAACAGTCAGCGACCAGGGTTCAGAATAGTTCAGATTTGCTGTATAGAGGCGCAGAAACGTTTGGTGCACTAAGGGGTGCAAAATTTAGCGTTCTATAATCTAAATTTAAGGAATTCCAGCAATGGAAATTAGCCTTGCTATCATTACCATTACAATTATCAAGTGTATCAATTAGACTGGAAACTGAACTATTGTTGGAGGGAGTGGCTCGGAGGGTACTTTCGAGAGATTTATGGAGGTTACTTTGGAGGGAACGATGGGGGAATCCTTGGAGGGAATGATGGAGGAAGGAAACTTTGGAGGGATTGATGGAGGTTGTGTTGAATTATGGTTGGAGGGTGCTTTTGGGAGCACGCTTTGAATTTTAAATGCATGAATACTGGCTGTCATGAAAAATTATTCCTCCATCATTCCCTCCAAAGTGTCATTCGAGGCACTCCCTTCAACAATATTCCGTTTCCAGTCTAATTGATACACTTGATATTTCGAGCTTGCAATGCTTGCAAGGCTAATTTCCATTGCTGAAATTCCGTTTTTTGTAATAGGTAGGAACCTGTTTGACGTAACTTTTCTTCATGCAAATTGCCATAAAGAAAATGGAAAATGAAAATCGATTTTTTTGCGATTTTTCAGCGAAAGTTGGCCATGGAGTAAAAACTTTTGAGATGTTAACTATTAGTATCTAAAGCAACATATATCTCCAAATTCAGCCAATTCGCAGGGTCACTTGCCTGACCATTCCCTCGTGAGTTCGAGCACTGGAGGGTAGCTAACGTTGCGTAGTTGTAGAATTATACGTAGTAAGAATTGCGTGATAGGAGTATCATCTTACTTTTACAATAGATCACGTCATAATCTAAATTTACATTTCATAATTTTTTAACAATTTCATTTTTCAAATTTGCATCCTATTCAAATAAAAACTCTTTTCCACATAAACCAAGGAGCATATTTTCTTTAAAAATAGAAAATGTGCCTTTTGCTAATGTACTGGAAACTGTGTACATGCAAATCAGCATTTTATTGTTATTGTTTAGTGGGTTTCAAGAACACCTGTACTTTACTAAATTTTCTGGTAAACTTGCATGAGCTTTTAAATGTTGAAGAAAGAGAATGACGATTGGAATTTTAAGAAAGATTTGCCAGTCTAAATCGCGTGTAGACTAATAAATACCAATTTAATGACTTGGAAACATGCGAAACTTGAAGAAACAGAAGAATCTGATTTTTTTAGGTCGACTTTACCAACCGTTTTGAATACAAAAGCAGCAGCGGTGTTTATGGTAGCGAGTAGGTACCAAAGGAAATTCTAGCTGAGAGTTCTTGTGTGAGTTTAAAAAAATCGTATCCGATTTATGTGAAGTTCAAATTTTTATTCCATCAGTGCAAAAAAATTGCTCCTACTAGGAACTCCATAAAGCAAATTTTCATGCTGATCTCTGACTGAAAGTCTACTTCTAAACCTTCTACAAGCAAATACAAATAAAGCATTTATAAGTATTACGCGTAAGTCGAAATCGTCATTATTGTGAAGTGGCTATAGCTTTTGTTAATTAATGCAGTTTCACTTTCTTAGTTTTAGTTGTCTTAGTTTGCCTATAAATTAATTTTATCATAAGCTACTTACATAATTACGTTTAACAATCCCTTTTAATTAGTCTTCATCTAGAAATATTTACGAAGTAGGGCATTTTTTTTGAGAATACCAAAATAGCAACTGTAAGCAAGCTGCATGCAAATTAAGGGTCAGTGTGAGAATGTGCTCAAGGAAAAATTAAATGATGAGTCTAAACTATTTTTTGAGACCTTTGGAGCAGTAGAAACGTTTCAATGTAATGACATCACTCTAAACTATACCAAACTAAACGATAAATAACCACAAACCAAACGTGAGCAGGAACTGAATTTAATCTTCCACGGTCAAGGTCAACAGAGACCGTCTTTGTTATACTGCGTTCAGATCAAGGTCAAGCTTAATTGAACGTTTGAAATGGTGGTCCATAAAGATAATGGGAACTCAAGGGTATAAAAGAAGGCTAATAATCACTCATTTTCTTATTCGGTGTTTCACTCTCGACCTGTCAGCACTGGCTTGGTTGAGTTTAACTAGTTTTTGAAACGCTTTCAAATCGATTTCTGAAACATTCAAATATTTTTTTGGAAAAGATTCCCGTATACATTTTCTTTTCAATCAATTTGGGAACTTTCAAGCATTCCTTGGGAATCAAACTTGGAAATATTCTGGGAACTACTGTTAGTCAAACAAACTTTCAAATTTCCATACATTCAATTTCCCAGAATCTTCGGAATTTATCAGTTACTAATTTTCTTAATCTTTTCTTTAACGTTTTAACAGGTTGAGTCGGGGAACCCTGAGAATTTCTGGTGAATCAACGGGAACTAAGGACATCTCCTTTCTAGTTACTACTCCAAGTTCACCAACGTCTTTCTTGATCACTGCTAAGCTGGGTGGATTTCTTTCATAAGCGGTGAATTCGTGGATAAAAACATGTCGTTCAATTCAGAAGCTAGCAAGTGTAAGTAGTTAGTGATGTACAATATTGTTGTGCCCTTCATTTAATGGGCATACGCTATAATTTCATGTCTTTACAGTAAACTTTAAAGCTAATTCCAATCTTTTTTTGCATTCATTTATCTATTTCAGCTGAACGGAGAAATACATCGAGCTCGGAGGAATCCAGTCTGTTTCAAGTACGCAGGGTATCAAAACGACAAAGAAGAACACCCCAACGCCTGCTTGATTATCATCATCCACGAGCATGGCGTGCCCTGGTGGCGGAGTGCAGCACTCAAGTAGTTATAACGGAGAAGAGAACCTATAAGAAAGCTCGCAGAAATGCAAAAAACACAATTGCCAACAATCCAAAACGTAATTATTTAATTTAGGATGATGCAATTATGCTACATGATTTGTCTTAGGTTAAAACTAACATGATTTTGCTGTTTTCCTAATTTCAGGAAAGGCAGCACCTGTAAGTAACGCTGGAAAGCAGAATAAATCAACAGTCGTGTTCAAATCAACCCGAACGAGCAAGAATGCGGCTAAGCCTCCAATTAGAAGGTCAACCAGGCGCCTCAAGCCAGTCAAACGTTATCAAGAATCGGAAGATGATGATAGCGATTTGTTTCCGGATGTTCCTATCGTTGAGCGGAAATCTCGCTCCTTGCAGGAAGTTAATCTTCAACCGCTAATAAGGCAAGCCCACATTGAGGACGACGACTCATGTAATATTTCAGCGATATTGCATGAGCAACAGCCAAAGAGAATGAAGACTCGCAGTATGTCAATTATAATTAATATAAGTAAGTACCCATTTTGCCAACTTCGAATAGTTTTACACCGTTTCAATCTGATATAATAATATGCAACTCATATTTCTTTTCCATCCTATTTTTAAAGATCCTGATGGACAACAAAATGAAATCGCGCCTCCTCAAGTGCCGGATCAAGAGCAGGATATGGATCAAGACCAGGTTAAACCAGTACCACCCAACTTTAGAAACCTTCTAATACCAGTGATGGACGCTAAGTTGAGGGACTTAACGTTTATGGAGATGATTGAGCTCATCACCGTAATCGACCGGCATCATGGACAACTACGTCAGGGAAACGGGAGGAATGAAGAAGTTATCAAGATTAATATAAACAACCTGGAGCCAGCCTGCCTGAGGGAAGTTAGTCAACGCATTGACGCCATACTGGTAGCCAGAGGAAGAAGCCCCTTAGTTCCACGTTTACCTCTTTCTCCAGGGGTTGAAAGGGATGCGGGAAATGTGCAACCGGATTTGATGTTGGAATTACAGGTACCATTGGGAGAAGACGTTGAGCAACGGCAGCACACATGACGGGATGGGAATCTTGTAAATATATTATGTTGTTCTGTGAACTGTGTTTTGCTTATCTAACATGGTTTATGAATAGTAGTATTTTTTAAATTCGTTAAAATTCTTAATTTCTCGTCAGTTGTAATGAATTATCGATATTAGAATTCAATTTGATATTTTTATACAGAAACTTAGCTAAGAATTGTTTGTCTTCATGAATTTTGTTAGACCTTTAGCGTTGAACATCCTCACTCCGAGTGAGTCACTCGGTTTTGTTTTTTGTTGAATTAATTTGATTTGGTTCGTTAAAAAGTTTTCAAGACCAAAGTGTTTATAAATAAATTTTAACAATTTTTTATAAATTGCAGAGTAATAAATTATTCCAAATGCTAAACTAAATTGACTTGTCGTTAGTAATCTGAAGTTTTTATTCAACTTAGGATGGAGAGCTTAGAATTAACTGACTTCAGTGCATTTATCACCACACATCGTAAAGATCAGTTTTATTTCATCCGCAGGACAGGAACATATTTTTTTCATTCAAGCAGCTACCGCATGAAACGTCAAACATGTAAGTTATCTTCCTTTCATAATTGCAAGCTTCTTGTCGACTCTTTTTTACGGGCTGTTTTCTCCTGGCAATCTGCACCGAGAGAAAACAGTGGGATCGTTTTAGTTCCTATTTTCAGATAACATGTCAGTTCATCGTCAGAATTGTGAAAGTGTTTTTTGGGTATGGTTGGGATGTTGAGGAATCTTATGTGAACTAGCGGGACCCTTGCTTTCATCAAAAGGTCCTTTTAACGTTCTGTCAAAGTTACCAGTTTTTCTATCGGTTTCAGTTTGAGCTGGCTATCAACGACCTAGCAAAGCAATTGACATTTTCTAATCAATTCACATTATTAATACCTGACATGGAAGCGGAAGGTTATATGGGTAATCGGTTGTTTGTCTTAGAAAGCTGTTTAACCTTAACGCCTTCATGACAATGAAAAATTTAAATTCAATATAATATTCATTCCAGATAGCTGGGATATTGATTTCATGTGTACGTGCAATCTGAATAAAGTAGAATTTGAGCGTCATTTCTTGCTAAAAATGATTGTTCTTGTTCATATTGTCTGAAAGCGATTACCAAAGATGAAAGGAAAGCTCAAGATTAGACGAAATGATCCAATCGAACACACGTCTCATGGATACCAAGCTAAATTGCTGTGTATGCGTACTCATTTCCAAGGTTAACAAGCACAAAGTAAAAAGTCACAGCCGAAGAAGTGCATTTGACGGAAAAGGGTAAACTAAATTTTGGTCAATTCACTTCTGAAGAACATAAATTGACCTTTGCACATATTGCACTAAAAATATATTTATTATTAATCATCCGCTCAAATTTGTATAATTTTTCGAGCTCTATCATACATTAAATCAATTACCCTACCAGAAGACACATCATCACCACCTCCGGTCACCTCTTATTTTGTAACCACACTCTGCATTTCAGCTAACGTTGTTTTTTTGGCAACCCCTTTTGTGGAAGCTATGTACTCCAACAGTGTTTCAAAACGGGTGTCATCAATCATGTCAGCATTCAAGCAGTTCTTTGGCAAGCTTTAATGGTTTAGCTTTTCAAAATCCAGTGATCCCGATTACTAGCCCATAACTGAAGATATGATATTACATCCATTACATGTCGCTTCTCTCTCTCCAGGTTCTTTTCCTTATGCTCTGGAGGGCCTGATGCTTTCTTTCTTTTGTTCTTGATTCAATGATCAACGACATAATTCAATAATCATCATAACATGTTGTATGTGCACATGTCAATTTATGTTCTGCAGAAGTGAATTGACCAAAATTTAGTTTACCCTTTTCCGTCAAATGCACTTCTTCGGCTGTGACTTTTTACTTTGTGCTTGTTTAATTCTTTTTCTATGCAATTAAATAATTAAACCATATAATCCTACGTTCATAGGATGCATGTACATTTTGCACGTGTAGTAACCCATACAAAATGTACATCAAGCATCCAACATTACTCACAGTATGGTAGTAGTAGTTTTATTTTGTGCGTAATAATTTTGAAGAGTTCTTAAGTTATAAAAATTCTTTTTGGCGATTATCTCTAAGCGATTAGTTAGCCCTTTCTCTAACCACAGTGGTTCAAACCCGATAGGGTCATCTTGGAAACCATGCTTTTCATGGATAACTTTAAAACTACATCGTATTTGGTGACACTTGATACTGGATATTATGCAGAACGTCAATATCTACGGATTTTGTATTTGGTCCAAGTCTCTAAATGCTACTAAAATTATGTTAAATGTCACGAAATGTTAAAGTGCACAATTGTGTTTAACTTTGTGCTCAATATTTTTGAAGGGAAGTGCACACAGAAGAAAACTGAAATATGCATATGATGCCTCTATTATGTGTATCGGGGAAATATTCTATCATTAAGCGATTAGTTAGCACTTTCTCTAACCACACGGGTTTAAACCCGATAGGGTCATCTTGGAAACCATGCTTTTCATGGATAATTTTAAAACTAAATCGTGTTTGGTGACACTTGAAATTGGATATTGAAGCTGACGTTAATATCTACGGATTTTGTATTTGGTTCAAGTCTCGAAATGCTACCCAAATTATGTGAAATGTTACGAAATGTTAAAGGGTACAATTGGGGTTGGCTTTGTGCTCAATATTTTTGAAGGGGTTTGCATACAGAAAAAAAGTGAAATATGCAAATGAAAGCTCTGTTAATTCATTCTGGGAAATCCTCTATCTTTAAGCGATTGGTTTTGTTATTCTCTAACCACACGGGTTCAAACCCGATAGGGTCATCTTGGAAACCATGCTTTTCATGGATAATTTTAAAACTACATCACGTAGGGTGACACTTGAAATTGGATATTATGCAGAACGTCAATATCTACGGATTTTGTATTTACCCCAAGTCTCTAGCTAGTAACGTTTCGCCTGTGATACATTTGGAAGGATCTCGAGCATCAAGTGAATCCAGACTCAGTCGTGTAACGACTGACTCTTTTTCATTTTGAAAATCCATTGGTTTCCATGTATCGTCAGAAAAATGGCCCTACGGGCCATTTTTAATTCACTTCTTCGAAAAAGTTAGCTCACCCATATAGTTTACTTAAAATCATTGTTCATCCAAACAAAGTCATGCAACATTGAACTGTTACCATTTACAATCATCACGGTTGTCCTACTGCATTGCAAGTGCACGAAATAGTTCCAGAACAAGAGCAAATATTCTTTCCTTTTCCACCGCAACAGTCTTCTTTTACCGTTCATCATCAAGCTTATCCTGCTCAAGCAAAACAACAACTACAACAGGATAATCAGCAAGAAGGAGCAGCTCAGTTGAGGTGGCGTCACAATCGCTACATGTTTCTAATTCAGAAAAAGTATTTGTCTGAAAAGAAACATTGCTCATCCACAGCATCAAATGATGATGATGATAATGCAACCATGACACCGCGTCCACAAGGCTCCATGTCACCTATGGAAGTCCAGGTATGATTCACACGTTAAAGCTGCTGCAGCTGGCGGAGCTTCTTCCCCTCATACAGAACCCATTTTGAGCTCTCATCCAATTTCCAACCTCATCGTCATGTCAAAAAAGTTCGGCCTAACAATCGGCTTTTGAGTGGAGGTGGCGTTGTTGAGGTGGTCCTTCCTCCAAAACCGTCACCACTTGGAAATAGTTGGACTACAATTGGTGGAAAAAGAAGTCAAGGGGAAACTCAATGTCAAACAAGACCAGAAACAACAAGCTCAAACGGTGTTCGCTCCTGTGCACCAACTTTGGTTAGACTTTTCGGTGAGTTGGAGAAAAAACTTATATAATTCTGGGATGAAAATTAATTTGTGAATTTTTCTAAATTTATGTAACGTACCCCTTAACCCATTTATGTTTTGTTTTGTAGAAGCACCTTGCTTAAATCCTGCATCAGGGAGTGTCCTCTACTCCGCTTTGACTGGGGAGAGGAAGGGCAAGGGGACTAGTACTGCCGGGGATTCAAGAAAGGGAACATGAACATCTCCAAAGCACTGGAAACTTTGAGGAGGATCTTAGCGGGGGTATAGCAGCGGGAGGTGATGAAGAAATTGAAAGTAGTCCAACTGAATTCTCCATGAGTACATCTTCTATTTTAGCTGAGATGGAAAAGATTTTAAACAATACAAACAATGATGATGTGACAATTAGTGTTGGTTGATGGGTGACTGATTACCTGATGCTTATTTATGTAAGGGATTTATACTTTCCATCGTATTTACTAACGTTCAATTTTATCTTTACCATAAATAATTATTAAAAATTTTCATTCAACTATTTTCTCATGTGTATATTATTATAAAATGGAAATCACAAAATAAAAATACTTCATTCCCTCAATTACATTTTGGAACAATTTGTTCATGATAATAAAAATGGTGTAACAGAGTGTTTATTGTTTTTACATAGCTATCTTCAATGCATCAACTTAGAAACATCCTTCATGTTAAAAATGTTGTTATTATAAAAAGCAGTTCGTTTATTCAAGGAAAGTGGGGATTAGCTAGCTTTATAAGTATACTGTATGATGTACAATTCATCTTAATTAATTAATTAAATAAACAACTGTTTACCAAAAGGATTCTTACTACGAAACAAATTCATTTACAAATGTTTTACTGAAGACGGTTCAATTTTATTTTCTTCAGCTTTGGAAACACACCGGTCTCTCTTATCAAATTAATATAATAATCAATTTCTAACATCGGGTCATTCCCAACAACCTTAATCTCCAATTCCTCCAGATTTGGAAAGATCTCAGCAAAGTCCCGATCCCGAAATCTGTCAATCATAAATACCGGGATCCACTCTAATCTTGAACTAATGGTTAGGTGCAGGCGTTTGAGAGCGGGAAAAATTAGAAGAGGGCCCAGATCGAAATCACGATCAAAACGAAGGCCCAAGTGTAAAACCCTCAACGTGTCTCTAAAGTTGTTCAGCAAACCTAGGATCACCTCAGTAGGCTCAAGCAAAGGACCAGGGAAGGCCAATTTATCCAACCGCCACCCAACTTGAGAAAAGACTTGAATGTCCTCCTGGGTCAAAGTGTGCAGATGGCTCACTTGAATTATCAATCGTTTCAGGTTTGGAAGCATGTCGCTAACGCCAGGAATTCGCATCAGGTGAGGTGAGCACCTAATCAATATCAATTGAGAACCATAAGTGGAAACAAAAGAGGACATTAGGTGCAGATATGAAACTTCTTCGACTGGACCCCAAACCCAACCACCTGCTTCTCTTTCCATCATTCCCAGGTTCAAGTAATTAAGACGAGGCAGTCCTGGAAGTGCGTTAACAGCTCCAACATGATCCCAGTTATCAATAAATCCTTGCATGCTCAGGAATTCCAGGTTGGGTAGATGGAGTCCTAACTGGGTTATCAACTCTCGTTGGGGAAACTCTGGAACAAAAAACTCTAAATGGACTTTTTTCAAATGAGTTCCATATTGATGGATAAGGTGAAGGAAGGATTCATAGAGTAAGAGTCCGTGCTCTTCTGTAATTATACGAATGAAGTTTCCAAGAAATGGGTTGGCCCCTGGAGGAAGGGAGTTGACGTGATTCGCAAATCGTTCCATTTCTTCAGAAGTACGGAAAGTGTATTTTGGTAGTTGATGGCGTGCCACTTTGTCCAGCTGTGTGTCTGCAACTCGTTTCCACTTCCTGCTCACTTGGCGCACTGTCAACAACTCTTCCATTAGCATGGGGACGCCGGCCTTCCGTAGGACATGGAGCCAAGGATGTGCTAGTGAGATTCACGTTATTAACAGAGTGTGATTCACTATCCCCTAGTGCATAGGCGGGATATCCTTTGTTCATACTGTACCTTTTTGTTCGGTGGGTGACCCGTTCCCATAACCCATACCCATCTACCCGTCAGCCTACTTCTGTACTTTAACATGCATTGAAGTTAGTGGTACCCTGGCATGTTAAGGGGATAATAATGCTAGTGAATTGAATCCGGTTTAAACCGGTTTTTAATGGCAAAAATGGATAAATGCCTTAAATATGTATAAATATACCAAACTACGCCCTTTGTCTATTTTCCACCCCTTTTAGGGTGGACAATATGAAATGGACAAAAGTGGATAAAATGGACAAAATTCAGTAAATAAGCTATTTTAGCTTGTAAACCAAACCAAACTTTAAAGGAAGTATTTTATTCTCAAAAGTATGACGTTTTGCAAATTTAACTTCCACATTTAGGTTTCAGCGTTTACTTTCTACGTCAAGCAATCTTCTACGTACTTGGCGTTGGCTTTTGTACGTGTTTTTAATTCTTGCGAACCATAATAGTATTATGGTATGGTCCAGTGATTCAATCTCTTTTAAAAAATATGCAAATTAAAAATTGCATGTATTATACTTCCATTCCATTACTGCTTGTTCTAACTCAGTGGTTAGTTTTATCGTCAGCTAATCAACCGTACAATACCTGTCTCAAGATTTACGGTAATGGTCTTTTAATATTCAAATTTGGCTCCTCATGGCATGTGATACTGTCCATTCCTTCCATTTTATCCACTTTTGTCCATTTCATATTGTCCACCCTAAAAGGGGTGGAAAATGGACAAAGGGCATAGTTTGGTATATTTATACATATTTAAGGCATTTATCCATTTTTGCCATTAAAAACCGGTTTAAACCGGATTCAATTCACTAGCATTATTATCCCCTTAACATGCCAGGGTACCACTAACTTCAATGCATGTTGAAGTACAGAAGTAGGCTGACGGGTAGATGGGTATGGGTATGGGTGCGGGTTATGGGAACGGGTCACCCACCGAACAAAAAGGTACAGTATGAACAAATGATATCCCGCCTATGCACTAGGGGATAGTGAATCACACTCTGTTAATAACGTGAATCTCACTAGCACATCCTTGCATGGAGCGCCTGTGACAATACAATTAATAATTTTGAAATGGTTTAGCAAGATATGAGATAAGATTATAATCACGAATGACAAACAACGAAACCCAAACAAGACCCCTGAATGAAACTCCAGTTTTGGAATAAAAAAAATAACCTTAGGAAAAAGCCGCTCTGTTCTCCGATAAGCCATGATGTCATGCCATTGTTGACATGTGTTAATTACAGCAAGGAAATCGTCGGGATCCTCCAAATAGTCAAAAACTTTCTCCAGCATCTCCGGTAGCAAGTCCATGATGTTAAGGTCTGGTCCTCGTCCTGCCATTCTTATCCAATTCAAAATTCTCAAGTTGCAAAATTCCTGTGAATACTTGGGATGTGTTTTTGACTGTTGATTGAATAATATGCTTAATCCGTTTATTCTCAAGCGAAGAGAGTTTACCTACAAAATTACAATCAACACAATCGATCAATCGTCTGTCGACACTGCAGTGTAAAATTCACAATTCCCTCGTTGTGCTCAATGAGATTATGTTGTGAGAACTTTGCGGGAATTAAGTCTAAAAATGTCATCATTCTTTATCTGAATAGAGCATGCCTGCACATCGACTTGTCTCAACCTCAGACATGCGTTCATTTTCCAGTCGTTTGCAATACGAGAAGTAGCAACAATAAAAAATAATCCAAAGTCGGTAAGCGAATTTAATTTATCACCCCCTCCTCCCGATTTTTCTACCAGTGCTTCTAACTTCTATTTACGCATTCAAGGGTACTAAAAAAGCGTGTGGTGCTTTTGTGAAGATCTTGGAAACATTGAACATGGCAAAAGCGGGACCATCTTCAGGTGGCAACGGCAGTGGATCAGCGGTCGGGAGTTTTTTGGGGGGAGTGCCTCCCCATCCTAAACGACAGCGTTTGTTAGAAGTGCCGGGACCTGGAGATGTTGGTGTTGATGTTGTTTTTAAAACCTGGGTAAGATTGATGATTGATAATCGAAATGTTTCGCTTTTTAAAGGTTGTGGTATTCTTTTGATTGTTTTGATGATTGATTTGTTGGCAGCTTGACTACGAAAAGTACATGCTCACGTGGACGGTGAGTTCTTTTGAAGAACTGAGCGGAACCTTGAATAAGATCTGGTCTCCAGTGTTTATCGCAGGGGCAAAAAGCCAACATAGCTGGTAATTAATATCAACCACAGCTGATTGTGAACTCTGATGAATTCTTAACGCCAGTTATAAAATGTTCCATTTTTTATTACTGTTTTTCAGGCAGTTGAGGATTTGTCCGAAGAAGGTGCTTGTAGGAAATGAGTACACGACGATACACCTCATACTCAGAGACTTTGGACCCGGTTCAGATAGCCCCGACAGGAAAGTACGGGCCCGTTTCCAAATCAACATTCTTGACTCTGCTGGGAACCCCTTCAAGTTTCTGGGCAAGTTTACCTTGATGTAGTTATTTTTTCAGAATTATGGCATGTCATTTTATCCAATATTAAACTAATTGAGTCTTTCGTCTGTTTTAGACTCTGTGAACGCTCTGGAATTCAAGAAGCTGTCAGAGTGGGGATGGGACCGGAGCTTACTTTCAACAGAGATGCAGGGAATTTTATCGAATAACTCATTGCAGTTTCACTGCACCATTTGGATTGAACAGGATATTCAGCACGGTGTTAAGGAGTTTTTTAACTTTCCTACGCCTAGACAGAAAGAGTTGGAAAGGGAAGGCGCCGTCGCCCTTGCAAATGACTTATCCCAAATATTTAATGAATCGGGGGCTACGGACGTTTCAATCTCAGTAGATGGCAGGGAGACGCCAATATTGGCTCACAAGTTTGTCCTCAAGGGTATAACTAACGTATTTTTTTTTACTGTACTCTCTGAAAAGTGTTTTTATTGAAAATTATAGTTATTATAAAAATTCATTCATGTTTTATTCAGCCCGGAGTCCTGTCTTTGCTCGAATGTTCAGTGTGGATCTGTCCAAAGACTCAGTTTCCATATCTGGTTTTGACAGCGCCACCGTGAAGGGATTGCTTGAGTGGATGTACTGCGGAAAACCAAAGCGGTTATTGGAACTAGCACCTCATCTTCTTCAAATTGCTGAGAAATTCCAATGTGCAGATTTAAAAGGGAGATGTGAGAATGTACTTGCTGCTCACCTATCGGTGGAAAACGTTGCTAGAATCTCTGTTCTTGCCCATTATCACCATGTCCCTAAATTGAAGCGTCTTGCGATGGACTTTTTTGTAAAGTTAGCTAACATTATCCTTTATCATACCAGTTATCTAAAAATTTATAGTTTTAGTTTTACAATGTTCTACACAATTTTTTATGGCTTTCAGCAACAAGCAAGAAGTAGTGAAAACAGCAGATTTCAAGGAGGTGGCTAAAAAGTACTGCTCTTGTGATGTATTTAGGGAGCTATTTATGGCAAATTTTTAGTAGTGACGGTGACTTTGTAAGGTCTTCTTTGATTACATACATTTTTGCCATTGATTGTAATTAGCCTGTTCATTAATTTTGTATGACATATTCTGTACCTGTACCTAAATGTTTGATACCTGGACATTATTTAATTTTATGATGTGATGTAAAGAGGCATATAATTTGTTTATGAATTTTCTAGTCTTAATAAAGCTCAATCAGTACTTTTTTATGTTAAAAAACTTTGGCTGTTTCGTCTACTATTAAATATTTATGCATTAGTAATCTTCAGTCCTATTGTTTTCCCGAGAAAAGCCAGAACATCTGCTTGCTCTTCAATCTGGAGGCATTTTTTTTGTAATTAGACATTTCTACATAATTTTACGATAATTTTTATAACTGATATAGTTACCAATAAAGAAATTGGCTTTTTAGGATTATGTCCTGTTTTATCATCGACCCTCAAAAGGATTGGTTTTGTTTGTCTGACATTTCTTCCAATAATCTCCTGCAATTTCGCCACGTACTTCAATGAATGTCCAGCTACAACGATGTTATCATGGGTACCAGAAAGAACAAGAACTGCTGGATACTGAGTTGCATTATTGCTCTCTGGCATTTGAATATTGTGGTGAGGGGAGTACTTCCGGATGTACTCAAACATTTTTGGATCTTCTGGGCTGCCAAACTCTAAAATCCAGTCGGGGCCTGATGCGAAATGGTGGAAACGTAGCATGTCCAAAACTCCTGCATGTGCAACTGCTGCAGCAAATAAATCTGGCCTTTGATTAACACAAGCTCCAATCAACAGACCTCCATTTGACCTTCCTTCAATCCAAAGTTTATCTTTAGACGTGTATTTGTGCTTAATAAGATATTCAGTGGCAGCTTGAAAATCTTCAAATACTTTCTGCTTATTTTTAAGCATTCCTGCAAGATGCCAGTTTTTCCCGTATTCTCCACCACCTCGTAAATTAGGAATTGCAATGATGACATTAAAGTGTTGGAGGAGCAACGCTCTGTATGGCTGGAACTGAGGCATCATGCTATGACTGTATCCTCCATAACCCCATATCGTTGCAAAGGAAGTTCCGTCAAGGGGAAGTGTCTTTTGAATCCAAGTTACATGCATATTTATTACGATGGGGTGAAAGTTTAGATGATTTTGACTTTTATTTTACACTCACCTTTTTGTGAATGATAAACATGTGAATAATCGTTCCATCATAACTCGGGAAATAAACTTCTTTGGTGATAAAATCCTCTTGTTCAAAGTTTTTCATCGTAGCCTCCTCATGAACTCGCAGCTTACTAATGTCTTCCGTAAAGTTTAGCTTATAAATTGTGAAAGGGTTGGTGAAAGTCTCATATTTGAGAAGGAATGAGTCACGACCAAGGAAAGTGTATCTGTTTACAGAACCTCTTGGCGGAAAAGGAAGGCGGTCTACTAGGGTTTCTCCATCAGTTAAGTTCTTTATCCGTATCCAACTGGTTGCATTATCCAAAAGGGAATAAATGAGCTTATCCCTGTATAATTACCAACACAAGACAGCTCTAAAGTTTTTAAATAGTTTTAAATTCGACTGTCAGCTGAATAACCTTAAATCACCTACTTATTTGCAATGGTTACCCAATCAATAGGCATATTAGCATCTTCTTCGATGACAGTTTTCCAGTTGGACTCGTCACAATTCGCCAAATCAATTTTGACCACACGCCAGATAGATGCGTTCCTATTTGTTTTTACTAGAACGCTCCCATTTATATTCTTTATTATGGTGGAATCTGCGTCCAGAAATGGTATTAAAGGTTTAAATTCCAATTTTCCAACAATATGTTTTGGGATGTCAGCAGTGAAGAGGGCATTTTGGTCAAATACTTTATCATCGCCGATCACAGAAATTACTAAAGTTTTTCCATCATTCACAAGTTCAAGGGACTGAGCTCTGAGTAATTTATAACAAATGCGCTTATCCTTGTTACATCTTCATCTTTCATTCAACCGGAATTAGTAAATGGATATTATACTTACACAGTCGCAAGTGGATTTTCTGGGTATTCAAAGACCAAAACATCTTCCATTTGATTTGTACCGAGTCGATGATACATTAGTTTTTGGTTTGCTAACGGTTCAATACTTTCAACCTTCTGCAGATAGGTCTGAAATACATGAACGTGACAAGTATCAGTTTTAGCAGCCTCATATGCTGACTACTCTTTGAGCCACCCAAAATGCAACAAGTTACCCCATAAAATATTCCATCATTTCCGTTCCACAAAATGATTGAAGTTTTAACATTTTCCAATCTATCTGGCAAATTTTCACTTGTATTCCTATCCATCCACTCTCCGTCCTGGTCCACTTATCCAAACCAACTTGCGATTCGTCCCAGCGTTTTCACCTACTTTCACTAGTAAACTAAATCAAGTCTGCGGTGCTTGATCTCCCCAATTGATGGAGCAACGGGGGGTTCGCAACCTGTTGGAACTGCTCGTGAATACGATCTTTGAAGACAATGACCGTCTATTCAATGTCTTTCTGTTGGACGCTTCCATTTGTCCTACCCCTTCAATTGAAGGACATTGGGGTACAACTCCAGGTATCAACTTGGTAAATGGAGTCAGGTTCCGGTCTTTTATCCAGGTGAATAAGCGGCCCTACGTGATCCACATTTTCGATTTGACTCCATCAGCGAGGGACTTGGCACTAACGTTCACATTGGACTACATGCATGCAAAGTTCCGGACCGAGCAACTTATCCCAGAAATTTTCCCAAAGGCCGTTAGTACTTTAAATATTGGGAGCGAGATGGTCATTCTCGCTTCTTCAAGTGGAGAGGATTATTTCTATCCCAAAAAGTTTCAGTTCTTTGTAAATATCCCAATGATGTCAAGTGAATCCTTAGCTAATATGAGTGAATGGATTAGTGGCGTTCGTAACAATAATTCACAAGAATAATTAATTGTTGCGCTGAAGTTTGAAGGGCAGAGTGATGAGTGGCTTTTTACGGGATCCGTCAAGTAGTAGCCACTTACTACTTCAGACTAACTCAACAATGTTGACTTACTTATGGGCCTATTAATTGCTGTTTTAATTGGTCTTAATTACTCTCTCATAAATAAAAATGACATGGATTGAAATTGAAGTATTGTCAACCATTCATAAGTTATTGTCGTTTTCATCATTATCATCAACTCCGGTTCATTTTCTCTTTTTGTTTAGAAGTCATGTCATATCTGTCAATTTTCTCCTCATTAATACGCCCAAAAACTAGTTTTACGTAGAAATATCGGAAGTTGGACTTCAAAAGTAGAAATGCCATGTCGGGATCGGTAGATTGGTTTGTAGACCCACTTTTATTATTTTTATTGCTCGACAATATGCAATTTTTAGCATAGAATTTGTCAATCAATAAAAATGCTGGCCATTTTTTTACTTTGTCCATTTTGCCCCAGTTTGTACTCCAATTCTAATTTTATGCTCGAATATTCTTTGTTGGCCGTGTCTCCTCCAACAAATTATAGTGCCTGCTTACTTGAAACATTAGTGGCTCGTGAAATGGGTGCAAATTTTATTTCTATAAGCTTCAAAGATGAAACCATCTCGTCATCACCACTGCTTATCATTTCAATTGGTAGCAGAATGCAACTTAATAACACGTTATTCCACATTTCTTTGCATTTTACGGAGAATAGATCCCAAAAGATAATTTTTCTAATAAATCCTACCTCGGGAATGGATCCGTTTAGTTTGAAATTGGAGGTGGAAGCAGGACTAGTTCCTTTTAAAGTTTTAAACATGTTCGACGTGAATAGTCAAGTTTATATGGTGTTTTGCATGAATAATAAGCAGTCAAATAATTATTGTTCGGGATGCCAATGTGGCTTTAACGAGTATCATTTTAGTATCTGGGAAATTTATTCAATAAAAAGTAAAGCCTTCTTCAAATTTGTGGAATCAACTCACAATTTATTACTTTATTTGAATCAAAAACATGATGAGGAAAGGGGATCATTTGTAAGAAGGCAGAATTGGGATAAAGTGTCATTCACTGCAGGCGTATTTGTTGACTTTGACTCGGATTCCAACAAGCATGAAATTGGAGTCCACCCAAATAAAGCAGGTTTGAACGGAACAGACTACAAGCTGACTTCCAGTTACAGTTCCCACATATATTGGGACTTGCAGTTTGCATTAAACTTCACACAAAAGCTGAGAGTTTTTGATAGCTCCAAAAAGTTTGTTCACGCATTTCAAGAAGAATCAGAAGCTGAGAACCAGGCTGACATTGTTTTGAGCCACTTTGGAGTTACTCATGAGAAACGAAACATTGCCCAGGCTTTGAGACCAACGTTCTTTAGTGGGTAATGCAAAAACCACTATAAAATGAAATGAACTAAAGTAATGTAGTAATTAAGATCCAAATGCTGATTTTTTAAAAACAGGATAAATGCATATTTCATCCAGCCACCTGCACACAGCGTCCGCAACATTTATGCAAAACCCTTCAGTGTTGTGAAGTGGTCAATGATTCTCCTTACCTGGGTCGTCATCGGGATTATGCTTCATACTCTACACTATCTTCAGAATACTGATGATGATATAAAACATTTGCACCTGAACTGGTGGCTCATAGCATCAGCTTGCCAACAAGGTTGTTCTTCCCTTCCTTCCTCCTTCTCCTCCAGATGTGTTATTATTACAGGTCTCCTCTTTAGCTACATGTGCTGCAATATTTTCACTGCGACAATAGTATCCGACTTGTGGTCAAACGTTGTACCAATCAAGAATCTAGAAATGCTGCTCTCCTACTCGAAATCCATTTACATGAGCAAAGACAGTGACGCCAGTAATCTGATTGTAGGAGGGATGAAGCAGTTTGCCCCACAGTTATTGACCAAGGTCAAATTCCACAATTTAACTACAGCCTTTTGGAAAGTGTCCAAAAGGGAGGAACCAAGTTGTTTGTTATCTTGGCCGGATTACTTCACTGGATCTGGGAGGAAGCTGTTGCAAAACGAGAACAGTAATGATAATAATAAAAATGTTGATCGGAAACTTTGTGAAATGTTCTCCAGTTTCCAGTACAAACCGTTTCCATTGAAGGTGTCAATGTTTGTTAGAAAGGAGAGCCCATTCACTCCCATTTTAAATTATAGAATAGCAGTTGGTCTCGAGAGGGGATTGATTTCAAGGTATTGGAGACGATATGAAATGAACACAAAGTTGGAATGCGTGGAAACTAGGAGTGGAACTACTGGAAGGGTTTTGGAAATGTTGGACATTGTTTTAGCATTTTTGATTCTTGTTATTGGGTTTGGGATCAGTTTGGTAATGCTGGTGATTGAAAGTTTTGTTAATTCTGGGGTAAGGTGGTACCACCTATGTAATCAGTTGTAAAACGCTGTAAATAGAAAATCTGGGGAGAACCAAACCATATATAAACCAGGCTTTATGATTCAAGCATCAATGTCAATATTAATTGCAGGCATGACCACACACGTGCAATGAATGAATGATAATCAATTTATAACAGTTGCGAGGACACTCGATTCTCTATCATTATGAAAGTGCCACACAGGATGAACCTTAGTATAACCACTAATCAAATCATGCAACACTACTAAAGTCGTTGTCGTAAGCCATAATTACATGCTCAATATTAATCATACATTTATGTATCACCGTATAGGGTAAAATCCTTTCATATTGCGAACAATTTTATTACCCATTCATCAGTTCATGCTCTGTATCCGCAACTCGGGGTCGCTTGCATTATTTTCATTGTTGAATTAGAAACAAGTAAACTGACATTGAAATTGGAGCTCATATAAGATATCAAATTCTAGAAAAAAATGTTTTTATGTGGCCAACAATGTTTCAGTTTCATTGCATCCATTCTCTTCTTCCTATCAAAAAGTTTTCAAACAAGTGAGAGTAATATTTCATAATAGCTATAATAATAATTCAGAAGACAGGATGGCACTAAAAACTTGGTTGTTCCTTGCATTCCTTGTGATCTGTATGAAAACCAAAATGTATTTTTGCAAGACATAATAATATTTTTAAGGTAAGCTAAGCCCGGGTCGTGTTATCTGACGAAATATTGTTTAATTCTACACAATTAGGCCAAGTGTATCAAACAAATTCTCAAGATGATGATGAGGAAGTAGAGATTCCAAAAACGTGTGCCAAATATGCTATCAAGTGGATCGAAGGGGTTCTCCACTCAACTCTAAAATGCTTAGGGGGCCGCTCTACATTCAAGTTGAACAATATTTTTGAGTTGGCAACAAGAGCAGGGGTATAGTGGTTATAATCCATTTTCTAAAGTAAATTCTCCAAAATACCCCCATTAATTTTTATTAATATTTTAGTGCCTGCTCAAATGTACCCTCCAAGAGGAAGGAGCCATTGGCATGGATGGGATTTTGGATGATGTTGGCGCAGCGATTTACTTTGAAGAATCGTTTGACACTCCCGTCAAAGACATTTCCGTGCCTTTACTCCAATCATGTTTCATTTTAGCAGGTGACATTTTTTTGATCTGATCTGATCCCAAAAGAATATTAAACTAAAACTAAAAATTTGACTTGCGTTCAATTTTCAGAGGAATTCAATCCAAAGGAATATTGGTGCAAAGTACGTGATCTCGTTTCGGTCTCATGTTATGATTTCCCATCACATTTCTAGTTTGTGGTTTGGTTCTGATGTTTTGTATTATTCACTTTTAAAGTCATATCTTCCATTCATCGAATGCTGCTTGAGTGCCATTATTAAAGGATTCATTCCTTATGTTGGAGACTGCATTGCACATCCAGTTATCGGGATCCTGTTCTCTACAATCAAGTACTTAACTCCAGACTCTCCAAAATTAGAAGAGTCAATGACAGAAGTGAGGGTTGCCTTGCACAAAAAGAACCGGTACAAATGTCTCAACAAGAATTGCACAAGATTATATGAGTACAAAAAGGTCAATGGGACGAATGCATTGGTGCTTTATAACAAAGATATGGAAGTGATTTCAGTGGAAGAGTCAAAAGAACAAGGGAAGCCAATGAGCAATGCAAAGGGGAAAAGTTGTTTTATCGATTAGAAATGCATGGAAAATGTTTTTATGTCTGAATAAAACTTAATTAGCTTTCGTAAAACTAATTACGTTTCCGCATTAATGATTTTTTTAAAAACTAATGAGTCCTACTTAAATTCAAAAAGGATTCATAAAGACACTCTGAATTTAATAGCAATGTGCAGCAAATTACAAAGATGACAGATATCATTGTGAACACAATTCAATATAATTTTTAAACTATAGCTCATTGTGAATGAACGAGAGGAGATTGTTAAGGATAGTTTGTAGGCTAACAGTACTTTTGTTAAGCTTTTTTTACATAGATTTCCGTCCAGCGAACTTCACTTTTTACAATGTTGGATCATCAATAACCATGATCTTGATCATAGCTCATGAACTGAAATCAAGTTTTAACTTCAATAATCATACCCTCGCATGTAGTTATTCGCATGACACTCAATTTTCAAATTGTGCTTTTCCATTGTTTGGGTATTGTGTAGCTCCCTATAATTTCCATCAAAATTACAGTCAGCGACCGCAAGGATGCCCACGCACACTAGTATTTTATATTAACATGATTCATACACATTTACTTTACCTTACTTTTGTCTTTGAACTTTTTGTATACCTATCATCATAAATTTGACACTGGAATCTGTTCAAGCCTCTTATCAATTGACCAGGAAGGAAGAGTTTTCCGGTTGCACTGGTAAAAAGATATATAGTATGGATTTTATTTATGACTTTGAATTTTCCAAGCTTCAAGGAAAGAAAGAGTCTCCAGAGTTCCTGAGCAGAAGATTTGAAGAATGAAATCGAAATTTTGGTCGTTTCTGGTTCTACTTTTGCTTTGTACGTGCACATGCACAATGTTTTTTACGCTTCATTTTAAAGTTGTCGCTTTCATTGTTACAGAAAGGCAATGTTAGTTTTCCTTAATTTATTTTGTTTGTACGCAGGTTTCATCTCCCAAACCACGTCCTCTGAAGAAGATAACGAGTTGGATGATGACCAAAAATCATGTGATACCTACGCTTTCATGTGGGTCAAAGGGATTGTCAAGTCCTTGCTCAAGTGCTTATCTGGACGTTCCACATACAAGCTGAAAAATATCTTTGAGCTGGGAACAAGAGCAAGTGTATGAAATGATAAGTTTTTTGGCTAAAAAACTTTTTCATTCTCACAATGCCCCACTTGTTTTCCTTGTCGTTCCTATAGTGCCTGTTGAAGTGTACCCTCCAAGAGGAAGGAACAATTGGAATAGATGGAATTTTGGATGACATTAATGCGGCCATTTACTTTGATTGGTCATTTGATTCCCCTGTGAAAGACATTGCTATGCCGGATTTGCAGTCATGTTTTGCATTAGCAGGTCACATTTTCTACGACCAAAAGATAATGCTGCTCAAATTTTCTTAAAGTTTTGTAATACTGATTATTAATCATTTCCCTTTCAGATCTTTCCTTTTCCCAAAGTATGCATGGGACTCTATTTGTTGAGGGCAATCATATTATATATAGTAATCCAATTATAGTGAGAAGATTAACACCAGCTTTTCTTAAGAGGATAAAATAACAGTATGAACTGCTTATTCAAAACGGATTTCATGTTCTAAATTTAAATGAATCGGACCGCACGCAAAGACTGCAAAACCAATTCATTTTGTTTGTTCGCAACGAAAAACGTTTCCACAAAGTATTTTTTGTATTAATATTGCAAAATTTACAAATAGTAAATAAAAGCCGACGTTCATCTTTGTGTTAAATTCGTAACCCCTTCTCGCGGTGCAAATAGATACTGAAGGAGACTGTATTACGCGAAAATATTACGATATGAATGTGAAGTTTTAGTCGACTGGCGCGTGTGCACAAACGCAAATATTTCATCAGCTCTTTTCATTCCAGTACACAAACAAATCAATAAGTGAATTTGGAGCAACAAAAGTTAAATTTAGTTGAAAGTTCGAATCCTTGTCTTGTTGACATAGACTTTTTGCCAAACACTAACCGTAAATTTTATACAGAACTTTCATTAGCTAATAAGTGCTGCAGACACGACTTGATTTACTTATCTCTTATCTTATGTCTTAATTTAAAAATTCATTACTTAATATTTAAACAGGAAACAACTGAGAACAGTGAGAATGATGGGGTCTAAAACTGCACACTCTCCGGTCCTGATGGTCGTTCTTGGGATTATCTTGTTCCGTATCTTACCAACTCAAGGTAACTTTCATGAGGTTCAACGGGTGTGATTCCTATTGAACCAATATAACATGTAATTAATTAGTATTTTTAAATGATTTGTTTGAATCTGTTTGTGTGTTTTAGGAATTAAATGCTATAGCTGCAGTGTCACGAGCGGTCCATCTTGCCAGCAACCGTCAGGACCAGTGTTAGTTGACTGTGACAAGGAACCGGTGAAGATGTCCCCGGAAAAAGTTAACGACACCAATGTTGTACTACCATATGACCACTGCACTATTTTGGAATCTGCTGATGAATTTAACGACGAGGGAAACCGACTGCTGCTTTCGATGGGTTGCACTACCAAGTTCCATGTGGAATATTTATCAGGAATGCGCGGTGTTCGAAAATGTGGTCGTGGACTCAGCTTCAGCGAATGCGTTGGATTTAAATCACGATTCATGTGGATTTGTTCTGGCGATGGATGTAACTATGGGAATAAGGCGACGGGAAATTTGAAGTTACTTTGTCTTGTCGGTGTTATTGCCTCCATGAAATTAATTACCTCCTTCTAATTCTAAATTTCTTTACTTTACTTCTATTATTATTATTCTTTATTATTCAATTATTTATCATGCTCAGTGGTTGGGGAAAGATGCAAATATTACTTTACTTCCCTAACTTTGAATTTATTATTGATTTTTGATATTTAATGAATTACTTGATGCCATTCAATAAACAAATAGTTTTTGAAACACGTTGCTATCGACGCTTTTTTAAAATTTATTTTGTTTTATTGACAAAGAAAGAATTCATTTTCATATATAACTTTATTTTTATTAGTAAGGTTTATTTATAAAATGTTGAATGTAATCAGGAATCAACAATAAATCAGGAAAGTAAATTTAAAATTAAGTTACATGAAGTAGATTAATATCCTGGAGAAAATGACGCCAACAAGACAAAGCGTGTCTGAGATTCCTGTCGCCTTTCGTCCATTGTTACACTCATCTCCAGAACAGGGTACCTCCAAGATTCCTGTCGCCTTTTGTCCATTGTCGCAATCATCTCCAGAACAGGGTATTTTTGAGCTTCCTGTCGACTTTGGTCCATTGTTACAACCATCTCCAGAACAAATCCACATGAGTCGTTCTGGAAAGCCAATGCATTCACTGAAGCTGATGCCACGACCACAGTTTTGAACACCGGACATACTTAATAAATATTCCACATGGAACTTGGTAGTGCAACCCATCGAAAGCAGCAGTCGGTTTCCCTCGTCGTTAAATTCATCAGCGGATTCCAAAATAGCGCAGCGGTCATTGGTGTCGTTAACTTTTTCCGGGGACATCTTCACCGGTTCCTTGTCACAGTCAACTAACACTGGCCCTGACGGTTGCTGGCAAGATGGACCGCTCGTGACACTGCAGCTATAGCATTTAATTCCTAAAACACACAAACAGATTCAAACAAGTCATTTAAAAATACTAATTAATTACATATTATATTGGTTCAATGGGTATTCAAATCCTTGGATTGAACCCCATTAAAGTTACCTTGAGTTGGTAAGATACGGAACAAGATAATCCCAAGTACTACGACCATTAGGACCCGATAGTGCGCAGATTTCGACTCCATCGTTGTATTCTCAATTGTAGCCTGCTAAAATATTAATTAATGAATTTTCAATTTAAGATAAAAGATTAGTAAATCAAGTCGTGTCAGCAGCACTAAAGCTAATGAAGGTTCTGGATAAAATTTACGTTGTACAGTCGTGAGTTAGTCTTCTGCAAAAAATCTATGTCAACAAGACAAGGATTCGAACTTTCAACTTTCAACTTTTGTTGCTCCAAATTCACTAATTGATTTGTTGTTTGAAAAGAGCCGATGAAATATTTGCGTTTGTGCACACGCGCCAGTCGACTAAAACTACACGCTCATATAGTAATTTTTTTCGTAATTCATATCGTAATACCGTATGCAAAATTAAAATTAAAGCATACGGTTTTCACATAAAGTACACCAAAATCTAAGTTGTGACCTGATCCAATTCCTTTATAAATCAGTTATGATGACGTACACATGGACGACCATTTGTACCTTAGGAATCCTCTTGTGTACATACCTACAGCCGGCATTCGAAATTTGCATTGAATTTAAAATTTAATATTTTCACTTGATTCACCATGAGAAATAACCTTTAAATACCGAATTTCATCTAAATCGATTGATTTTTTTAATTTTCACGTAAAAAACTTTCGAAATTTGCATTGAATTTAAAATCTCATATTACCACTTGATTCACCATGAAAAATAACCTTTAAAACTGAGTTTCAAATCCCCCCCCAAATGACTAAATATTCATTATGACTATGAAACTTTTTTCTACACTCTACAAGCCCCCCAAAATGACCAAATTTTCATCCTTAAGAAGCAATTTCATTGCTTAATAAGTTTATGTTGCAGTGGATGATGAAGAATTAAAATGCGTAAGTATTTGGAATTGGTGAAGCATTTGAATTTCATATCGAAGAAAATTAGACAAAAGTTGAAAATAAATGCTGGAACTGGAACACAGAATGAAGGCAAAAGTGTAGTACATAAGTCGTAGTAGGATCGTTGCTCTTTAATACTCATTTTGGAAAAGAAAACAAGTGGTATAAACAATTTTAGCATTAAAGGATACACGATACAGTTAGTTATAATGAAGATAAGCTTGCATTATAACAAAACGGCCAATTAATTTACCAGAACGCAGTACAAATATACATGTATACAAGAACATTATGGCAAAAAAACAACAAGTATAATGTACATGTGAATGCACAAGTAGCAAACACTAGAACTAGCGATTTACAGGAAGTGAAGAAGTCCCAACTTGGAGTTGGTTCGAGTGAGAAAGGCGAGCTTGTGAGCATATTGGCAAGGATCAGGCACTGCAATCGTTCCAGACCAGTTGTAGTACATGTGGCACATCTTGAATGTGATGAGCTGGAGCTTGTCAGCATCAAAGTTGTTGTCATCCTGGAGAATGTTGTAGCAGCAGGGACTGACGGTTCCTTGGCGGGCGGCGCAGGATATCAAGTAAAAGTCATACCTACGTATTCAAATGGAGAGAACAAAAAATCAAAGCCTTATTGAAAAACATTAGTAAAAGGCATGTTCGTAATTAAGACTTAATATATTAAAGATAGTAGGAGTGTTAAATTTGTAAGTACCGTTCTGGAAAGTACCCTTTTTCACCGCGTTGTACAATTCCGCCTTGTTGTTGGGAAGAATGACAAAGATCATTTGCAGGTTTTGGATCTTGAGGACATCCTCCAGGGCCTGAAGGTAGCTTTGAGTTCGAGCATCAGTCACCTTGATTCTGCAACAAATAGAAAAATATAACAAGCATTAGCATTATAAGACCTATAAAATATGTAGTAAGTTAGTATTATTAATTCATATTATTAAACAGTACGCACATTTGTTTAGAGTTGACAACTTTCATGCTGAGAGGGCTAGTAACTTTGGTCATGGTTCGCACCAGATTATCCACTCCAGCAAAGTCCTGTTGTAGTACGACGATGGCCCACGTTGACAGGTCCACGACAGAAAGCATTTGCTGAGCTGAAATTGCATACAATTAAAAAAAAAGATAAATTTGATTTCCAGTGAAATATAAAATATATTTAATATGAGTAAGCTAATGGCTTACATCTGAACGCCATTGTAAAGTCTCCTTTATCGTCGACGGGATGAATGCCCTTGGCAAAAGTCATGACTTCCCTTTGGAAGAATGCGACCCTTCAACTCCACCAGCTTAGTGTCAAACTGCAACCCCCAGTTGTTCAGCTCTGTTTTAACCTGAAAATAAGTAACGAAAATGATTCACCAATTGCAATTAGAAGTATTGTTTGTCATCGTGCATTTTAGTATTTATGATATCTAATATAGTAAATTTAATGGCATACCGTTGGGTTATCCACCATGCGCCTTAGAAAGTTGTTGAGAAGCGTTGCCTTCTCCTGTGGTCCCTGGTGCAAATACTTGCTCAGTTCCTTCATCAACGAAAAGTTGGCTCTCATTCCATCCGTTAGTCCGGTGAATTGGCAGAGTTCAGGAACAAGAAGGATGGAGCCCGTATCCCCACGATGAAAATCCTTCTTGCTTGGTTTGGCCATGAGCAGGGGTTGATTCAGATCCTGAATGACCTGTTGATACTTGTCTTTGTAGTAGTCAACAAGCGAAGTCATCTCCTTCCGAAACTCAAAGGTTGAGCGTGGATTTTTGTCAAATACCACACTATCCACATGATACGTTTTCCGATTGTACGTGGTCATCACAATCGTGTTAGCCAGCTCAGTCGCCACTGCCTTCTGGAAAGCCAGCTTGTTGTTCCCATGTGTCCTCTCCAAGTTTTTGATGAGCAGGAGCACAGAGTCGAGACGGAGGACTTTGTGAGTAGTCTCCACACACAGCAGCATCTTCTCCTCGTGATGGCGAATTGAAGTGACGTAACCTGTAAATTATACAAAAATATAAAAAGATACTTTCAAATTAAATAAAGTAAATCAATCGAGAATTAAACCAACTAATAAAAATAAAATAAGAGAAAGCAGTGAAAGTAATTTTACCTGGCCAAAGACTCAAACGCTGAGTAGGTAGCTCGATGGCAGCTTCTGGATCGAAAAAGTTTCTTCTCATTTCCTCCAGTCCCAGCGCGAACATGCACTTCCGGAGCAGCAGGTTGTAGATCGAGACGAAGACTGGACTTCCGTGTCCAGCTTTCCCACGGGACTTACAATGATTGCGTGTGGTACACCCTCCTTTGATTCCACGTTAAACATCACTGCTTTGGGCTGCTCACCGTCGTCCGCTCCAAGTACTTTTGAGGTGTAGAGCACAGTCCCGTCAAAGATGTAGCTAAACGCCATTTCAGCCGCAGCCTTCTTGAAGAGCTTTTTTCGGACAAATGTCTTTTCCTCATTTGGAGAAAAGTCCACTCGGTACTCGTACAAGGCCCATGTTGGCGCAGTCTTTACTTCGTAGTAGTTGGCCTTCATTGAAATTATGGTCCCCTTCTTCCCCGTCTTCTCTTTGCCCTCTGGTCTGGAAACGATAAAGTCCACATCAGTCCGTAAGCCTCTTTTAGCCCCTCTTGCTGACTCATCTTGCAAAGTTGATACAGGTGCCTCCACGGATTCGCCAGCAGAATGGGATGACGATGATGAGCGTAGGCCAAGTGTTTCCATGCTCTTCACTATCCCTGCACTATCAGTAGTAGTACCAGCACCGCTGCTGCTACTTGATGACCCCGCGTCCAGGTTACCAAATGACCGAGTTGGAGACCGTCCACTTGTAGTAGCAGGTCGAGTTGGGGAGCGTGCCCGAGACCTTGCACGACCACGACCCAAAGCAAGTCGAGGATGTCCTGTATCTTCCATCTTGCTGGGTAGAACACGTCACGTCACAACCTAAGTAAAGCATAAAAAATAATATGTTTCAAATTTTAAGGCAGCCCTAATAAATATCAGAATCATAAGTAAATTTTAAAAAAATTAAAACTTACTTCAATTTTCTTAAAGGGGTACGTTTTTTCAGAATCTCCAAAGCTTTCCAAAAAAAAATCTTTGCATGCGCAAGCTGCAGTAGAATGGCTATAAACAAAAAACAAAATTACTAATGACATTAATATAGACGTACAACCAAACACAATGATTTTCCGGAAATGTTCCCAAATTTGTACGAATTTATAAGAAACAAAAGACTGAATATTCCCAAATTAGAACAAAAACAATAGAAAATGGAAACATTTCAGAAGGAAATTTATACACAAAAACAAAACAAATGGAAATCTAAGAACGTTTCGGAAGGAAATTTAGAAATTAAAACAAAACAAATGGAAATCTAGGAACATTTCGGAAGGAAATTTAGATATTAAAACAAAACTAATGGAAATCTGGGAGCCTTTCCAAATAAAATTCTGAAACTTGTACAAATAATGGAGGAAACGGAAACATTTCCTAAATTTTTAGAAAATAAATGAAAAAGTTTCCGAAGAAAGTTTCCAAACTTACCAGAAGTACTTAAAACAAGAAGTTTTCAAACTCGTAAAAACAGAAAGATTCTAGCAGAAGGTAGACTCCGTAGTAAACAGAAGCTGTCCACAGAATGAAGTTCTATCACAAAAATCTCCCCTTTATATACCCCTCCGGTGACTCCAGAAAATGCATTACGTATATGCGAAATTTATCAACACAAAGGAATTCTATTATTAGAAAGTGAAGTTCCTATTTGGCTTGCTTTGCACATCGGTCAAGGCCATTCATTTAGTCTTCTCTTCATTGTTCTATTGCATCCAAGCAGCTACACTTATCAATTTATGGATAACGTTAAAATGACGTTTGGCATAGCCTTGAACTTTGCAGGTCATATATTTTACGCTTTAATATAAAAAAGATCTAAATTATAAAAAAACCTGCCTGATCCCCTTTGTTTTATCAAGAAATTAAATCATTAAGAGTTAATTAATATCATTGATCATTAGCCAATGGTATGCTGCTACTGGTTCAAGGGAAAAAAATGTAATGAGAGTGAAAGCTAATAAAATTTAAATGATTTGAAATCAATTTCTCAAATCAAATCCGTAAATTGGAAATGAATGATATGCAAGCAGATTTGGAGATGAGTGTAGCCATAAAATTTTCATACATATTTATTCCAAAATTGTGGAAGGCAGATTTGATTTTAAGAAGCCAAAACTATTGCGAACTATATGACGCTGAATGTATACTCATTTTATATTACGGTGAAAATGATCTATGGTTATGATTTTAAAAAACAAAATTGAAGAATTTCAATGTGACTTTTTTAACCGCAGTTTTTAATAATTCAATAATAATCAATTTAGTTGATTAAATCAACTAAACGATTCGCTTCATTTCCTTTCTCATCTCGTTTTTTGATTGATAATATCTTTCAGGCTTCCTTCTTTCATTTGGATAGCTAATAATTTAAAAAAAACTTACGTATGTCCTGAGAAGTTCTATGCAATGTCAATCAATTCACGTGACATAAAGATGCTCCATCATTCTTAATGTTTTTGGTTCCGTAAAATCAAATCTGTCTTCCACAATTTTGGAATAAATATGTATGAAAATTTTGTGGCTACAATCAATAATTTGGGAATAAATATATATGAAAATTTTATGGCTACATGTATCAATTTGGAATTAAATATGTATGAAAATTTTATGGCTATATTCATCTTTTCCGAATCTGCCTGCATATCATTCGTTTCCAATTTACGGATTTGATTGAGAGAAATTTTATTGGCTTCAACTCTTATTACAATTTGTTTTTGCTTGACCCAGTGGCAGCATACCCGTGTTCAATCATCAATGATATTAATTAAATCTTAATAATTTAATTGATAAATCGAAGGAGATCAACCACGTTTCCATTTTCATTTCCTCTCATCAAAAATTCGTTTTTACTTGACACAGTAGTGATAAATTAATTGATAAATCGAAAGAGATCAACCAATTTTCCGTTTTCATTCGTTTGATATTTAAGGATAAACGTATATGTGACCTGAAAAGTTCAAGGCCATGCCAATCATTTCCGCATCACGGGACATACTGATGCTCGTTACAAGAGAAACGTCATTTTTACGTTATGCCTAAGTGGATAAGTGTAGCTACTTGGTTTGCATTAATGAATGAATTCAAGTCACCTTTTCTAAAAATAGAATTCCTTTGTGTTGATAAATTTCGCATATACGTAATGCATTTTCTGGAGTCACCGGAGGGGTATATAAAGGACGGATTTTTGTGATAGAACTTCATTCTGTGGACAGCTTCTGTTTACTACGGAGTCTACCTTCTGCTAGAAACTTTCTGTTTTTACGAGTTTGAAAACTTCTTGTTTCAAGTACTTCTGGTAAGTTTGGAAACTTTCTTCGGAAACTTTTTCATTTATTTTCTAAAAATTTAGGAAATGTTTCCGTTTCCTCCATTATTTGTACAAGTTTCAGAATTTTATTTGGAAAGGCTCCCAGATTTCCATTAGTTTTGTTTTAATATCTAAATTTCCTTCCGAAATGTTCCTAGATTTCCATTTGTTTTGTTTTAATTTCTAAATTTCCTTCGGAAATGTTCCTAGATTTCCATTAGTTTTGTTTGACTTTCGTAATAATTGACAATGTTTTATCTTTCCCAATTTTTTTAGGTCCGTTTGATTCGTTCTGGACTGCGGCTGAGACGCTTGAGTAGACGCTACTCCGGACAAGGCTTGGATCTCTAACAAAATCCAATTTCTGAAGGCTCGTGATTCACCTTGCCCTTACTAAAGTTCTTTTCAATTATAAGCTCGGTAAGCCTATAAAGAGCATCTTTTATTTCAAATATGCAATTTTTTTCCATGACTAATATATAACCAATTTGTCGTTTCTACAGCTATCCACAATTGTCTAGGGTCATCTCAGCAAAAATGGCACAAAATCTTGCAAAGTGGGATTCAGACGGCTCTGACTCTGACGAGGGGAAACCAGCTAATGGATATTCCGTTGAGAAGCAGCTTGAGCGTACTGCAACTGGAACAACGGGACAGGAACCTGCAGCTAGTGTTCTAACTCCAGGAAGTTCCACTACCAACTTGTCCGTTTCATCAGGGGAGAAGCATCCATCCGAACACCGTGCAACCCGACGACTTCCACCACCTACAAATGACTTGCTTGTGGATTCCGGGGAAAGGAAAAAAGAGTCAACCCTACCATGGTGCATCCCTTCTTCATCCAAGGAACAATATCGCAATATGCCACCAGGGACTTCCGAGCCAGTTGCATCATCCACACGGGTACCGCCACCAGTTCCAGAGGATGTGATTGCTGATGATGACGACGTTGGACCAGTCAACTTTGGACGCTCCACACTCCTAGAAACTTTTCGCCAGAGGGATAAATATATTGACGATCTGGAAGTTACAAATGTGAGCGTAACTACGGTCAGCCAGGCAGAAGCCCGCCGGCGACTACGCGAGAGTAGAGTGGTGAGAAATGGGCCTTCAGAAAGTGATGTGCGAAGGGCATTCTTTAGGCAAGAAGTGCTGAAATTTATTGACAAGAAGAATGCCAGACGAGAAAGGATGCGGAATAATCCGGATAGTAAATTTTAAGTTTTTAAACTGTCCGTGTGTTCCAACATT